>JAZKJV010001987.1:0-206374 GCA_037367405.1 Ottelia alismoides
TACAGATGGATGTCTACCATAATGCAAACTAAGGGAAATAGTTCCCTTCAAGTACTTCAGTACTCGATCCAGAGCCTCCTAGTGAGTAGGGTGAGGACAGCTAGTGTATCTACTCAGCTTTGCAACTGAGAATGAAATATCAGGTCTCGTGCAATTTACAAGATACATTAAACTTCCTATCACTTGTGAATATCTTAGCTGGACTACTGGTACTCCACTTTTATTCTTAAACATTGTTTTGGATGAATCAAAGGGAGTGCTTACAACTTTGCAATCTTTGTATCCAAATTTCTCAAGTACCTTCTCAACATAGTGAGATTGAGAAACTATAATCCCATCAACTGACCTTGTCAGTTTGAGACCCAAGATCACATCAGCAACACCCATGTCCTTCATCTCAAACTTGCTACTTAAGAATGCCTTAGTCTCATTAATAATCCTTATATGTGATCCAAACAACAATATGTCATCAACATATAGGCACAAGACAATACACTCATCACCTTCCACTTTGGAATAGACACACTTGTCGGATTCATGTACCTTAAAGCCAAATGACAAAATAGTCTTGTCATATTTTTCATGCCACTGCTTTGGTGCTTGTTTCAATCCGTAAAGGGATTTGACAAGCTTGCAAACCTTTCCCTCATTCGCAGGAGTCACTAGCCCATTCGGTTGATCCATATAGATCTCTTCCTCAAGATCGCCATGCAAGAAGGCGGTCTTCACATCCATTTGGTGGATATAGAGATCATATACAGATGCTAATGCTATGAGCATCCGGATTGTGGTCATCTTAGTCACAGGGGAATAGGTATCAAAATAATCGATACCTTCCTTTTGCCTAAAGCCCTTGGCAACTAATCTGGCTTTGTATTTTTCAATTGATCCGTCAGGTCTAAGCTTTCTCTTAAACACCCACTTGCACCCAATGGTAGAGCATCCTTTGGGTAAATCAACCAACTCCCAAGTCCCATTAGCCATAATGGAATCCATCTCAGATTTGATGGCTTCCTTCCATTATTTTGCTTCAGATGAAGCCATGGCTTCCTTGTAACTTGGTGGATCACCCTCGATCTGGTAGACAACGAAGTCGCTACCCAAATCCTTGGCTATCCGAGGTCTTTTACTCCTCCTTGGCTCAATCTCTTCAGAAAGATCATTGGGTTCAGGTTGAGTCTCAACCCCCACATTCGTTATCCTTTCCACTTTATCTGGAATGGATCCTGATGTAGAGGCGTCCTCAATGGTCAGATTCTGAGGAATCACAGTCTTCAATGGGAAGGCATCCTCAAATAAGGTAGCATCACGGAGTTCAACAATAGTGTTGACATCTATGTCCGGTATCTCGGTCCGAATTACCAAAAACCTATATGCATAGCTATTTTCTAGATAACCTAAGAAGACCGCATCAATAGTTTTAGAACCAAGTTTCTTTCTCTCGTGTTCTGGGACTAAAACCTTAGCGAGACAGCCCCACACTTTGAGATATCTTAAACTCGGTTTCATATTTCTCCAAAGTTCAAAGGGACACTTTTCCATATGTCTTGGAGGCACCCTATTCAGAATATGGCAAGTCGTATTCAAGGCTTCTCCCCACATATAGGTTGGAAGTCCAGAACTTTGTAGGAGAGCATTGATCATGTCAGTTAAGGTTCTATTTTTCCGTTCTGCTATCCCGTTTGATTGCGGTGAATATGGGACCGTAACTTCATGAACTATGCCAAAAGATTTGCATTGTTCATCAAATAAGTTAGAGGTATATTCACCTCCTCTATCTGACCTAAGGCGTTTAAGCACTTTTCCTGTTTGTGTCTCAGTCTCATTCTTAAAGATAAGAAATTTCTCTAAGGCTTCATCTTTGGTTTTCATTAGATATACATAGCAGTATCTACTGCCATCATCTATAAAGGTGATAAAGTATTTCTTATTGTCTCGAGTCAACACACCATTAAACTCACAGATATCCGTGTGCACTAGATCCAATATCTCACAATCTCTAGAGACAGACTGAAAAGACTTCCTAGGTGTCTTAGCTTGCACACATATTTCACATTTTTTAGTTTCATGAATAGTGTCTTTAGGGACCAACTCTAAATTCATCATTCTTTTAATTGAATTTAGGTTTACATGTCCCAATCTACCATGCCACAAATCACAAGATTCTAGATTATTAACAACATGAGACACAGAACTAGAACATTCAGAATTTAAAACATTCAATTCATTAATGTTTATTGAATCACATCTAATTCTAAACAACAAATCAAAGTCAGCCAAATAGCCTTTTCCATAAAAAATACCATGTCTCAGAATAACAACTTTATCACATTTAAAGTTTAATTCAAAACCATTTCTAACTAAGATAGAGCCAGATAACACATTCTTCTTGATGTCAGGAACATGCAGCACCCTATGCAATGTCCAGACACGTTCAAAGGAGAACCTCAAGTTGACCTGTCCCGACCCTAGCACCCTGGCTGCAGAATCGTTCCCCATCTTTACAGTCTCACTGTTGCAAGTCTGATAAGAAGAAAACAACGTTCTGTCAGAACATATATTTACATTGGCTCCCGTGTCCACGAGCCACTCATTTGGATCATGGATATGGTATAGTTCAGGTTTTACAGAGACATACCCCTCGCTAGCCCTGAGTCCCATAGTGATCATGTTCACTTGTGGACTCCCGTCTGTAGCCTTAGGTTGAGCCTTCAAGGATGGACAGTCCTTCTTCCAATGGCCAACCTGATTACAGTGCCAGTAGGGTTTATTCTTTACCTTTTTCTGGATCTTGCCTTTTGGTTTCATTTTATTGTTATTGGAATCCTTTCCCTTCTTATCCTTGCTCTTCGAGGTCATAAAATTGACTTAGCCTGAATATCAACAGGAAACACCGGTTTTTGTTTCCTGTATTCCTTCTCTATGGCAATTGCCACCATCAAGTCATCCATAGAAATTTTCCCCTTCCTGTGTTTCAGGATCATACCGAAGTCTTCCCACGACTTGGGGAATTTTTCTATGATGCACATGACCTGAAACTTCTCTGGAAGTTTCATTTTGGCATCCTCTAAACCATGTAGCAGAACTAAAAACTCATGTGCCTGTTCAGAAACTGACTTTCCCTCGGCCATAGAAAACTTCAAAAACTTAGCTACGGAGTATTTCTCAATACCGAGGTCTTCAGTGTTATACTTCCGATCCAGATCTTCTCATAACCCCTTCGTAGTCTGCGTAGATGAACAATATATGTCAAACAACGTGTTGGACAGAGCCAACAAGATGCAACCATGACATATACGGTCACGTTCCTTCCACGCAGTTTGCGCCTTATAGCTATCGGGTGAGGGGTTTTCCATCTCCGCCGTAGGACAGTCGGTTTCAAGCATCGAGATTAACCCTATGGTGGTCCCCCGAGCACATCAGTGCTCAGCGAAACAGACCCCTGATATGCCAAGTCCAGAAAAAGTCTGAATGTCCCTATGTTATTATAACAATAATAAAGAGCTTGTTGAAAAGCAACTAGCTATGCTAATTTATCAATTACAACTATCTCTGTTATAGCTCATGCTCCTTCTCGGATGTGGTTCTCCTCCAAAGCATCCTCGGGCGGTTCCTCGCACAAAAAGAGAAACAGAAGTGGGCCAGAACACAATTATAAATGATAGATATAAAATAAATCAAAAGATTGAAAATCGACCACTAAGATGTATTTCCTAACAACGACGCCATTCTGATGAGCGGCCAACCGACTAGGGTTAAGTCTCAAAAATAATCACGGGTCGTTGTGACCCTAATTGACCAATTAGACTCAACAAAAAAATAGAAATCACTTAAAAATAAGTCAACAAAACACACAAGGGCATGTCAGCGGTCTCCGCTATTTATTTAACCTGGTATAGCGACCAGGGTCAAACTCAAGGAGCACGGAAATGCACGAAGTAGTCAGAAATCAGATAAATGAAAACATATTTTTTTGGTTTTTAATTTGTAATTTTTTTATATTTTCAAAATGAGAAAACAAATAAAAAGCATAAGGTAGAAACAAGCTTTAATAATTTTTATTGATTAAAACAACTCAAAAATTAAAAATAAAAATGTTTTTATATTTTTTTCAAATATTTATAATTGATGATTTATGGAATTTTCAGATTTTTATATGATTTTTAAAAATCGAATAAATGAAAATAATCAAAAAAATGCACAACCAAGACAATATTTCAAGTTAAAAATATCTAAAATGCCCTAATGCCCTGGGTGCAATTTTATGAAAAAGTAAATAAAAAGATCTAAACACATCAACTGAAATTATATTATTATTTTTTGAATTTTATAGAATTTTTAAATATTTTTATAATTTTTTTGAGTTTTTAGCTTTTTAAGGTTTAATAAAAGATAACGCAACAAAAATGGTACTGAAATGAAAACACATCAAAACAAGCACATACAAATTTTTAAAATTTTAAAGCAATTTTATATTTGTTTGGTATTTTATAAAAAGAAACAAAACACTTTTTAAGGGTTTTTTATTTTTAGAAAATATCAAATAAAACTAAATTAACTTAGAAATTACCATAAATATTACGTGTTAGCAAGAGCTAATTGTAATTTTTATGGAATTTTTGGAGTTGATTTAGTAATTATTTGATTAAAGACACGCACAACAAGCATGGACCTAGATGTTACTATTCAAAAGTCTGGGCCAAACAATAATATTCAATAAAAACTCATGGCTAAGATTGCAAAAATCCAAGGAAAATACGTGCATTGCACTTGATCTTGGTTCATAAGGGTGCAACTGTAAATATCATAAACTTTCGTTCATTCCATAACAGATCAAGAGTTTAGTACAATTCATGCAAATAACCCAACATGTCACGTCGGATAGCACCTGCCTAAGATTTAGAGGGACTAAAGTGCAAATATTAAAAAATAGAGGTCCAAACTACAAAATACCCAAAATAAAAATAACTACGACAAATATTTACTGGACACTAAACGCAAATAAACATGGGATAAAAGATGCAAAATACCCTTGCCGGGCGTATGCGGGCCATACGAGGACGTGTGGCGGTCTTTGGAGGAGGCATAGACGTACGGTTCTGATCATTGGCACCCTCATATCTGACGATCCAGAGAATGCCCACTATGTGCGGTCAGATGCGCTAGAGGGCGTCAAATCTGAGGGTTGAAAAGCTACAACGGTCGGTGGCTGGGATGATGTCTGGAGAGAGGGGGAGATCTGACGGCGGGAAGAGGATCTGGAAGAACACCTCCCCCCCTACCCGGACTTCGCTCGAGCAGCGGAGGTGATCCACTGGCCTAATTGAAGAGCGAGGAGGTCCACCAGCTTTGTGGAAGTCGCGGCGCATCGGGCTGGGGGTCTGATCGTGCTGGCGATGGTCAGATGTTGGTGGCGATGGTTAGTCACCTGAGGAGCTCCGCCTGAACTACTGGGAGCTCAGAAGTGGTGTCTTGCACGCACAATGTCCTGCAAAGGGAAGAGCGACTTGGGGGCTTTGCTCCGGTCGGGTTATTGCTTGCCAAGGAAGGGAGAAGCGTGGGGGAATGGGGGTCGATCTCTGATGAAGATTGTAGAGGGAGATCCTGGCCCCAATCTCGATCTAATGGTCGAGACTAAGGATGATCAGACTACGGTACGAGATGTAGGACGACGAGTAGGTTCGATCGATAAGTATGGGTGCGGGTAATGGGGTTCCGACCGGCTGGTCGGAGCAAGTGAGCATGTGGCGATGCTAGATGGAATGAATTGAATGGACAGATGAAAATGCAGAAGCGAAAGTGGATACCTGAAGGTTGGAACGAGTTCCTGGGCTCCAGGCGAAGGTGGTTGGCTGGGTTATAGCCTCGACCAAGCTGTGGAAGGCCGGGAGGCTAGATGCGGGCGGCGCTCACCAGCCACGTGAGTGAGATGTGTGAACCACGCGACCAAACTCTGCTCCAAGGATGGCCTCCGGTAGTTGTCACTCAACCAAAGGTTCTAGGGGTGGAAGAACGGGCAAGGAACGAGCTAGGGCTCTGGGTAGGTGAAAGAGATACTATATAGGATGCTCGAGGGTCTATAAGGATCGATGAAAAGTGTGAAACCCGAGAGTGATACGGATCATCCAAGGGACCCACGAAGATGACGGATGTACGAGGTTTATCGGGTTCAAATTTTGAGGCAAACAGAGCTCGATGATGGGCTGGAGAAAATCGAGAAGCAGGTCCGGCGAACACAATCCAGGTCTGACCCGGGAAGGGGGAGACGTTGATCGGAGGTCAACACCCAAGCTGAACCAATCAGGAAATTCAATTTTATAAAATATTTACAAAATCAATAAAAATAGTAAATGACTTCAAAATAAAAAGTGTATAAAATGAAAATTGTTTATTATTTTTCAAACTATTTTTTTGTGATTTTTAATTATTTTTATGAAAAATAAGTTAATCTCTATACAATATATAGTATTATATACATGTATAATATACCAACGTATTTTATACAATTATTTTTATTTTATTATTTTACACAAATACCCCATTTTTATATTTTATTTATTTTCCACATATTTTTAAGGGTACAAAATAATTCTTATTTTATTTTTATGATTTATTTATAGGTATAAAATAAATAGGGAGTAAAACATATATACATGTATTTTGTACGAGTGAGAAAGGATTTTACTTTTATTTTTATTTTTCTGATTTTTATTTTATTTTTTTATTTTTAGGACTATATACAGGGAGGTAGCAAGAATATTTTATTTTTATTTTATCAAAAATAATTATTTATATACATAGGTAATATGTACACATAGAGTATGCCCTATCTCTCTTTACTTATTTTATTTGGCGATCAAGTCGATGCTTGACCTTCTCTTGGGGTTCGGGTCACTCTGTATTTATTCTAAATACCTCCTTTCTTTTTCATTCCTTTATTATTTTATTTTTCACAAATACATGCTAAGAATACAATGTTAACATCTGCATGTTGGATGCTAACTTATTGTATTTACACCTATTTACATGATGCTTTACCAAGATAAATAGATAAAATAAAAGAATAAAGAGTGAGAATCAGGGATTCATCATATAGTTGTGGTCTGCACCCAAAAGTCCATTATTTCTCATCTATTATATCAAAATAACTTAGTAATTATAAATTCCTTCAGTAACCCACATATGCAGAAATAAGTAATATCTATTTCTTTATAAAAAAAATAAGGTAAGTATCTAAGATTTACCCATTACACACAGGAAAAATTATTCCCAACCCTCCAGTTCATGTTCTCGCTTGATATAGAAATAAGTTTTCTCAATAAGAAAGATCCCACAGTATCCTTTCAAGTTTATACATCTTCCTATTTTAGATATAGACGTCCAACTCCCTTATTAACGAAACAATATTTCTAGTTTACACATGGCTGAGCAGATAAATATTATTGACAGACGTCACTAATTTTCCCACCATGCAAGTTTATATGTCTCTTTTGTAATATAAAATTAAAAAAAATCTTAAAGCACCGACCTTAAACCTTCTTTTCTTACCTTATATTTTATTTATTTTTTTTATAACCTATACGTTGTACATGAATGTAATTCCACAACATACTTGGAATTACCTATGCATTATATTGAGTCTCTTATTGTCATGATCCAATGTACTCATTTCTATATAATTAGACTTTTATATTTCTTATATAAGCTAAGAGCATGATTTATTACTTTATAATGCCAGATACTATAAATCATAACATGGACACATATAGCATTAAATTCTCAGTAAATAGCTCTCTCTTTTGTTATTTATTTTTTTACTTTTAATACAATAATCCATCGACGTTATTCGTCAACCTCTATATGAGATATCCATTGTCACAAGTTTAGAGAGAAATGATAATATTCATATATGTATTTGTCCATTAGCATTTCTACTTGTTCTACATATAATTAAAATGATTGATCCAATGTGGATATCACGACAACGTTGAAGCCAACTCTGATACCAGTTGATGGGATACGACATCGTATCATCTTCGCTCTAATACCAGTTGTTGGGATACGTTCCGATATCATCTCCTCTCGAATACCGGTTGTTGGAGATACGAACACCTTCAATACGGAAGCAGAGTTACAATCGACCAACACCACAGAAGCATGTGGAGAAAAGAACAACTAGATATAATGGTGGTTTGTCACCTCTCATGACCATCGGAGAAGAAAGATCATTATAAATTAGAACGAACACAACTCTCTCTGTTCCCGTGCTCTCTCACCTCTTTCTCCCCCCCCCCAATAAGGGTTACATTCTTATTGAGGTGGTATAGAGGCAATGCCCCCATCTCCTCTATATATAACCCAGTTACATCCTTATAGTCCTATTCCCATTAGGACTATAAATAGAATACAATTCAACTACTATTAGAATTAGGAGTCCAATCTCATTAGGATTTCCAATCCAAATATGTCCATAATCCTAACAATCTTCCCCTTGAGTTGAATTCCATCACGGTCTCTTTATCGTCTTGAGTTTGCACTGGGCCATCCTCGTCATCTACAAGTCTCGTTAGTAGGAATTCACCATCTCTGGGTGACGCACCCATCACTAGGTGACCTCAACGTGCCATCTTGCATGATCTCTTGCCAGTTGCCGCTAGCAGTATTCTTCGACACCTCTAGTCGATTTATCCAAGAAACCACCATATTACGACTTCTGAGGATTGCTCATCTACTGCATCGCATCATATTGCCTACATCGAACCTCACTCTGATCTATCGCATCGCGTCCCTTCAACAATGTTGAACTTGGCTCTGATACTAATTGGTGGAATACAACCTGGATCATCTTCGTTCTGATACTAGTTGTTGGGACATGACCTGGTATCATCTCCTCTTGGATACCTATTGTCGGCGATACGAACCCCTTAAATATGGAAGAGGATTAATAATCGACTACTACCACGAAAGCATGTGAAGAAAAGAACAACCCGATATAGTGGTCGTTGTCTCCCCTCGCGACTACCAGAGAAGAAAGATCATTATAAATTAGAATGAGTACAACTCTCTCTGTTCCCTCTCTCTCACCGCTTTCTTTTCTCTCTCCCCCCCCCCCCCTTTTTCTAAACGTTACATTATTATTGTGGTGTCATAGAGGCAATGCCCAAATTCCATCTATATATAACTCAATTACAACCCTATAGTCATATTCCCATTAGGATTATAAATAGATTACTAGTCAACTACTATTAGGATTAGGAGTCCAATCTCATTAGGATTCACAATCTTAATACGACCCTAATCCTAAGAATCCCCCCCCCCTTGAGTTGAATTCTACCATGATCTTTTTATCATCTTATGTATGCACTCGATCATCCTCGTCATCTGCAAGTCTCATTAGTAGGAATTCACCGTCTATGGATGATGCATCCATCACTCGGTACCCTCAACGTGCCACCTTACACAATCTCTTGCCAGTTGCCACTAATAGTATTCTTCGACATTTCTGGTTGATTTATTCAAGAGACCACCATATCATGGCTTGTAAGGATTGTGCATCTGTTACATCACATCATCTCATTGATGTCGAACATCTCTCTGATCTGTTGCATCATGTCCCTTCAACAACATTGAACCTAGCTCGGATACCGGTTGATGGGATATGACATAGTATTGTCTTCGCTCTGATACAAGTTGTTGGGACACGATCCGATATTGTCTACTCTCGGATATCATGTGTTGGGGATACGAACTTGATATTCACCATTATATATTCTAGATGGGTAGTCTCTACTTTGTGAGAATAACAAGAAAGGACTCTCCCCAGGTCAGTCTGCCCTTACTGAACTTAATAGAAGAGGGGTACTATACACCATCACGGAAGCACGTGAATAAAAGAACAACTAGATATAATGGTGGTTGGTCACCTCTCGCGACCATCGGAGAAGAAAGATCATTATAAATTAAAATAAGTATAACTCTCTCCATTCCATCGCTCTCTTACCTCTTACCTCTTTCTTCTCTCTCTCTCTCTCTCTCTCTCTCGCTCTCTCTCTCCCTTTCTCTAAGGAGTACATTGTTCTTGTGGTGGTATAAAGGCAATGTATCCATCCCCTCTTTATATATAATCCAATTACAATCCTATAGTCATGTTTCCATTTGGACAATAAATAGAATACAACTCAACTACTATTAGGATTCGGAGTCCATTCTCATTAGGATTCCTGATCTAAATATGACCCTAATCCTAACATAGCCTTGGTAGGATCACAAGTTGTTTTCTCTATGGTAGACATCTCACTCGATTTTGACACCACTGGCAAGTCCACATAGAACTTCCATTAGATGGACTCCAACGAGATCTCGACTCATTGTCAGGGCAATATCACAAGATGTTTTCTTCTCTATGACCAACATCTCGCTCGATTTTGACATCATTGGCAAGTCAACACAGAACTTCCATAAGATGGACTCTAACGGTATCTCGAGTCATTGCTAGGATGATGTTAATGCCTACTATTTTTAAAACTCCATTTCATGTGCAAAGTACGGGCTCCCTACTAGTTACTAGTATCTATATACTTTAGTTGAAAGTGAGTTTTTCTCGGTTCTTCTGACACATGGCTCTTTGTATGCATTCCGTCCTTTGTGGTTCTGTGACATGCTTTTTATAATAAAAAAACAAGGTTCTTCCCTACAACTCCCCCATGTTATAGCCCCTGTCGACAACACGTCCAACTCCCCTTTTATTGTCACACTGCTCTCTTAACCGTGCTCCTACCTATCTCCCACCCCTACTCCCTCTCTCATATCTTAATATAATTCTCTCCACCAATCCTTTCTTCCTCATTATTTCTCTCTCCACGCCCATGCGTTCTTCCCCCTCTCTCTCTTTCCAGTTGCTAATCCCACCATTCCGGTCTAATTCCATATTCCACATTAATGTGATTCCGTTAATTACAATAAAATACACATTAATGTGATTCCGATTAGTAACTACGAGATCATTAATTACAATAAATATAATTTTACCCTTGCTATCACAGGTCATTCCGCTAATTATATATTTAAAGATGCCAAAAATTTTTATAAGAATAAATTCTGTATGTTACATTTATTAATTCATATCAAAATTACAATATATATAATATAAGCCTTCTGAAAATTGTTGGACAATACAATTACATATTTTTTATAATAAAAAATGATCAAAATGATTTAAATTTGAGTATAAAAAAATATGATCCGTAAGATTCCAATTTCAAATTTAGCTTAAGATAAATTAAGGCGTATAAGAAATGGTAATTGTATGCCTTTTGGATATATACAATACAAAATGAGATTACAATGACAACATATGACATGGAATATATAAAAACACAACATCACATTTTATACTTGAAAATTCACATTGAATGACATCTCAAGTATCATATCAGCATCAACATCTTATGAAAAATTATCAATCATCTTCAATATCGTACAAATCTTCTATCAGTGATTATAGCATCAAAATAAAAGAAAGGCAACATATAATTGTAATTGTTGATATTTGACCTGTGACGACTATATAACATCAAATATATCATTTGTTGCAAAAATCAAGTACAGAATTATTTTCGTTATGGATAATATATGTTTTCAAAATCTAACAACATATGATTTAGATTGGTTCGAGTTATGTCTCTATAGACCCATTTTATCGTAGTGAAGTGGAAACACCCATCCACATAATATAATTTTAAAATAAAAGTGTATTTTATATAAAGTTTAAAATAAAAATACTTGATTCAAATAATTTTCAACAATGATAAAAGAATTCATTCTATATTATCATATTTTTATAAAAATAATTGAGCAAAAATAAAAAATGCTAAAGATAGATAAAAATATTATATAGCATATATAAGATACATATATTTATTTATTTATTTATTTTGTTTTTCTCTCCTTACTTCACCTTTGTATACTTAAAATTACATTCAATTTTGACTTCTTTTTCTACAAGTATATAGAATTTAGTATATATCATCAATACATTTTTTATATCAAAGAATAATCTAACTTTGAAAGAGAAAAAATGAACACTAGATATTAGATTCAAAAGAATTCTTTATCAAAACATTATCATTTACATTTGACATTGGAAAAAATATCATATTTATTATGGTAATATTTTAATTCTTTATGTAAAATTCACTTTATGTGTCTTTCTCATATCAATCCTTACTAAATTAATGGCATTTAAAAGAAGTTTTGAGAAAAGTTTGATAAGATAATATTTAATTACATATTATTTTTTGTCTTTTTTATTGGTATATATTCAGTTTGGACTTATATAGAGATAAATGTCATATTGTGAAAAAATGTCAAAATGTATTTGACTATATACAATCAATTTTAATAAATATATCTCATTGGTTGTTTACTGCATCCAAACCAAGAATTGACATACGATTTCTTCATTCCATGTCTCTCCTATATAACTACTCTTTTGTTAGACAACTCTAACACACATATGTATAGGTACATATATGTATGTGATTTTTATATCACAACTTCCATAATATTTATTAAATACACGACAACTTATGTATTCTTCATATTTATGTACCCCACAACTCCTACAAACTTACTAACTCTTACACGATGACCTTTTGGTCAACTCTTGCAAAGATCATGGTGTAAGACAAGATAATTTTGTGAGGGTTGTGGGGGGGGATATGAAGTATCAATTGGGATTGTTATTTAGTTGGCAAGGTTTATAAGAATCGTCATGTGTATGTGCATGTATGTATATAAACAAAGATATGTCTCATTTGCAAATAAAAAAAAGCAAGTTTGATCAATTAGTTATAACTATCCTTATGATAAAAATATTTCATGCATATTTAAAATTTTCAAAATTTATGCTTACTATATTTCTGTAAATTAATGTAATCGTGTGTTAGCCCTCAATGTTTCAAACTTATATATTTTTTGAATTATCTAACTTAGCACAGCACATGTAAGTATCTTATGTCCATTTGACTTTAAGCTTAAATAAAAAAGCATGATTTTTTAAAGGTACACATTAAGATTCATTTCCATATGATATGAAGAAAGTAACAGAAACAACATGATGAAGAGAGAATTACTTCATCAATTTTCACATAGCACATCAATTATTAGATATATATAAAGACTAATTTTAATGAAACAGACAGATGATAAAGGATTTGTCTACAAAAATATGAAGGAAAACAAACAATTTTGAACTACTATAAAAAAATATAAAATGTAATTTAAAAGATGACAATCAAATAAAAGTGACTGTTCGCAGCGAAGCACGGGTTATTGCACTAGTGAGATAAACCGTAAAGTTTCCTTATCTGTTTCAATAAAGGAAGACAGAGGCGGCACATCAACGGTGCACGTCGCGCGGGTGGGAAGTGAAGCACGTCACCGTGGGCATTTGATTCTGTGACACGTGGTTTACTTAAGTGGTGCAAGAGAAGGGAGGGCATTGTGGGAAATTGAATTTAATAGGAAGGGTATCACTGGAACGTTGGCCGAACATAAAGGGTAAAATTGGACTTTGGTGGCGAAAAATTATCGGACGGTCAGTGGGAAGTAGATCATCTGTTGTAGAAGATTCTACAGCAGCGCATGCTGTAGCTTGGTTTTTTTTGCGAAAATTATTTCAAAAATCAAATCGTATGGATAGAATTATGTTTATTGATCTATATATTCATTATGTTTCATTTTGATTTGCAGTTCCTTACTATTTTATCGCAAAGGTCAACAAAAAAGTTAACATGATTTGGACATAAAAAAACATTTATATTCGACTTTTTCGTTGACCTTTATGATAAAATAGGTAGGAACTTCATATCAAAACAAAATTTAGTGGATATGTCGAGCAATAAACATATATTTCATCCATACTGTTCAATTTTTGAAATGATTTTCGTAAAAATAAAAATGGAGCCCCCTCATCATTAAAGGATGTTATGGAACGTTGCATTGGGATCAAAATATTAATGTTGACATTTCATATGAACTCTAAGATAATGGATATCTTTAGAATTATATAAAATGCTCCGTATACTAAATTAGCAAACGTGGTTTTTACTTAACCAAGAAATATAACGTGAAATCATGGGCATCTCAAATTTTTCGATATCAAATAAGCAAAAGTAATACTGCATACAATATGATATCAACATGTAATGAAATTATCGCACAATTTTCACTTATGGCCAAAATTTTCACTTCATGATGCTTGGTAGACTGTGCTTGATATATCATTACCTTTTTTGGACCAAGAGTCACTTTGTTTGAGGACGTTTGGTACCTTTTCATTTTAGTTTCTAACAGATATTTCTAGCTATTCATCTATAAATCATTTGCTATTATCATTTTATAAAGTATCAACCCATACTACATAATATACAAACAATAAAACATCAATCTATAAGCTACTCTTAAAAATATTAAGAGCTAATTATTGATCATCCTTGACTTATAAAATAAGTGGATAGGTATGCAGCTAAAGCTAGTAGACAATTACTTATAAGGAGATCTGTCCCTTGCATACGTGTGTGGTAAAAGTTATATGTCCAAAATGTATGTAACACATGTGGTACTTTACGATGTACATGTATACCATGTATACAAGATCATCAAGTGGTAGTCGTTAACAATGAAAAACTGCACTCTCTAGGAAGATAACTAAATACATTACAAATAAAGTAATAAATCTATGTAACAGCACTACCCTGGGCCAACCGCATCATGTCTGAATGTTCCGGTGTGAAGAGTTATTACATCAATCAATCAATATCTAGTCTTCTAATGCCAACTACATAACATTTAGGAATCCAACCACAACTAATTCTATTGACAATGAGAAGATATATATATATATAGGGGGCCTCTCATATGAGACTTGGTCCTTCCATTCAAATAGAAGGCCAAGCATTCTAACCATCGGATCTAAAATCAACGTATATGATTAACACCACCCTATTCTACAAAAACCAGATTAGCAATAACTGTCATTTCCTAAATTTAAGGGACTCCTAATAAAGAAATTACACATTTTATAACTGACAAAAATGACTGAATAACGTGTGTTTTGAATACAAAACAATGTAAGTATCCTACAAAGAAACAATATAAAATACTAATAAAACCATGATTCTGAGAAATGAAATATATAATATACAAAACATAATATTACGTATCATCATACGCTATTTTTAAGGAAAGGTTTTGCGGTTTGTTTATATAATTATGGGAGTTTTAAAAATTTCAGCTTAAGCGGTTTACCGAAAATTAAAAATTAAAATTCGATACGAGAGGTTATGAAAAAATGCTTCAAATACAGCGTATCTAGAATACAATTATTCATGTGTATTATACAAAACAATCATTATATATACAAAAAAAGAATGTATGTGGGATACAACAATACTGTGAATTACAAAAAAATGGCCCCGTACTATGGAAGACGGATTTTTTAAACTAATGCTAACAAACAATCACTATATTTAATGGATGATGGTAGATGGATTAAACACACTAGAAATTCACGATTTAATATTAAATTCTAGAAATATGAACTCGAAAACAGGAACTGGAAAAATGACGTGCAATGTTAGAATTACGGACTTTAATGGAGCATGAATTGCGGAAACAGTTGCCATAGAAAAAATTATTCCATTTTTGGAAGGCACGTCCCTCATAAGATTAGCGGTTTTGCTTATGGAAGGTGGTTTTGTTAAAAGCCGTTGATAGAAATATGGATCAGATCCAACGAATGGGGTGGTTGGCCTTCCATATGAATGGAAGGACCAAGTCTCATATGAAAGATATCCTCTATATCTATATATATATATGGACCCTTTCAAATGAGGTAGGGTCTCATAGAGATTATAGTGAGCCAATAATAAATACGGTTGGATTAGAATCGGATGGATAGGATCAAAACCACCATCATTATATGGAGTGGTTTTGACGAAAAAACATTTCTATATATAGAGAATACAAACGTGTGATTTTAATGGGATAGTAGAGAAAAAGGCGGACCTACAAATTAGGAAAAACTACTTTCTTAAAAACAGACGCCAGGAAGGCTAATAGTACAAACAATATTACTTTATTGGTATAGTTTATTGAATACTACTCAAACAAGTTGCAATTATATGTGACTTTTTTGAAATAAATCTATTATAATTACAAAATTTTGTTCATATTGTATTGGTTTTAAAAGGCCGCACATTGAGCGGAAAAAGGCGGATCTTCAAAATTGGCAAAACTAATTTATTAAAAACAGACGCAAGAGCGGCTAATTTATATAGTGATTGTCATTAAAATCAAAAAATATTAGTTTTTTGAGATTCTTTACTGAATAACACTTTAACCAATTGATATTGTACGATACTTTTTTGAAATAAAGCTACTAAATTTTAAAAAATTTGATCATAATTTGTTGGTTTTAAAAGCAGAACATAAGGATTAGTTAAATAAGTTAGAAGGATAAAAAATTCTAATCCTTATGAAAAAGATGTTTTAATACGACCATTTTGGTTTTTTTTAACAATGGAAATATGTTTTGGATTTTAAAATTTATTAACAGATTTAATATGACAATGTTAGTTAACAATTTGAAAAAATGAACAATAATTTGAAATTGTAACGTATAATAATACAAATATTATGATATGAAACGAAATAACATCTACTACTTAAATTTAAAAATTAAGCGAATTTATTAAAAAGATGATGGCCTCATAAAGTATACTATGCTTTTTTAAATTAATAATAAAACTCTAAAATTTTGAATTTGTGTACTTAATAAATATTAAATTTGTGATTATTTTTTTAATAAAGTTGTTTGAATTTTGCAAATGTATGACGATATTTTGAAATACTTTATATTATATTACAAAAATTTCTTGAATTGTAAAATACAATTCTTATTATATGTTTCGACTTTACATATATAAATTTCAAATCCATCTTAATATGGAAAGCATTGATTAACTAATTAAGATAATGTATAGACGGTTGATTATGATAATGAAAAAAACATGGAAAGTAATAAATTACTTCCGTAAAGGGAGCTCTCATTCTGCTCCGGCATTTCCGCCCAAAAAATCGAGAGACGGTTGCGGCGGGAGGAGGGCAAACATCGATTAGGTCTACCGATCGAATCAGACGAAAGAGGATGAACAGAAGGAAGGATACGACTGCGGCGGTGAGTCAAGAGGGGAAGGATTCCGCCTCTCGTGTTGCTGGAAGGAGGATGATGCGGAGAAGGTAATAATTTAAACTTTCTACAGTACATTGGAATTTTTAATTTTTAGGTTTACAGTAGGCTTTCGTGATTAAAAATTTGGGGGAAACATGATTTATGTAGGTATTATAGTATTTTACATGGTATATCTCATTTATAATGTCATCTATAAGTTGATTTTAACTAAATAATTAGCAATGTAATATATTTGTGTTGACTTACAGTATGATTAGACAGTAATAATTTGATAAATTGGAATATTATGATGGAAGAATTTTGATTGTTGATTTCTGGGAAGCGTTAAGAATGAATGTAAAAGAATAATGCATGTTAAATATAAATACATGCAACATATTTATTTAGAAAAAATTATTGGTAAGTTAAAAATAAAATATCAATCATTTTGATGCAGGTTAGAGATGTCATCGTCTGAATCCGACTATGAGGATTTTGACATAGGATCAAATGCTGAGATACCTATATCCACTAGATCACCTGAAGGAACAAATTTGCAAGATCATTCTTTTAAGAAACAGAGAGGTACATAAATCACAGAAACATTAGATTTATTCGATTTCCTGTTGCATTTTTTATTTTAAAGAATTGAAACTTGTTACTGTTATAATTAAATTTCAGAGAGGAATCAGACACGACATGAATTGAATGTCAAGACCACACAAGACTCCGAGCAGTGTAGAGAAGAGGAGATATTTCAAAAATACGGATGTATGGATTAATTTCTAGAATAATTATTTTGAATTTGAAAAAAATAATAGTTACAATACATATT
The DNA here is from genome assembly GCA_037367405.1 of Ottelia alismoides. Taxonomy (NCBI): domain Eukaryota; kingdom Viridiplantae; phylum Streptophyta; class Magnoliopsida; order Alismatales; family Hydrocharitaceae; genus Ottelia; species Ottelia alismoides. Next base: position 18,069 of record JAZKJV010001987.1, read on the forward strand.
TGAAGATAAATTTTTTATTTCAGGCAAAGGCTACGTGCAACATAGATGCTTTATAGAACACTTCGTCCATTACATAGATGGGCACAAACCTACACCAAAACAACAATCTCTTATATCAAAGACGGCTTTTTCAAAACTTATCAACATAGGCAACATTGATATAGAGAGGAAAAATTTGTAATGGCTGGTGGAGAAATACCAAGGAGGGAGGGATTTCCGATTTGGAAATAAGGTTGTGACATTCAGCGATGATGATGTTGGTGTCATACTTGGTTTATCAAGTACAGGATTTCCAGTTACATTTAGGGGGAAGCATATGCCTTGGAAAAGTTTGATATCAACTGAGCTATTTGACAATGGCATGGTTTTCAACAGGAGGAAGCTGATTCACGTGTTGATTGAGTACTATGATCGGGATGATGATAACTCTGTGACCATATATGTTGCATGTTTGATTTTGTTCATGTTTGCCACATTCCTTTTTCCAGATTGTGCGTATTCTTTTCCAAAGGAATTGCTTCACTATGTTGAGTCATTAGAGGACACAAGATACTTCAACTGGTCAGATGCAGTTGCTAGGATGATATTGTCAAATATGGACGATGTCTTTCATAGAATTCAACAGCGAAAAAATGGAGCAGCACGAATAACACTAGGATATCTAACAGGATGCGTAGCTTGTTTATACGTAAGATGTTTTTTAGAATTACATTATATAAAATTTTATTATATATTGTTCTAAGATTTAATTATTTTCAGGTGTGGATGCTTGAATACTGTTGCAAAGAGCTAGTTGTGAGTCGAGATTTGAGATCAAGAATCAGGAAGTGGAGTGGATCAATAAAAGGGCTGTCAAGAAGATTGGTTTCATTAAGTAATGACCAGGTATTTATATTTCATAAAGTTATTTGGTCGTATTGTAAAGAGATAAATGAAAACAAAATCGAATAAATGAATTCATATGTAGATACTATGCAATGGTTTAGAATAAATTGTTTAATGAACTGTTAATAAACTATACTTTATTGATTTACACCAGATCTTGACCAACATTCATCCAACGAAGAATGAAATAGTGAAGATATCACCTGATGAGTATGTCTTCCCTTATGAAAAATTCCTCTTAAGTGGGTTTTCTGTGAGGAGACCAGAAATAATAATCGAAGAGGTCATCCCAGTTCCATTAGATGGTCCACTTAGGAGAGGACGATTCAAGAAGGGTGTGTTTCATGCAATCATGAGTGATGATGGGAAAGAAACTGAGGTTGAAAAGAAAATTACAACAAAAAAATGCTGTCAGTGTGAAACTTTGAAAATAGAAGTAACCGAGTTAAGAAATTTGATTGTGCAGCTTAGAGGGGATTCAAAGAACACAGACAATGACGGTAAGATTGTTCGGTATGAAACTGAGATAATGAATTTGAAGATGGAAAATAAAGAGCTTAAAGAAGAAATTCTGAAGTTGGTGAATCATATAGAATCAGCACTTAGTGAACCATTGATAGAAAATGTGGAAAAGAATATTTCAAGCATTACAGTTACTAAAAGCATGGTTGAGACATGCGATCAACAAGGTGGGGATGATAAGGATCCTTGTGAAAAAACCACTGAAAAAGATATGCTTGAAAAAGAACAAGCTGACATATCTTTTGAAGGAAAAGATGGAGATGGGGGAAAAATTGTGACTAATAAAATGGGTGAGGAAAGATTGGAGATGGTTCACGAAGAGTTGCCTAACAATGATGTTGAGAATGCAATGGATATACCTTCATTTGAACTTGAGATTAATGAAGAAAGAAAAACATCATGTTCACTGATTAGTGAAACACCAACCAAAAGGAAGAGGGAAAAGGCACAAGTTAATCCAAGCTCATTAGCAAAAAGAGTCAAGGAAAGAAGAGAGGCAACAAGAACAAGAACAGAAACTGCATACAAGGATCAAATGAAGAATAATGATCTAAAGAATACAACGACAAAGAAGTCATCAAAGAATGCATCAAAGACCTCAGAACTTTATGATCATGCTGACTCGGAGTCAGAGGTAAGAAAATAACTAAGAAACTATATAATATATTTATATAACATTATAAATTATTCTGTGCAGTATCTTTGCGACGCTCCGACAGATTTCATAGGATATGAATTCATAACATCTGAAGAGAAGGAAATAATAAAGAGATTCCTGAGAGATCCAGCTGACAAGTACATTTCTATTATTATCTTACTACTGCTTCAATGATTAATAGATATTATTAAACAACTGGATAACATTATAATTGCAGGTTAAATGCAACTTATCATTCGCCGTACAAGAGTTACTGCAAAGGGAGGGAAATACATAACTTCTTGTACGAGAAAATGATTGAAGACTCGGTATGTTTATAGATGATTTCTATAACTAATAAGGATATAACGAAGAACTGTAAATATGAGTAAGACAACTATTTAAAAAAATCTCTGAACCTTTGTAGATAATCGAGATGTATATGGAAATTGTTTGTCATAACCACCGTAAGGAGGAAGGCATAATTCCATTCATATTCACTTCGATTTACAAAATGGTAAGTCTGTGAAAATCTTTATATATAAAGGTATAAACAAATAGAATGCTAACTAACATATTACATCTAAAACTGCACAGCAATTCTTCATCAACAATGTTGAAGCTGGAACAGACGAAGAGTTCAACAACTTGAAGAAATTATATGATGAGCCTGATGATCTTATTGGATTATCAAAAGTATTCACGGTCATTCATACAAGGAATCATTGGCACGTGCTTGTTACAGATTTGGAAACAAAGAATTTTTACTCTTACAACTCAATGAAAGGCAACAAATTCCATAAGAAAGATCTTTACAAATGGGTATTGAAAATTTAATTAGATGTTAAATTTATATTATATCATTCTGTTAAATTTACTTATCTAACTACAATCTTAATTTCAGATGGGATGGATCAAAGAATACTTCAGCACAACACACTTGGGAGATAGCGTTTTCAATTGGGGTCTAATATTTGTTGAAGACTGCCCTCAGCAACCTGCACAAAGCTTGGACTGTGGAATCTATGTCATGAAGATGGTCGAGTACTTATGCGAGGGAAAAGCATTAAACTTCAGTTACGACGACATCCCGCGATTCAGAGCAGAAATTGCTTGCCAACTGTTGCGCACTAGCAGGGTGAAAAATTCGAGTTTCAAATGATGCAGGACCTTAACTTAGTTTTTTATGATACATTAGCTATATGTTATCAGTAGTTGGACAATAGATAGAAACAATGTTACTCTATATACTTTTGATTCTTAACTTAGCATGTAGAACTGATTGTATATTTTGTGCGATTTTTGCCCTTTATGATGAAAATGATTATTGCTTTCTGCACATTTAATGAATTTGACATTGAGGGAACTGTCAAGGATTATAATGTGAAGAAGGATGTATCTTTATGATATATTACAAAGTTAAATAATTGTGTATTATAAAATATTAAGATAACAATACAAATAAATGTTGATCGTTTTTTAAAGAAAATCAGTGGAAGGACCACTAAGTTCAGGTGATTAAATGCTATTGATAATTTATGGCATCGATTTGAGTTCTTAAGTAAGATATTAAAATTTGATGTTACATTTTTATAAATAAGAAAGAAATATTATTTACTGGATATTGATGGTATAAAGGTATCTTTTCAGCACTTAGTCCTGGTATATTGACATGTTTACCGTTTAAATTTTGCAATATTTAAGTTAAATATGAATGTTGAAATGATTCATATAGTAATGTTATATATGAATGTTGAACTATTGAACATATATATTAAGGGTGATATGATATATACAGTAATGTTATATATGAATGTTGAACTATTGAACATATATATTAAGGTTGATATGATTCATTCAGTAATCACTGGTAAGACTAGCATATATTAAAAGAGTTTGGAATTTAAAATACAATCAATGATATACATTGATTAGAAAAACAAGCATATGCACAGAATATGTAGAAAACAGTTGAATGCGAAAAAAAACAAACATTAAAAACTAAACACTGTTTTATACAATAATAATTCAAAATTTGAATAAATGTTTTTCATTATAAACATTGGAAATGTCTTATAAAAACAATCATTGTTTGCACATTCTATCAGAATATAGCTGCAGATTGCTGATAACAGTATCTTCATGGAATTTGATACATCCTCTTGAGTCTTTTAAGCATTTCCTGAAAAAAAATAACAATTCAATGAGAATAACATCAAATCTGACCAAGAATACTTTTAAAAATATAAATGAAATTATAAAAGAATATACAATACAAAGTACCTTATTAGATTGGTGTCAAAAAATCAATACACTGAAAATATAATTTTAGGAATCACTGTCTCCGGAGCTCAATGATAAATCACTGAGAATAATATCATTAAACATATAAATCAGCTTAGTAATGAAGAATATATTAAATAAATAATAACCAATTGAAACATATAAATAATCACCTGTTAGAAGTTTGCAACTTGTTTGAAGGGCAGTTGCGAGAGTCATGCCCAACATTGTACTTGCCACATGATTTGCATTGCCTCCCTTTGTTTCTCCTGAGTTCATTGGTTGGCCTTTGCCGATTACCACTGCCCTTAGGTCTGCCACCACGACCACTTCCTTTCGTTCTCGTTGTGTTGGGTTCACGTATAATTGGAGCATTGGCAATAGAATTTATCTGGCTAGAGTTGTTATCATTCAAATTATTTTGCTGTGATAAGCTAATATTTTGGAGCTGTAAAATAAGACTTTTAAGTTTCTTTTGAGTAAGATCAAATGAAGAAGAATTATCAACAGATAAAGCAACAACATTGGAGCATAATCTATTCAACTCACCAGCCCTTTCAATTTGAACATTCCGATTGTAAACTGGATAATTTCCAGATTTCTTAACACTCTTTGTCCATCTTTTTAATATGTATCCACTGTCCAGAATCTCAAAATTTCTTGTCTTAAAAACAGCAAACAAGTGTCGACAAGGTATACCTTCGTATTCCATCTTGCCACAAGAACAAACAAATAGATTTGAGTCTGTATAAAATGAAACCTCCCTGCTTTTTTCAGATCGACCAATCTTGTTGACATTATAGATTATTCTGCAGCTGGAGCTCTCAGATATTACAACATTCATCTCAATACCTTTCTTTAGCTGCTTACGAACGACATAGAACATAGTCTTTGTATATACCTACCATAATTGATCTTCCATCTTCCATGTGGTGTCCGTAATTGGTCTCTTCTGATCTGAATCATTATCCAAGTCGTTGTCCGTTCTCTAAGCCTCTGAAGTGAAGTCTGAAACCTGAAGATGAATTCAAGAAGTGAATTTTGCTTAGTTATGTGGCTTTGGAGAAAAGCATTCATACTCTCACTGCGTTGGGTACTCCGCATTCCTGCAAAAAATTTATCCCTCATGTATATATCAAGCCACTTATGTCTTATGCTGAACTTTTCGGCCAACCATCCATTATCTGATAAACCAAATTGATCAATTGTATCTACCCATCCATTTTCAAAAAGCTCAATAAAATGTGTACGCTAGACAAGGTCGGAAAAAGTTTTTAATGCTTTATCTATATCCTGAATACGACCAAGCTTTGTCTTTAGCTTTGACATTATGTGCCAGGCACATAGCTTGTGAATAGTATTTGGAAATGATACTAGAATAGCAGTGTGTATAGCAGGGTCTTCATCGGTAACAATAGATATAGGATGTTTTCCCATTGCCTCGATGAATTTGTCAAATAACCAAACAAAAGATTCGGTATTTTCTCTATGTAAAAATGCATTTCCAAAAAATATGATCCTGTTATGATGATTAACACCACAAAATGATCCAAAAACAAGCTTGTATTCGTTAGTCCTGTAGGTGGTGTCAAATGTAATTGCATCACCAAAAAGTTTGTAGTCAGTAATAGACTCGGAATCAATCCAGATGCAATGAGTAAGCATGTTTTCCTCATCTGTTTTGTAGGAATAGAAGAAGTCAGGAGTCTTCCTTTGACCATTGCGTAAGTGTTCAAGTAGAAGATGAGCATCCAAACCATCTTTGTTTTTCTTTTCAGTTCTATTTATATTGTATATATCACGAACAATACCACCATCTTGACTATTACTGATAAGACCATTGTCGATGAAAGCTGATTGCTTCGATGTAGAAATATTAATATCAGTCATTGATTTCACAAGCAACTTCGTAGCCCTTGAAAACCTTCTATTAGGTCTCAAATAACGTCGTTTAGAGGCCGTTACAAGGTTATGGTTATGATCTTCACTGAATTTAACAACAATTCAGTCACCTTCTTCACGCCTATGACGAATAGCAAGCATTGCATTGCATCCAGTTCTAACTAAACCAATTCTACGTTCTTCATGGTAAAATTCAATGTCATCACTGTAATCGCTATCCACTGAAATACGTACTTTCCGATTGCTCTTAAGAGTAGAGAAACCTTGTTTCCAGCAAACAAATTTCTTAAAAATAACCATCTTTTACTTTGTTACTCTGTTAACACCGTGTCGTGTACTACTCTTTCTAACATTAAATCCAACAATAGTAGCATAAGACTCATATAACGGGTATGCTTGTTCAATAGATCCAAAAGTCATTCCAATGATTGGTGTATATGGATTTTCATATTCAGAGGACCTTTGTGGTGTAGGGCAGTTCTCTGTAAATAAAAACTAATTATAAAGCATATTATTGACTCTATAACCTTTACTGAAATTTATATAATGTGATATGTTTAAATTTAATTGGAATTAGATATTACAGCCCACCAGCAATGATGAGGTATTAAAATATTGAAGATGTTCAAAAACGGATTATTATAATGATCTATAATTTAAATATATATGATAAAGTATTAAAATAAAATGCACAAATTTTAAAATATTTACTATATTTTTAAAATTAACAAAAAATTGGAAAAAAATTTACGGAATGATTCAATGAAGCAGTCGTGTGCGAAAAAGAAATATGTAACATCTAAAGGGTATAATACGTTAACATACTGTTGAAAGTAGATAAATAAATTATTAAAATAACTATTGATTTTAGTAAACTATTATAGTTTTATTTAAAAAAAGAGAATTAAATTTAAAAAGTATACTGGTTATTTCAAAATAATTTCTGCCTAAAATAAAGATAAATAATAATTTGTAAAAAATACCTACAATTTCAATAATATATCGAATATTATTAAAAAAGGATTAATTATTTTAAATAAAGGCTTTTAATTAAGTATTTTAGAAAAAACTTTGAAAAAAATTATCAATTACTTACAACATCTATACATGAAAAGAAGACATTCTGCACGAACCTTCGAATTCATGATCTCCATTACTTCGTTCAGAAGGACCATCAAGTAGAAGGTGCGCCTGTTAAGAACATAAACAAATCCAACAAATTATTTAAAAACAAACATGGAATAACCTGATACAGATTTAAAAATATAAACCTGATGCTGGACGAGATTCGGATCACGAGATTCAACTAATGTATCAGATGAACCGAGAAGAAGGAGTTGCTGAAATATGAATGATATTTTACACATCATGTGTTTAGAATAATAATGAATAAAGAAATTTGAGTACTTACAATAACAAAGATGAAATAAGTACCTGGAAAACACCAACATTTAGATTTTCTGAAGACATCGACGGAATGAACAGCTCTAAAACTGGAGATGAAATTCGAGAACATAGAACAATGAGATAAGCTGGAATGAGAAATATAACATAATATGAATGTTTACCTAATTAAATCGAGACAATAAAAATGATGATAATTAATATTTCCAAATCGAATATAATAGTCGGAAGTGTAGTTAATATGTTAAGATTTTCCATAAAAAGAGGAGGGAGGGTGGTTTTGATGGTGGTTTTCTATTGGAAAACCGGATTTAATCAAGACCATCAATTCAAATCAAACGGCTGTAAATTGTGGCTCACTATAATCTCTATGAGACCCTGTCTCATTTGAAGTTTCTCCTATATATATAGGGAAATTATCCAATGAGCCCTGTGCTCATTTGAGATGAGATGAGCCCACTCATTTTTTACCATTATTTCCTATTTTTTTGAGCTTAATAGGTATTTGTTTACAAGTGTTATATCATATTCTTACTACTAGTAACTATTTTCAGGGAAAAAAACCTTAAAAGTCACACAAAATGATTGTATTATTATTTGTATTACTAGTCTCATTTTTATTCTTACTAATGACCATTTTTGTGAATCTAAGATTCTCTTTATATGAAAATAGTTACTAATAGTAAGAATATGATATAACAACAGTAAATAAATAAGCATTGAACTCAAAATGATGAAAAATATTGGTAAAATATGAGTGGGCTCATCTCATCTCAAATGGGCACAGGGCCCATTGGATAAGCCCCCTATATATATATATATATATATATATATATATATATATATATATATATATATATATGTATATGTATATATATATCATTAGGTCCTTTGGATAGGTTGAGTGTCCGTGTAATAATATTTTGATAGCATTTGATATAAATGTGATATAATTCATGGATGTGATATGAATGATTGTTAGGATGAAGTATTTAAGTCTAGAGTTCACAAAGGCTTGAACCTTTTTTACAATCTGGTACACGTAACTGCAGATGTATTTTGCATAATACGAGAAAAGATGTATGATAGAATTACAATTGTGCTTCAATGGTAAGATGTAAATAGGTTGCAGATCCTCTATGCGTAAATGTACGCATTATAACTTTGAAATACTGTTAATAATGATATAAAATAAACGGATTGGTTTGCAAAAAGAATTGGTAAAAGTAAAAGAGATGTGAACTTGATGGGGATATCCTTAACTTTTAGGGATATCGTCAACCTTTGTAAATACGTTCTTGATGTGAGTTACCATGCGGACACGAGGATAAGAATACAAGAAATATCTAATATAGATATGATATATAATATTACAAAATGATCTGAAACTGATACAAAGAAGACAAGCAGATAAGAAAATTGTGCTTTGATTTGCATTTACAAATGTTAAAGTGCATCATAAATAAAATTCGAGAGGATTTACAAAATGAAACGATATAAATACATACAACTATTTATTAGTGGAACAATGTCCTAGCTTATTGATTCTTATAAGTATGCTTCCAAAAGTTTTGATACAATAATCACTTGAGGAAAAGGTTGACTATGTAGTAATCTTGTGTATGCCATGTCAAATAATAAGTATGCATTTAGTAGTTGGTATTTTGGATGTAGATAAGCTATGTGTAAATATTGTGCATTGAAATTTAATACTACGAATATTGATATATAGGGATCGTTAGAATCTTGGTTACTCTTGTTCTAATGTTGACATGCACAATAGATCTACTTGCGTCTATGTATTATTTTTTGTAAGATCTTCATACACGGTTTAAGACCACAGAAGCTCTTTAGAAGTTTCGTTTCATATTATACGTTGTTGTTAAGTGTTTTGCCTTGTCATTATTGTGTAATCATCAAATGTACTCTAAGTAGTATTCAAAAGTCTTGTATCCGACGTTATACAAAAGAGTCGATATTATTATTGGTCAAGTCAAGCTTACGCAACAAAGTCAAATTCAAGTTAGACCATCAATTGATCACTCACTTCAATTCTTGCTAATAAACCATTAATCGATTTGAATTGGAATTCGATTCATTCAGAACTTCCTAGGTGAATAAGATTTTTTTATTAAACCACACAGCTTGTTTTTTGCAGAACATTTCTTAAAAATGAATTTAATTTCAACGATCACCTGTTGCTATTGATCTAATCGATCATATGCGTCTTGCTAAAGAAAAATTTGAACTGATCGGTCATTACTTTTTGTATGATCGACAATTGGTATGATCCCTCGTTACTTTATTCATTATCGATTATTATTTGAACATTATCTACCTTTGAATGATTCATTTTATTGATAGGTAAGTCACTCTTTATGACTGTTCATTTATTTGAATTTTAATTTTTGTAATCGACTCTATTATCAATCATAAGTCACTGGCCGATCAATGATATGAGCATTGATCAACAATTGTTTTTTTGGTTAATCGATTATTCCAGAATTAAAAGTTATCATTTTTGGCTCTCGACGGTTACACAGTATAATCACCATAAAAGAGGCCCACGCCTCCTCATTTCGTCACATAACTCATTCAAACACTCCTCTCTCACACACACACATATTATTGGGTGTTCACATTTTCAATCAAGAAGATTTCTAAGCTAAAAGCTAGCCCCAACCTGTAGCAAGATCTTCAAGCTCTTCGTGTGCAGTCGGGGATCCTCTTGAATCTACTTAGAAAAAATGGTGATATTCTTCGATAATACAACTTTCACTTGCTTTAGAGATATATCTGATTGAATCAAATAATTTTATATCTTGCTGATAAATTTTCACTGTTTATCTGATTATTCTGATCTAATTGTTTTATTTAATATTATCCTGTAAGCTCAGATAATTGGTTTATTTTGTTCAACTAACATTGTTCTTCATATACTCTTGAAGTTCTCTCTACAGGAAGTTCGAGGTGAAGCCTCAAGCAGTGCTACAGTTGGCTTAGGTGCAGCGGTGACTTTGATGTGTAATCCAAAGCTGTGACTTTGATGTATGATCCAAGTTTGTAAGCTTCATGCTTGTGATCGGTTAAGATATTCGTCTAAATATCTCAAGATATAGTGTAAAGGTTGGTTGACTTGACTAAATGGAAATTCTAGATCTAGGAGGCTTGGGATGTGGTTTTCACCCACTTGGGTTTCCACATTAATGTAATGTGTAGTGTGTTTGTTGATTTGGTGCTTCTGACTGGAAATCATAAAATCTATCACACTCCATTAACCCGCCCCCTCTGGATTCTATCTGATCTGCAAGTTTTGTCAGGGCTAACATTGTTCTTTGTAATTTTGTTCATTACATGATTTAACATGGGAAAAAGAGATTAAGAAATCAATAATTTTAAAAATATGATGTATATTAATAAAAAAATCCCATTTGTCGATGCAGAAGAGGAGTAGGACCTCCACTGCAACTCTCCCCTGACTTCGGGGTCAGGTAGGCTTCAATGAAGGACTCACTCTTTAAATGAAAAAATATACACAAAGAATTATTGATTAAAGGGATGATATCTTGGCATAATGAATGTTATAGATGCTTTGTAGAACATTGGTACGATCATTAGCTAAGGAAAAAGTTAGTTATTTGGCAATCTTTTGTAAGTCATGTGAAATGATAATTGTACAATGAGAAAATGGTATTTTGATGAAATGTTGTGATTTACAGTGAAGTGTGTGCTAACATATAATAAATATTATATATTTACCAATATTAAGAATATTGTATCTCTTGATATAAATAAGATTGCCAATGCATATATTAAACAGTAAATCAGCGGATCCAAATGAATTAACAGAGAAACAATATGGAATAAGATTATATTAGTCGTATGTTTCCCAATCATTATCCGATTATAATATGCAAGTAGGAACCAATTAAATGAACGGAAATATAAACAAGGGCATGATCCAGAAAGGGTAAAACAATAAACATATTGCGACAACCAAAATGAAATAAAGATTAGATTAGAAGTCACCAAAGCGTCCATGAAATGGACTGTCCTTAGAGAATATATCGCCCCCACAATACCGGTGCGTAGGGTACTGGCGATCCGCTCCCAGGATACGACGGCTCACGATCGTCGTCGACGCACACCAACGGGATCGTCCTCGATTGTACCTCAGAGAACTGCAGCCGAGAGGAGAAGAGGAAGACGTTCGTCCATAAGAGGAAGAACCAGAGAGAGACGGCGTGAGAGGTTTTTCTTGCGAGTGAAGAAAGACGGCGTCGGGTGAGGGATATAAAAAGAGGGGCTCGCGTGCCCTAGCGCGCGATGACCTTTGGTTTCCGAAAACGTCCCTCAACGGGCGTGTCCATTCGAATTCCAAACCTGCGGCTAAAACGAGCCGTTTGGATCAAGTCTGATTCCCAATGTGATCGAAATCTAATTAATCTGCCTGATTAATTTATTCGATCAGCCAAATGAAACCCGCAACAAAAGTATCGAGATCTGAGATTGACTCTCCCGAGCCCGAGCCTGAGCCGGAGACGGAGCGGAGCGGAGCGGAGCGGAGCGGAACGCGCGCGCGCGTGTGGTCCTCCATTCCTCCTCTCTACTATTGCTACAAGAGCTTGGGGTGTGGACTCACATATAAGTCCACCAAAAGTTTAGATCTCTAAGGTATGGTACTAAACTTCCATTCAAATTCAACCATGTTTCAAATTTGGGAATTCTCAACTTTCCCTCCAAACCATTTGGTTTCCCAATTGAAACCAAATTAATGCCAATTGTAATTAATAGGTTTTCCAATTAAAACCTTGATACAATTTTAATACAACAATCCCCCACGAATTCAAAAATTTGAAAAAGAGATTCAAAAGGATTTAAGAGACTTCTTTCGGCTGCCCACACTTTACTTTCAGTAAAGGTACCTTCCGGTTTGAACCTCTATCTGAGTTTACTACTTTCACTTTAACAGGAACGAAGTGAACTACGTCTTGAACTTCAGACCTTGGTGTTAAAGTATACGGTAGAAACAACAAAGCGTTGTTCTTGGTACAATCTTCAGGGTTGGTGCTCTTAAAGGCCATACACCCTTATCCTGTTTCATGAGTGTGTTCAGGAAAGACCCTCTTCCTTTAACTACGGCCCACAGTAACACTCACATAGGTGGCGTTCTCCAAGGATGCAATGCTAACATCCTGCCCAGAGGCTTGAACCCATTCAGAGCCTACGCTCTTCCTAAACTTTCAGCTTAAATGGCACTCATGCTTCCAGGGATAAGACACTCATGCTTACGCATTAAGATTAGAGTGCCAACCAGTTCTCCAAACAGCTTGTTATTATCACATTGAACCTTCTTTGTGGGATCTCCACTCAGATAGGTTGGGTTGCTACTGTAGAGGAACTCCCAATGGATCTCAGTCCCATCCCAAGCCTAGACTTTATGACTAAAGATCTATCAAATCCCTTAGTCAGCGGATCTGCCGTATTGTCTTTGGATCCAACAAAATCCACAGCCAACACTCCTTGAGACACCAAATCCCTTAACGTCTTAAGTCTGATTTGTATGTTTCCTTGTTTTCTGATTGAACTTTGAACTCTTGATCTTGGCAATTGTGGTCATATTATCACAATGTACCGATATCGTAGGAACAGGCTGATCTACCATGGGAGTTTCAGACAGAAGTTCCCTTAGCCATTCAGCCTCAATTCCAGTGGTGTCCAAAGCACACAGCTCGGCCTCAAAGGTGGATCGAGCTAGAATGGTCTGATTCACAGACCTCCAGGAGACTGCACCGCCTCCAAGGGTAAATACATATCCTCTAACACCATTACTCCCAGACTCCTCTATTTTCCTTATCCAGCTTGCATCACTGTATCCTTCTAGTACAGATGGATGTCTACCATAATGCAAACTAAGGGAAATAGTTCCCTTCAAGTACTTCAGTACTCGATCCAGAGCCTCCTAGTGAGTAGGGTGAGGACAGCTAGTGTATCTACTCAGCTTTGCAACTGAGAATGAAATATCAGGTCTCGTGCAATTTACAAGATACATTAAACTTCCTATCACTTGTGAATATCTTAGCTGGACTACTGGTACTCCACTTTTATTCTTAAACATTGTTTTGGATGAATCAAAGGGAGTGCTTACAACTTTGCAATCTTTGTATCCAAATTTCTCAAGTACCTTCTCAACATAGTGAGATTGAGAAACTATAATCCCATCAACTGACCTTGTCAGTTTGAGACCCAAGATCACATCAGCAACACCCATGTCCTTCATCTCAAACTTGCTACTTAAGAATGCCTTAGTCTCATTAATAATCCTTATATGTGATCCAAACAACAATATGTCATCAACATATAGGCACAAGACAATACACTCATCACCTTCCACTTTGGAATAGACACACTTGTCGGATTCATGTACCTTAAAGCCAAATGACAAAATAGTCTTGTCATATTTTTCATGCCACTGCTTTGGTGCTTGTTTCAATCCGTAAAGGGATTTGACAAGCTTGCAAACCTTTCCCTCATTCGCAGGAGTCACTAGCCCATTCGGTTGATCCATATAGATCTCTTCCTCAAGATCGCCATGCAAGAAGGCGGTCTTCACATCCATTTGGTGGATATAGAGATCATATACAGATGCTAATGCTATGAGCATCCGGATTGTGGTCATCCTAGTCACAGGGGAATAGGTATCAAAATAATCGATACCTTCCTTTTGCCTAAAGCCCTTGGCAACTAATCTGGCTTTGTATTTTTCAATTGATCCGTCAGGTCTAAGCTTTCTCTTAAACACCCACTTGCACCCAATGGTAGAGCATCCTTTGGGTAAATCAACCAACTCCCAAGTCCCATTAGCCATAATGGAATCCATCTCAGATTTGATGGCTTCCTTCCATTATTTTGCTTCAGATGAAGCCATGGCTTCCTTGTAACTTGGTGGATCACCCTCGATCTGGTAGACAACGAAGTCGCTACCCAAATCCTTGGCTATCCGAGGTCTTTTACTCCTCCTTGGCTCAATCTCTTCAGAAAGATCATTGGGTTCAGGTTGAGTCTCAACCCCCACATTCGTTATCCTTTCCACTTTATCTGGAATGGATCCTGATGTAGAGGCGTCCTCAATGGTCAGATTCTGAGGAATCACAGTCTTCAATGGGAAGGCATCCTCAAATAAGGTAGCATCACGGAGTTCAACAATAGTGTTGACATCTATGTCCGGTATCTCGGTCCGAATTACCAAAAACCTATATGCATAGCTATTTTCTAGATAACCTAAGAAGACCGCATCAATAGTTTTAGAACCAAGTTTCTTTCTCTCGTGTTCTGGGACTAAAACCTTAGCGAGACAGCCCCACACTTTGAGATATCTTAAACTCGGTTTCATATTTCTCCAAAGTTCAAAGGGACACTTTTCCATATGTCTTGGAGGCACCCTATTCAGAATATGGCAAGTCGTATTCAAGGCTTCTCCCCACATATAGGTTGGAAGTCCAGAACTTTGTAGGAGAGCATTGATCATGTCAGTTAAGGTTCTATTTTTCCGTTCTGCTATCCCGTTTGATTGCGGTGAATATGGGACCGTAACTTCATGAACTATGCCAAAAGATTTGCATTGTTCATCAAATAAGTTAGAGGTATATTCACCTCCTCTATCTGACCTAAGGCGTTTAAGCACTTTTCCTGTTTGTGTCTCAGTCTCATTCTTAAAGATAAGAAATTTCTCTAAGGCTTCATCTTTGGTTTTCATTAGATATACATAGCAGTATCTACTGCCATCATCTATAAAGGTGATAAAGTATTTCTTATTGTCTCGAGTCAACACACCATTAAACTCACAGATATCCGTGTGCACTAGATCCAATATCTCACAATCTCTAGAGACAGACTGAAAAGACTTCCTAGGTGTCTTAGCTTGCACACATATTTCACATTTTTTAGTTTCATGAATAGTGTCTTTAGGGACCAACTCTAAATTCATCATTCTTTTAATTGAATTTAGGTTTACATGTCCCAATCTACCATGCCACAAATCACAAGATTCTAGATTATTAACAACATGAGACACAGAACTAGAACATTCAGAATTTAAAACATTCAATTCATTAATGTTTATTGAATCACATCTAATTCTAAACAACAAATCAAAGTCAGCCAAATAGCCTTTTCCATAAAAAATACCATGTCTCAGAATAACAACTTTATCACATTTAAAGTTTAATTCAAAACCATTTCTAACTAAGATAGAGCCAGATAACACATTCTTCTTGATGTCAGGAACATGCAGCACCCTATGCAATGTCCAGACACGTTCAAAGGAGAACCTCAAGTTGACCTGTCCCGACCCTAGCACCCTGGCTGCAGAATCGTTCCCCATCTTTACAGTCTCACTGTTGCAAGTCTGATAAGAAGAAAACAACGTTCTGTCAGAACATATATTTACATTGGCTCCCGTGTCCACGAGCCACTCATTTGGATCATGGATATGGTATAGTTCAGGTTTTACAGAGACATACCCCTCGCTAGCCCTGAGTCCCATAGTGATCATGTTCACTTGTGGACTCCCGTCTGTAGCCTTAGGTTGAGCCTTCAAGGATGGACAGTCCTTCTTCCAATGGCCAACCTGATTACAATGCCAGTAGGGTTTATTCTTTACCTTTTTCTGGATCTTGCCTTTTGGTTTCATTTTATTGTTATTGGAATCCTTTCCCTTCTTATCCTTGCTCTTCGAGGTCATAAAATTGACTTAGCCTGAATATCAACAGGAAACACCGGTTTTTGTTTCCTGTATTCCTCCTCTATGGCAATTGCCACCATCAAGTCATCCATAGAAATTTTCCCCTTCCTGTGTTTCAGGATCATACCGAAGTCTTCCCACGACTTGGGGAATTTTTCTATGATGCACATGACCTGAAACTTCTCTGGAAGTTTCATTTTGGCATCCTCTAAACCATGTAGCAGAACTAAAAACTCATGTGCCTGTTCAGAAACTGACTTTCCCTCGGCCATAGAAAACTTCAAAAACTTAGCTACGGAGTATTTCTCAATACCGAGGTCTTCAGTGTTATACTTCCGATCCAGATCTTCTCATAACCCCTTCGTAGTCTGCGTAGATGAACAATATATGTCAAACAACGTGTTGGACAGAGCCAACAAGATGCAACCATGACATATACGGTCACGTTCCTTCCACGCAGTTTGCGCCTTATAGCTATCGGGTGAGGGGTTTTCCATCTCCGCCGTAGGACAGTCGGTTTCAAGCATCGAGATTAACCCTATGGTGGTTAACCAGATCTTCATGCGTTGTTGCCAACGCTTAAAATTTTGTCCACCGAATTTTTCAGGCATACCGGTCATATCTACCCTCGATTTAAACAATGTTTCCGACATGATTTTATAATCGGTTCCGGATATCTTCTCTAAGATTGTTGTAAATAAGATTGCCAATGCATATATTAAATAGTAAATCAACGGATCCAAATGAATTAACAGAGAAACAATACGGAATAAGATTATATTAATCGTATATTTCCCAATCATTGTCCGATTATAATATGCAAGCAGGAACCAATTAAATGAACGTAAATATAAACAAGGGCATGATCCAGAAAGGGTAAAGCAATAAACATATTGCGACAACCAAAATGAAATAAAGATTAGATTAGAAGTCACCGAAGCGTCCATGAAATGGACTGTCCTTAGAGAAGATATCGCCCCCACAATACTGGTGCGTAGGGTACTGACGATCTGCTCCCAGGATACAACAGCTCACGATCGTTGTCGGCGCACACCAACGAGATCGTCCTCGATTGTACCTCAGAGAACTGCAGCCGAGAGGAGAAGAGGAAGACGTTCGTCCGTGAGAGGAAGAACCAGAGAGAGAGACGGTGTGAGAGGTTTTTCTTGCGAGTGAAGAAAGACGGCGTCGGGTGAGGGATATAAAAAGAGGGGCTCGTGTGCCCTAGCGCGCGGTGAACTTTGGTTTCCGAAAATGCCCCTCAACGGGCGTGTCCATTCGAATTCCAAACCTGCGGCTAAATCGAGCCGTTTGGATCAAGTCCGATTCCCAATGTGATCGAAATCTAATTAAACTGCCTGATTAATTTATTCGATCAGCCAAATGAAACCCGCAGCAAAAGTATCGAGATCCGAGATTGACTCTCCCGAGCCGGAGACGGAGCGGAGCGTGCGCGCGCGTGTGTAGTCCTCCATTCCTCCTCTCTACTATTGCTACAAGAGCTTGGTGTGTGGACTCACATATAAGTCCACCAAAAGTTTAGATATCTAAGGTATGGTACTAAACTTCCATCCAAACTCAACCATGTTTCAAATTTGGGAATTCCCAACTTTCCCTCCAAACCATTTGGTTTCCCAATTGAAACCAAATTAATGCCAATTGTAATTAATAGGTTTTTCAATTAAAACCTTGATACAATTTTAATACAACATCTCTTACGGACAACTGACCAGCAAATAAGAACCCATAAAGATATCTAAAAACTCCGTATGAATTCAATAACAACTATCTTGAGTAAGAAAGTCTCATTTCTATAAAAAAATTGAAACTACATGATGTTTCAGGCCATCCAACGTTACATAATGTAGAAGAACTGCATTCCACAAGAAAGATGATGAATTAGAAGATGATCTAAACTTTATAGGAATGTTTCCTCTACACATCAATCTCTATCTGTTTAAGCAATACAATATGTTTGAATCCTACGAGTTGCAAAGAATTCACATTTAATTAGAAAAAAAATATAACTTACCATCATCGCTAAATAAAAATAGTAAAAGTATATTGTGTACCATTCGATGAATATATGCAATAAATTGACTACCATTAATGTGACTTATACATCATGATGTCGAGAACTCGATGAAGAATTGTAGAAACTGAAGTGATGTATGCTAAAAAGTCAAGTTTGTTATATAAAGTTAATTTGTGATGCATAAAACAAAAATGCCAGAACTTCCATTGTTATGAAAAATAAATTTGAATACTAATTAGTGTTTTTTCATAACTTCGAGGTTTGTTTGTTAGGTGGTTACAAGAATCATGTCCAACAATAAACATAAGATAGGATATGCATTGCCTCTCTTTATTCTTTCAAAATTCATTCGCAATTCTTTTCATATCGTTGCTTCCCTTTGGTCTATCTCCACATCTACTTCCTTTGATCATGGCTATCTTGGGTTCACGGATGGTTGTAGCATCAGATTTGACGATGTCTGGACAACATTGCTTTCATTCATTTGATTATTTTGCTTTCAAGCATATATTCCATGAATATCTGGTCAAGTCTTTGAATTTGTCTTTGTGTTTATGGAAAAAATAGATGAATCATCAACATAACATGCAACTACTTTAGAACATAATCTATTTAATTCACCTTCCCTATCCTGTTGTGCAATTTTGGTAAGGGATATTATCCGAATTTTTTGATATTTTTGGTCCACCTTTGTAAGATACATGCAATGTTTTAGAGCTCAACATTCATTGACTTCGTCACTGCTAGCATATGCATGTATGGAATGCCTTCAAATTCCATTCTTTTGCATCAACAAACGGATATATTTGATTAATTATATTGTGCAACTTCTTTGTGGTTGTACATTTTAAGTATTTTTCAAACAAGGAAAATGGTTTTATTGCCACGATATTCAGATATCTCCACATTCAATTGTAAAGCTTTAACAAGCTCTGTCTTAAAGTCATAAAATACGGACTTCGTGAAAATGTTCCGCTTATGTTCCTCCATTTTCCATTCAGTTTTTTATTTGTGGCCTTTTGTATCTGTATCAATGTCAAATCATTGTCAACCTCTCTAAATCTTTGAAGTGTTGTTTGGAACAGATATATAAATTCAAGGATAGACTTTTTCTTGGTGACGTGGCGTTGCAAAATGCATTCACGCTCTCGCTACGTTATGTGCTTCTCATCCCATCAAAAAATGTATGCCTCATGTAGTTGTCAAGCATGTTGTGTCCGATGCTATATTTTTAATCAACTATTCATTCTCTGAAATCCCAAGCTCATCAATTACGACTACCCAACAATTCTCGAACTTCCTATACAATCTTCCTGCCATGTGAGGTGACTAATGGCTTCTAACGCATTGTCCATGTCCCTTATAGTGGCTACTTACTTCTGAGTTAGTTACATTGAGGAATGGTGGAGCTCTATGCAGCCACAAATTGCAGTGCCAACTACTCGTGAGAAGTTTACCGAGGCTTTATGGGAGCATTTCTACCAAGAATACTAGCCAGAGCATCACCACATAGAGTTTGTACTGCTTGAACAAGGGAACATGACTGTGACTGTTTGTCTAAACAAGTTCATTAAGTTGCCGACGTATGTTGCTTACATTGCATTGTCTAAGTATGATAAGGCATTCAAGTTATTTCTAGGTCTTTGTAAGGAAATCTGTGAGAGGTAGGGTCCCCTTTGCATAGTTATAACAAAGAAAGTAATTGATGTTGTTGCACATGCGGAGCAGTACTTACGCGAGGGTAAGTTGATACAGTGAGGATCAAGCTTTTTTGATTGGATAGTTCATAGTGACAATCCAAGAGCACGTAGAGGACAAATGCCTTCACGCTCGCTAATCTGGGATGTCTAACAAGTTTAGTCGCATAGGAGTCCCTACATTGAGGCAAGCATTTTTTCTAGCCAACTGGAGCAGCCAGATTGGTGCTGAGCACCACTACAAACACATATGTAAAGAATTGTGTTTGTTATCCATGCAATTAGGAAGACCATCTCATGGTCAATTTCCATTGGGACCACCACAATAAGAAGATACCGTATGAGAGGATGTTCAAAACATCGTGGTCATTTTTTTAGCCAAACAACAACAGGGTTGTGGTTATACTTCTCGTGGAGTAGAGGACATCCATACCAGAGTCGGAGCATGGCAGATTCTAGCAGAGCAAGAAGAGAAAGACGATTGAATGCTATAACTGATGGGCAAGCCCATGACTCGGTAGTGTGAGGTATGATTTCATGGATTACATTCTTTTATATATTTGAGCTTTACTACTATTCTGGGCCAAGAGCCTACCACAATTATAGATTTTTATTTATCAAGGGACCTTCAGTTTAGTTGTTTGTCGTCCATGGGTGTTTCCCTCTTTCTCAATATATATCAGAGGATATATGCTAGAAGCATACCTACTACTCTTATAGATGGAAGACTTTGATATGATTCTTGACATGGATTGGCTAGAGAATATCCTTGCTTGCCTTGATTGCTTTCATAAACAAATCATTTTAGGATTTGCCAATCCATATGAATTTATGTTTGATGAAGTGCCTCATCAAGAAGGATAGCATGCATATCGACTTTGCAAGCACACTGCTTGCTTTCCTAGAGTTGCGAAGGTTACATCACCCATATTGTTGGCGATGAGACACTGATCAAAGAACTTGCAGATGTAGAAATCGTTAAGAACTTTCCACTTTTTCTCAAAAGGAATTACCGGAAATTCCACCACAAAGGGGAAGTGGATTTTGAGATTACTCTCATCCCAACAACTCAATTGAATTCTATAGCACGACACAAGATGTCATCGACAAAATTGAAGGAACTCCATGTGTAATTGCAAGAATTATTGGAGAAGGGCTACATATGCCATGGTACATCACATTGAGGGGGCACTGGTCCCTTTTGTTATGAAGAAGGATGGATCCATGTGCATGCGTATAGATTATCAAAAGTTAAACACAATGACTATCTTTAGTCGTTACCCCTTGACTCAGATTGATGACTTTTTTCCCAATGCGGCAACTATAACATCCTAAACCTAAATTCAAAAGGTTGTGATTTGAAAGGGAAACATAGGGATGCAATGAGAAATGATAACCAGTGCTAAGGGGATAAGAGTAAGAATGGGACACATAAGATCTTTACAAAGGTCCGAGTTGATTTCATTATAAAGAAGAAACAAATAGAGAGAGAAGAGGTGGAAAAATCATACACAAACACATTTACAAATTCTCTCTCTCTCTCTCTCGATCCGATCCGATCATTTTCTCTCTTCTATAATTAGTTCGGGGCCTTTTCTGGATGTATGATAACCTCTTTTATCTCGAGATGAGAGCTTTATCATACGATACATGATTTCTGAAGGGGGCATGTGCCCTGACCCCGTTGAATGTGGGTCTGCCCATGCTTCGTAAGGCATCTCACGTGTAACAAATATAGTCATGTAATAAGATGTAGGAATAAAATTCAACGGAGAATAAAGTCGTTTCAAGATTGATAGAATTGGTTCAACCAATAGCATCTCAACATCATTGAATCATTAGTTTACCTCCATATGCTTTTTGGTTAAAGCCCATATGATTTAAGTCACTATATCTTATATAGTTAAATATATAATGACAATATTATTCGTTGCGAAGATATTTTTTATACGATGGATGACCACTACAAAAAAGGGCGGGATTAGCGTGCACAACTCTGCATGCACTAGGCGAGCACATGTGCTCGCTCAGTCATGGGCGAGCACACGAAGAGCACATGTGCTCGCCCATGGGGGTCGCCAGTTTGAATTATGTGGAGCGACACGATTACCAATTTGGACGAGCACATGTGCTCGCTTACATGTGCTCGCCCACTTGAATTTCATTGCACGGATAACTTTAGCGCCTGGTAAATTATGGGCGAGCACTTGGCGACGGCCTGGCGAGCACTTAAGTGTGCTCGCCCAGGTCCGTAAACAGAACCTCGCGCGGCCCCTTCTTCCTCATTCTCACGCATTCCTCCCTCAAAATCTTCCCTCCGGCGACCCGCCACCCCTCCGCTCTGACACCGGCGCCCGTCGTTTTCGTCTTTTGAGTAGATATACATCTACCATTCAGTATAATCCTTCCTCCTTTCTCTTTTTTTAAGATTTCATTACATATTTGTATGTTTCGATAGTTTAGGGTTTCGATTTTTTTGATTTTTTTGTTGAATGTAGTGTATTGTTTTGATAGTTTAAATGTTTTTTACATGTTTAGGATAATAGTTGATCACTATAGTGTTGTAATTTCGATTGTGGTTGTCTCAATAATATGTATAATTTTATGCCCTGTAGGTATTCGATAAAATGCCTCAACCAACATTATGTTTAGACTTTGTAAATTATACATGATAAAATATCCATTACAACATCTACACTAGTTAGTATTGTTAATTTCTTAAAAAGATTAGTTATGAAAATTGTGAATAACATTAGTTAGCCAACTTTAATAGTCTAGATATTAGATATGATGAACATCATTAATAATAGTTTGAAAATTTCATATCGTGTTGATATGAGATATGGCATACATCAATATTTCCTTTGTGATAATTTACTATCATATTAAATTCTAGTTAATGTGAACAATTATATTATATTAACTTATAGTTAGGTTAATTAATTATAAGGCAAAAACGCTAACCACTAATTAGAATATTAAATCGTACAAAATCCTTCACACACAGTGCGCTCTTCCACACCGGATGGTGTGTGGCCCTGCACAATGGAGACATGTGCAACACATTGGAGGATTTGATTACCACTAACTGTGTTATATTTTTTTTTATTTTTTCACAGCACTATTGGCCTCACTTCCCAGACCAATGGTCGTGGATTTTGATGTTTGCAGGTTTGAATTTTTTTTGCAGGTGCCCCTCAACTCTTAGAGACCCAAGCAATGTATTAGGCACTAAATTAGGATCATACTTATCCCTATCTCCATCGTTAACCAGCCAAATTTACGTAATTACCCGGCTAATATAAATGAATAAATATTTTAAGATTATTTTATAATCACATTTGTAGCACGTACAAATGTATGATGTAAAGTGATCTTAAAGTATTACATTTATATTAACTTTCCTTAGTTCGGAGATCCCAGACTAAGGGGGTCTGTAAGGATTCAAATTTTCTAAAAGGTGATCGTTGTCACAAGGTCTTTATTTCTTACGGAAATTCGGTTCATAACCCCTTCCTCTTCAGAATACCAAATCAATCATAGTTACTATCAAAATAATCACTAATATGATTATTTTGATAGTTAATTGCGATTGATTTATGAGGTATACGGGAGATGTGTAGGGTTATGCTGTCGAATTTTCGTTAGAAATAAAGATGCCTGTAACAACGATCATCTTTTAGTAAGTTTGAATCCTTATGGACATGCTCAAGTGATAACATAATTAATACACTTCTCTTCTCATCTTTTATCTCAATAATGTGATACGTTTAGATATCCTCAATTTCTTAGATTTGATATTATAAATTATTTAATTCAGGTTCATCAATATGACAAATAGAGAGTGATGTACAACCGTGTAGTTGACGGACGTATAGCAGATACCTTTCAAAGAGGTGTTGACGAATTTATACAATTTGCTTACGCACAAGGTTCCCGTATCATGGATTCAGATGGAACTATCTTGTGTATGTGTAAGAAATGTCGTCTAATGAGGAAGAGATCAAAAGATGAAACTCAGTTACATCTTTATATAATGAGTTTCATGAAAGGATATCAGATTTGGTGGAGGCATGGTGAGGATTTCGAGGACAGTATGAATGATGCGGAAGAAGCTGACAATATTAATCCTTTTGCAGTTATGGTTATGGACGTTACGGGTCCAGAATTTAATGCTACTTTGTTAGATGATGAGGAACCATATGGAGAGTCTGCAGAATTTTACGAGCTGTTGAAAAAAACGGAAGAGCCATTGTGGTTGGGTTGCAAGACATATTCAAAACTTTCTGCGGTTTCGGATCTTCTATCGATGAAGATGGAGTATAATATGACCGATTGTAATTTTGATGCAATGCTAAGGATTATTAAAAAAATGTTACCAGAAGATGCATAATTACCTGGTAATTATTACAAAACAAAAAAGATGATGTGGAAGATGGGTTTAGCGGAAGTTAAAATAGACTTATGCATTAATCACCATATTTTATATTACGGTGAACACCAACATTTACAACGGTATCCTGAATGTAATGAGACAAGATATCAGACAGCTAGTAAGAGTGGAACAAAAATATCAAGAAAGATTCTACGTTATTTTCCGTTGACTCCGGGATTGAAACGATTATATTATTATAAAGAAACGGCGAAGTACATGACATGACACGCGGAACATAAAGTCGATGAGTATATGGAGCATCCATCCGAGTCTGATTGTTGGAAAGAATTGATGTCAGCTTTTCCACATTTAACGATGAAAATAGGAATTGCGTTATAGGTTTATGTATAGACGGGTTTAATCCTCATGAAAGAAGTAAAGATTACTCTTGCTCGCCAGTAATGACAACACCATACAATCTACCCCATGGTTATGTAATAAACGATAGTTTATGTTTCTTTCGTTGTTGGTATCAGGACCTACACATACGGGAAAATACATTGACGTTTATTTACGTCCTCTTATCGATGAGTTAAAAATGTTATAGGTCGATGGAGTTGATACATATGATGCTAATAAGAGTTAAACATTTAACATGAAAGTAGCTCTGCTTTGGACGATAAATGACTTCCCATTATATGGAATGTTATCTGGATGGAGTACGCATGGACGTAAAAGTTGTCCATATTGTATGGAGAGTACTAAATCATTTCAGCTTCAACACGGTCAGAAACCATGTTTTTTTATTATCACAGACGGTTTCTTCTAAATAATCATCTATATCGAAGATAGAAGCAATCTTTTAAAAGGAACATAATTGATCTTTCAGATCCTCCACCAATTAAAACATGCGATATTATATTATCATACTTGGAACAATTAGAGAAATCAGCCTTAGAGAATGGAGATAAAACAAAGAACCTTCCTGGTTTTGGTGACAGTTATAATTGGATTAAGAAGAGTATATTTTGGGAGTTAACATATTGGAGTAAGTTACTGATACGACACAACTTAGATGTTATGCATATAGAGAAAAATGTATTTGATAACATCTTCTATACTGTTATGAATGTAACGGGTCGATCAAAAGATACAGTAAAGTCTCGTCGTGATTTACAAATCATATGCAATCGACCATAGTTACATATAAAGGAACATGATAGTGGAAGGGTTGAAGTTTCCAAAGTAAAATATACCTTAGATAGAAATAAAGTTAGGCTTGTCTGTGAATAGACAAGCAAATTGAAGTTTCCAGACGGATATGCATCAAATTTTTCTAATTTAGTCGATTTAAAGAAGTTTACATTTAAGGGAATGAAAAGTCATGACTTCTATTTTTTTTATGGAAAGATTGCTATCGTTAGTGTTTAGAGGATTGTTACCAAAAAACATTGTCGATGCTCTTTCAGATATTAGCAGATTTTTTCAAGTGCTATACTCGTCACGCATACACCGCATGGAGATGGATTATCTTCATAAAAGTATTCCTGTAATTATGTGTAACCCGGAGAAGATATTCCGCGTTCATTTTTTTGATTCGATGGAGCGTCTGATAAATTATTCCATAAGAAGCAAAAGTAGGAGGGCCGGTAAAATATCGTTGGATATATTCATTTGAAAGGTAATTAAAAATATTATAATCTCCTTGTATTCTTTACTATTTCAACTAAATGTTAACCTACTTTCTTATAGGTTTATGTTATTTCTTAAAAGAAAGGTCTGAAACAAAAGTAAAGTTGAAGGATCTATAAGTTCAAAATATATATATGAGGAAGTCGCAACATTCTGCGCAAGATATCTTCTAGAAGATGTAGAGACTATCCATAATAGATGCATGAGGAATGAGACAATTTATTCCGATGAAGAACCATGTATCAGTATCTTTCGTCTATCAACTCATCTAATAGGAAAAGCAACTGAACGTTTCTTATCGAAACAAGAGAAGGATGCTGCAGAGTTATACGTATTAGACAATTGCGAGGAAATAGCACCATATGTTCAATAAGTATTTGTATTATGTATATATTAATGTACAACTAATTCTTATGTTTCTCTTACTAATTTTAGGGAATTTAGAAAGAAAATTATGGAGGAAAATATTATGTATTCAGATGACGAAGTTCTGTGCGCCTATAAGAATCAATTTCCAGCTTAGTTTAAAGACCGCTCAAAACAATTGGACGGTGGTGATTTCTATTCTCATATTTTAAAATATTTTGGAGAAGGTCCTGTTTATAAGATCCGATCATACAACTCTTTCCATAGGTATCGTTTTCATACCTTAAATTCCGGTAAATATTTAACAACTCAAAATCATAGAGTGATGGTTCGCGGATCTTATTATGAGGAAGATCATATGAATTATTACGGAATTTTAAAGGAGATACTAGAAGTGGAATATAGTATACTAGGCTTGAATAAAGTAGTTCTTTTCTTGTGTGATTAGTATGAACCCAATGGAGGTGTAGTACTCGATAGAAGAAATAACATTGTCGACGTAGTGCAAAGGAAATTTATACGCAGATTTGAACCATTCGTCTTAACATCTCAAACGGATCAAATATATTATCTCCCACAAATATCAAAGAAGAGAAAGAGCGTTGAAACAGTAACTGTTGTGAAGATAAATTCGAGGTTATGTCTCTAATGATTACACTAATCAGGGAGATGACATAGATGAAGCATTCACACCGACACATGAACGAATAAACTTAACAGAAGAAGTCACAATTATCGAATCGATTCGATTGGCTGATAATGAAGTTTTTTGTGTTGACTTACAAGATGATACTGACTCCAGAAATGATGACTTAGAAAACTCAGAAAATGAAGAAATATCCTTTAATCGCACCGAAATAAATGATGAAGATTAGTTGTAAGTTTTATTACACAATTATAATCGAATTAACTAAAATCTTAAGTAATAAATATGTAATTAATTATTACGTCATTATTACAGTCATGGTAGGTTTTGGACGTGGCGGGGCGTATGGATCACATAGATCCACTCGTCCATCTTCCTTAGACACACCTTCGTCCAGTAGGTAGCCCACCTCGGATGTTGTTATTGATTCACAATCCGACGAGGTCCATCGGATGATAGCCTACTACGAGTCTCTTGGTTATCCTCCGCCACTCTTTTACGTAAGAGGCTATGGAGAGCCATCTACCTCAGCAACCCCTACAGGATTCCCAGTCCAGGTCCCCATACCAGCACGGACATCGATGGGTTCTAACTCTCCTTCTTCTGGACGTTCGGGTACCTCCGTGCCTTTACCTACTACAGTTGGACAGACGTCGGCGTCCCACCCTTTGTTGGAGGTTATGGCGGATGGGAGGTAAATTTTTATAGATTTTATCATTAAAAAAATTTCAAATATTTATAGATTGTATCATAATTAAAATTTCTAGCAAATGCAGGGATTTTGTGAATAGCAACAGGGTGGCAAAGAAGATAACCAGCATAATAAAGCATGATGTACGGAGGATATGTATTGCACTTGTCAAATAATTTATAATAAACTTTTTAAAATAATCAATAATCATAACATAATCCTTGCAGATGGCCGGATTTCTGTGATGCATTCGTTGCGGATGCTGAGTTTGGAAGAAGATCTACGACGGGAAGAACAAACCGCCAAAAACAAAGGATTAAGTCGACAAGTGGCTCTAAAAGCCACAATCAGATTAGAGCGGAGATGGTATTGCGATTTAAAATTAATTTTTGGAGATCTGCTTTAATATAATGCAATGCTGTTATTACATCTTAAAATTATTTTTCAGGTAACTAGGTTGGAAAGGAAACCCTCTTTTCAAGAGTGGTGGTCGAGGTCCCACATGAGTGGGAGAGAAGGAGAGTCGTAATGGTCTACTCCTGAAGCAAGAGAATTGTTGGTAAGTCTATCAATTTATTTGCAATTAAATGATATATTATAACTCATTTAAATATATTAAACTTTGTATTTCAGGATCGTTATCTGGCACTATCTACAGAAAAATAGGGTGTCGATCCAACTGGAGAGCAACCACCATTTGATAAAACGATCTGGAAGCAGGTATATATAGATAATTATTATCTTACTATACTCATTTCTAATATATAATTTTATATTAAACAATGAAAATCTTATAAGGTGTTGGAGGAGAGGGACGTTGTGGCGAACAAGAAGCAGACGCTTGGTGGTCTTCCTCTATATTATGTGGAGGAACATCATCACTCCTATTCTGCATACTCTCGGCCGTCGTATACACAACCACATCCGTCCCAATCATTAATTCCAATGGAGTCGTAGATGGTGACGATGATGGATCAGGTGACGAAGCTCCGAGAAGAGTTCACGGCATACATGTAAGTATTCTAATTATAAAATGAGTAATAATTTTATATTTCTATATCTACAAAATGCAAGTAATAGATATATATCTTCCATATATAATATAGGTCGCAAGGGCGTGCATCTCAACAACCTGAAGAGATTGAATCTGATGACGAAGAGGAGGAGGAGAACGACCCTGAAGAAGAGACACGCATGCATGCGAGGTTCAAAGAAAAGGAGAAGGAAAAAAGGAATCAAAGTATGGTTTAATGTCTAAATTTTTTAGATCAAAGAACAAGTAAATTTTTGTTGGTTTTGACTTGTATTTTTGTTAAACTTTTAGCACATCTTTTAATTTATATGAACTTTGTTGACTTTGACTTGTTTGTAATATTTAGGTGTTAAATTTGAGTGTTTATTTCTAAGTTCATGTATATTGTGTGACTTTCACTTGTCAGTGCTAGTTATCTTAGTTAACGATCTGCTGTAATATATACCCTTAGGGAGCTCTTATAAGTACCTGAGTGGTTTATTGGCAGGCTATACAGGTTCGACAAGGCGTTAAAATCCCGTCGAACCTGTATAATTTTTTTTCCTGGAAATCACTTTAGGCGAGCACATGTGCTCGCCATGTGCTCCATTATTGATCTCCATATTAATGGAGGTGATCACTTCGACGAGCACATCTGTGTCCGCCAGACAGCGGGCGAGCACATTGCGTCCCAATGTGTTCGCCCACCAGCCGGAGCGACTCTCGTATAAGCGAGCACGCCCTGAACGAGCACAAGTGCTCGCCCACCACTCGGGTGTGACATGGCGTACACTAGACGTGCACATAACGAGTATTTATGTGCACGCTAATCCCGCCTTTTTTGTAGTGGACGTATCCGTCGATCTATTTTTTTTCTCAAATTTTTAACTAAATCGACACGTATTTTTTAGTTCAAAATTTAGCAACTATTACTTAAAATATTGAGAAATAACAATACATATGTGTTGTTATATAAGCCGTCGTTGATGATATAGGAATAAATATGATATTCGTTTCTAATTTTAGTAAAAAAATTACAATGAATAATATCGTTGTTATATATTTAACAATGGATATATAAGCTACATTTTTCTAAAAAAGTCAAGACCCACAATTTACCACGTGACAGTACTGGACATACATTGTGTATGCATATATGAAAACACATTTTTGTGTACACCTGGAACTTTTAATATAAATACTATCTACTTCTTCAAAATCCTACTTAGGAGATGGGGAGTGGCTCCTCAAGGCTGAGCTTCTAAGTTCTTGAACTTCAATGGCCCTCAACACATTGATCCTATAGGTGTCGCTTTCATTGCTATGGAGCGGGCTGATATCGATGCATGAGAGTGAGTGATAATTTAAAAAATTTATTTTGATTACATTATTACACCGATTAAAAAATTAACATGAAAAAATCACATTTATTTCCTTTCACCATTTTTCAATTCATACAGTCAAAAAATCACAAACACGGAAAGAATTATATGATAATTGATAGGTTGTGAACGAGCATAATTATAGAAAAAAGCAGAAGAAAACAACTAAATAAATAGAAAATAGAATATTGTTCATCAAAATGTGTATAAAAACCTAAGCAAAGAGTGGATGATCTTTGAAAATTGATTTTGAAAGAAAATATTAAGAATCACCATGAACAATGAAAAAAGTCCATATAACAATTTTAGCTTAAGATAGTGAATACTTTACTATTCATTGTTATATCTTTAATAGTTACATACATAGTAATGAGCAATATTCCTTACTTATTACTTAATTTCATAATCAATATTGTATTCCTTGCTATATTCTTAGCAATAAATAATATAACATCGATTACCCATTGTCTTTTTCTTCTAATCGTTGTTATGTTGTAAATTGTGAAACAATAGATGGAGAGGAGGTATGGCGCCCACTATCAATAGTGACCAATTCATTAGATGTCCATCCTTATTATTATACAAATAATAATAAGACATTATAGTAGTGGATTACAAATATATATATCTTAATAAGGGTCAATAGTCCATATATTACACGTGTTTTAATATTATACATTCAAAGTCCGTGTTTTTTTGATAAAATATATTGCTTTATCTATTGTAATTACTATTTTTACGTGATGATTTACTTTATAAATCAGAAATACACATGCATACAAATGAAACAAATATATTACCATATATCAAAGCATAAGCTAAATTTTGTAGAAAACAATACAATAGCGAATCAAAGATGGATAATTCAAACAATAAGTTCACACTTACGTTCATACAGTACATCACTTCGACATGTTTTGTATTCGAACCACAATGGCTTGTATTTATGCTACGATCCATATTAAAATCTTCTTTATTTGATATTTTAACGGTAAACACGAAGGTGTAATATTCAAAGTTTAAAAGGAATCATATTACATGCATAAAACATGTTGAAGTAAAGTAACCCAATATATATATATATATATATATATATATATATATATATATGGAGAGAGAGAGAGAGAGGGCTTATCGAATGCGCACAGGGCTCATTAGCGTTTCAATGAGCACTCATTTTAGGCCTTACACGTGTATTAACAATAACTATATTTCTAATTATAGGTTACGACGTGTTTAAAAAAATCCTATATTTCCTATTATACAACGTCTTAAAAATTGGAAGACAGTTTTGGAAATAAACGATTCAAATTAATGATTCCACGCGGATGATTAAGGATCCAAACGCTATGATAGTAATAAATATAAATCGGTCAAGTAAATGCGTATTGTGAGATCAGTAATATCAAGAACAATGGTCAGTAATTTTAATACAAATAGTTACATTATACATAATTCAGTAATATGTATAAAATGGTCAAGTAAATGTGTGTAGTGAGATCAGTAATAACATAACAAATGGTTAGTAATACCATTGTCTATGTAATGTGCATTGCATTAACAAATGGTTACTTTCTTACTTTGAGCAATGCCATGACTTACTGACCATTACTTTGTTATTATTTGAGCAATGCCCATGACTTACTGACCATTACTTTCTTATTACTGATCTCATAGTAGCTATTACTTGAGAATCGTACACATATTACTGAACATGTGATATAAGACAAGCACTTACTGACCGTTCTATGGATATTACTGACTTCACAACAAGTACTTACTTGTCCATTGTGTATATATTACTGAATTATGCACCATGTAATAAAATGAATGTAAATTACTGACCGTTGTTTGGATATTACTGATCTCACAACAACCATTTACGTGAGTATTGTGTCGAAATTACTGAGTTCTATTCAAAGCAGTAATACATATAGAAATTACTGACCATTTGTTATGGTTTTACTGACATCACAACAAGCACTTACTTGTCCCTTGTGTATATATTACTGAATTCTGCAACATGTAATACAATGAATGTAAATTACTGATCGCTGTTTTGCATATTACTGATCTCGCAACAACCATTTACTTGACTATTATATATATATATATATATATATATATTACTGATATGAGCATTTGGATCTCGATTTTATGCAAGAAATCATCTATTCGATTGTTTTCTTTCCAAAATGATCTTCCTATTTTATAGGACGAGATATAATTGGAATAACACTTATTGTTAAATCGCTTTGCATATTAATCTCCTTCCAAAAACAACATCCTTCGAAATAGGTAACCACTCAATTGGTAATACACGTGTATGGCCAATAAATGGTGCGCACCGAAACGCTAATGCGTCCTGTGCGCATTGGATAAAAATCCTATATATATATTAAAAGTATTTTTGAAACTACCATTATATATACCGTGTTAAAAATATAACTAGTCTTATTTATTGTAATATCTTTGACATTTAAAATTGAATAAAATCTTCCCATATTGTTAGATATTGTTCATAGACCAATAATTATATAACATCATTCATTTTGAATTCAAAAATTAATTAACATCCCCTTACTTTTCTTGAAAAAAAAGTATTCCATTGTTTGGCTCAAAATGAGTTAGTTATCTGCTTCTAAATATAACTTCCTATAGTTTCTAAGGTATTTTTTTATTGTGTAATGGTATTTATTGAAATTTGTTTATATACATTTCTTTAGGTGGCATTTGGTTCAGGAATAAGCAAGAATAATGATAAGAAATAAGCTGCAATAAACATTATTCATATTCGACTGAAAGGATAAGACTGAAAATAGCATTGAATAGGGATAGATAAGTGCTATTCTCGATAAAGAATAAGAGTTATACGTTAATGGATAATGATGAATAAGGGAAAGGGAGAAGAGGAATAAGGGGGTGAATAAAGAGGAATATGGAAAGAGAGCAATAAGGGAAGGAAAATAAGAAAGTGGAATAAGAGAGTGGATAAGAAAGAATTAAGAGAAGAGGGAATCAAAGCTTATTATGATCCCTATTCTACTGCCAAACAATTCTTAAGAAAAAAACACCTGTTATACCAAATAATATGCTTTAAGTTAGGCTGATCTCATTAGGAGGACCGACTTCTAACAAAATCTTTTTTAATTTTACTAATAAAGTTATTTTTCAAGCCTTCTCCGACGACGGTACCAAACTTGTTCGGAAGAGTGGCGGAGGCACTTGAGGAGGAGGAGGAAAGCGGTGGCGCATTTGTTGCTGTAGCGGGAGGCGAAATTTAGCGGGAGAAGTCAAATGCCGTCGAGCAGTAGGGACTCCGGAAGTCCAAAACTCAAGGTCGCCATCATCCATCCCGACCTAGGCATAGGTCCGATCTTTCCATCACTCTTTTTCCCAATCCCCGTTTTTCATCGTTCCCTTCTTTTCCCGTAATCATGTGAAAAGTGTGCGGATCTCATCCTTATCCTCTTCGCCAATTCGATGAAATTAAGACGGGGTTGATGCTATTTCCAAGAAATTAAGCTTGATAAATTAGCTCATACTTCATGTGTCAGGATGGATGTGTTAAATTTCTGTCAAGTTGTTTGAACTGAACCAATCAAACCTGAATCATCGATCATCATTACTGTGTTGTCTGCATTTGGCCTGGGATTTCTTTGCAAGTTGTGCTGAGAGTCATGGCAGAGAAGCTTCTGAACACCGTGTACCTTGAAGAGCCCGTTGTTGCACTCTTGCGACAAAAAAGATCAGACATTGGTACGTAGAACATATACAAGATGTGATGGTTGATTTGGAGAGAGCCGGCGGATATATTTCCTTCTTTTGACCAATTGCTGCATCAATACTCAGGTTACCGCTAGCAAGGAAATAGGACCAATGCTTACTGATGATAGGTTGTCTCTTTGGCAAAGTACGAACCTGTCATGTTTCAAGATAGCTTTCTATTTGATACACAGAAGGATTGTGGAAGAAAGTTTGCTTATTTTCAAATGAAAAGAAATATTGGTTTCTATCATTTATTTTCTCATAAGAATGTGGGTTTCTATGATGTAACGGGTGCCACTTAATGTTGGAATGGCTTAAGCTGTTCTGGATTGATATGATATGTTTTGTCTTGTTTGTAACTTGTGTGAATCCAGCGAAAATTTGGGTTAACGTATGTCATATGTTAGTTGGCTGCATGAGTTGCACCGTATATTCACAGTTTGGAGGAATTGACATTTCTTTATTCCTTGCCATTGAATAGCGAGTTAATCATGGTTCTGAAGGTTATATTTCTTATGCACAGGTGGTGCTGAAAGGCTCATTGTTGATGCAGCTGTCGAACTTTCATCTCATGGTCATGATGTCCATATGTTCACAGCACATCATGAAAGAAGTCGATGCTTCGAGGAGACAGTTTCTGGTAAACAATGGTTTCTCTCTTATATTCTTACAATATTCAAAATTTTCGGGGAATTTCCTTGATCAGTAGTTGCAGAAAAGACCTCCCTAAGTTCATTCAACATCATATACTTGTTTAATTATTGCTAATAAGAAACAAGCTTTGTTTTGACTTAGATCTATTGGGATTCGGGAAGCAACAAATCCATGTACTGAACCCAAATCCCTCTTAGTGGGGAGAGCTTGGCTGTTGTTGTAAGAAACAAGCTTTGTCTTGAGATAAGTTTTTTATGTAGTACACATAACTCTTAATATCCTCCAGGAAACAACATGGATATCACTTCTTCAAAATAAATTTGTATTTCTTATATCGTGTGAACTTGAAAATAAAAAGAAAGCTAATAGTTCTTTACAAATGGTTAATCTGACAAATTTTAGTTTGATTGTTGAAATTATCAACAACAATAACAAAGCCTTTTCCCACAATTAAGTAGGGACGGCTACATGGATTCTTCGCCTCCATTCAGATTTATCTTGAGTTAATCCCAGGCTTATATCCAAAAACAAAGATCCCTTCGTATGGTCTCTTTCCAACACTTCTTGGGCCGTCCCCACCCTCTCTTAGCCGGCTTAACATTCCAACACTCGCATCTCCTAACCAGTGCATCATCTGATCTTCTTTGCAAATGACCAAACCATCTTAAGCGGTTTTCTCGCATCTTATCCTCGATCGGAGCAGCACCAACTTTCTTTCTGATTGCATCATTCCGAATCCGATCTTTACGTGTGTGTCCACACATCCACCTTAGCATTTTCATTTCTGTTACAACCATTCTCTGCACATGTCTATGGTTCACAGGCCAACATTCAGATCCATAGAGCATAGCAGGTCTCACGGTTGCTTTATAAAACTTTCCTTTAATTTTTAAAGGAATTTTCTTATCACAGAGAACAACAGAGGCTCCTCTCCACTTTAGCCAGCCTGCATTTATTCTATTAATAACATCTCCATCAATTTCCCCATCATGTTGCAAAATAGATCCCAGATATCTAAAAGAATCTCTCTTCTGAATGTTATCATCACCAATCTTCACCTCAATTCCTTCACCATTGCTTCCATCAAAGGTGCACTCTATATATTCTGTCTTAGCCCTACTTATATGTAATCCTTTACTCTCCAACTCATGTCTCCAGACCTCAAGCTTCTCATTTACTCCATCTCTAGTCCCGTCTATCAATATAATATCATCAGCAAATAACATACACCAAGGTAACTCATCCTGAATGTGACTTGTCAACTCGTCCATAATTAAAGTAAAAAGAAATGGACTCAAAGCTGAACTTTGATGTAAACCAATGCTGATGTCAAAATAGCCAGTCTTCCCAGACGGGGTCCTTACACGAGATAAAGCCTTATCATACATGTCCTTTATGAGGTTAATGTATAGGACATTAACTTGTCTCTTCTCCAAAACTCTCCACAATATCTCTCGTGGGACAGAATCATAAGCCTTCTCCAAATCAATAAAGATCATACGGAGGTTCTTCCTTTTAGCTCTATAAATCTCCATTGTTCTCCTCAGCAAATGGATGGCTTCAATAGTTGAGCGACCTGGCATGAATCCGAATTGGTTTTCTTTGACGTTGGAAACTTGCCTCAACCTTCTCTCGATCACACGTTCCCAAATTTTCATAGTGTAACTTATCAGCTTGATACCTTTATAATTTGAACAATTTTGAATGTCTCCTTTATTCTTATAAAGAGGCACCACGATACTCCTCTAGTCTTCAGGTATTTTCTTGCTTTGCCAAATAACATTGAATAGATTTGTAAGCTAAGTCAAACCGCGCTCACCTAAAACTTTCCATACTTCTACAGGGATGTCATCCGGTCCTACCCCTTTCCCAGGTCTCATAACCTTCAAAGCCTCCTCTACTTCCTTTCTTTGTATCCGTCTATAACTTGCACGATTCAAGTAACTTGATTGTTGAAATTATATTAAAAAATCTATACACGTTATTTATCAAAATTATGATCATTTCCATGTAATTTGTTACCTCTATCCATCTTAGTTAATACATTGGTAGGCTGGATTTAGCTCAGTGGACAAAGTCAAGCTGCTTGAACAAACTATTCTCTAACCTTCTATTTGGATTCAATTGGCGGCATAGTTGTCATCACATTGGTAGGCTGGATTTAGCTTAGTGGATAGTCAACCTGTCAGAACAAACTATTCTCTACCTTTTCATTTGATTCATTTGGTGGATTTACTGTTTATTCTTCCCCTCTTTTTGCATGAATTGTGATAGTAATTTCTCTTGGAAATATAATTGTTTTGTTTCTGAGAGTATAATGTCGTAATGTATTGCTGATGCTGCATTATTTTCCTAGCAAACTGGCCAATACAAGTATAAGCGAAGTTTGAAGTATATTTTTATCCATTTATGCATCTCTTGTTTTTAGTTAGAAGTTTATTTGCTCATTTTGGATGTTCACAGGTGAATTTCCAGTTACCGTGTATGGTTCTTTCTTGCCTCGGCATATTTTATATCGTTTCCATGCTGTATGTGCATACATAAGATGCATATTCGTTGCATTGTGTGTGCTTTTCCTGTGGCCTGCCTTCGATATTGTGTTGGTAGATCAGGTCTCAGTTGTACTTCCATTGATGAAGATGAAAAAATATACGAAGGTACGTTCCTTTCTGACATCAAATTTATGTGGTTATGCTTACAAGATGAAGCTAACACCAAAACGAAGTGATATTTGCAGGTTGTGTTCTATTGTCACTTCCCCGATTTATTACTAGCGAAGCATACGACATTCCTCAGAAAAGTCTACCGCAAGCCAATTGACATGATTGAAGAGGGCACTACAGGTTAACATCATCCTGCCTCTCTTTTATCAAATTGATCATCTGCTAAAATTGTCCTTTTATTAGTTTTTTTGTGTTTTCATACAACATTGTTGGTCTTTTTTACTTCGTGTTTCCATTTTTTGTGGTGTCATTACTTGCAGGGATGGCAGACCTAATTCTTGTCAATAGCAAATTTACTGCAGCGACATTTGCATATACTTTTAAGCGACTTCACAATAAAGGAATTGAACCTGAAGTCCTTTATCCTGCAGTCAATGTGGAGCAATTTAGCCAGTCTTGTGATTACGAGTAATGCATATGCTTCTGAATCCTTCATTTTGTCATGTGATCTTAATCGAATGAATATCAATGCCTTTATCAATGCTCAGTTCTTAAATTATGGACTGACTCCTTCATTTTTAACTTTGTCAGTCTAAATTTCCTTTCCATCAATCGATTTGAACGTAAGAAGAACATCCAGCTAGCAATTTCTGCATTTGCAACACTTCTATCAATTAGTAAAAATGCTCGATCAAACATAACATTGACAGTAGCAGGTAACCACATCTTTTATTATTATTTTTGCACCATTGGTCATGCCCTTGTATTGAAACATTCTTATATTCATGCCACGTTAACATCACTGTGCCAGTGAATTGTTACACTTGTGTCAATGAAGATCCAGAGCCTAATCAATTATCATAGAGGCAGCTTAGTATCAATATTTGTTTAGCTGTCATAAGAGTTGAAAAAACTACCTTTTCCCCTGATGTAATCTTGAACGAAAGGAATAATATTTGTCTTCATTTAATTCTGAAACTCCCTATTGGAAATCGAAGGATTTAATACTTATGCGAGGTCAAAAACAAATTGCACTTCTTAAATACTCAAAAGAACAAAGTATACAACTACATTTTTTTGCTTAAAAAATATAACTACATTTTTAATGCTCAAGATAACTCCATATTTTATGTTCAAGATAAAACAAATTGCACTTCATAAATGCTTAAAAGAACTAAGTACGACAACATTCAACATACTCAAGATAACACAAATTGCACTTTAAAATGCTTACAAAAACACAGTTTAACTATGTTAGAGTTATCTTGTTATTATGTTAGGGGAAAACAATGAATTGCTTATTCACGAGATCCTAAGATTCTCTTATATAGAGGAGAAACCTATTGGGCAAATTACATAAAATAGACATAAAGAGAAGAAAATACAAGAAATCAATAATTGGTAACTAA
The DNA here is from genome assembly GCA_037367405.1 of Ottelia alismoides. NCBI lineage: Eukaryota > Viridiplantae > Streptophyta > Magnoliopsida > Alismatales > Hydrocharitaceae > Ottelia > Ottelia alismoides. The sequence goes on from JAZKJV010001987.1 coordinate 56,835, forward strand.
TATCTCAACACTCCCCCTCAGGCTAGAGCGTAGATATCAATCATGCTCAACTTGGAATAACGTCTCTGGAATGACCTTCTGGCTAGGGCCTAGGCGAACACATCTGTTGTATGATCTCCTGAGCTGACATGAGTGATGGAGATGAAAACCTTCTGAATCATATCTCGAGTGTAGTGACAGTCTACCTCGATATGCTTGATCCTCTCATGGAAGACTGGATTGTTGGCATTGAAGAGCAGCCTGGTTATCGCATTGGAGGTGCATGTGAAGAGGCACCTCAACAGCTAGGTCAGTCAAAATGGATTTGATCCACATCATCTCTGTACTATCCAGTGCCATGGCTCTGTACTCTGATTCTGTACTGGATCTGACAACTATCGTCTGCCTCTTGCTCTTCCATGATACTAAGGAACTCCATATGAACACTGCAAAGCCAGAGGTAGACTTTTTGTCCTTGGACATCTCGCGTAATCTGCATCTGCACAAGCTGTAACATCAACGGATGTGCCTTTGCTGAATAAAAGACTAGTGCCATGTGAGATCTTCAGATACCTCAAAATCATATGGACTGCATCCATACGTGCCTGTCTAAGATGCTCCATGAACTGACTCACTCTGCTCATTGCAAAGGATATATCTGACCTGGTAATGGTCACGTATAGGAGCTTCCCAACAACTCCATGTACCTCCTCTTATCTACCTCCTTAGCATCATCATCATAAAGCTTCATGCTCGGATCCGTGGGAGTAGTGGCAGACCTGCAATCTGCCAGGCCCATCTCAGAGAGAAGATGTGTAACATACTTCCTCTGGATCATTACAAGACCTCGCTGGTTCCTGACGAAGTCCGGTCCAAGGAAGTAATATAAACTGCCAAGGTCCTTGTTCACAAACTGCTGACCTAGAAAATCCTTAGATGCTTGGATGCCTTGCACATCATCCCCTGTGCTGTGACCATAATATCATCAACATAAACAAGTATGGCAATGGCACTTCTCTAAGACATCTGCAGTGAGTGATTTGCAGTTGATCTCACGAACCCCTGTTGCTATATCAAATCCGAGAGCTTCTGGAACCATGCTCTTAGACTCTGCTTAAGACCATAGATCACCTTGTGAAGTATGCAAACCTTCTGATACACCCCCTCAACAACGATCCCAGGTGGCTACTGCTTGTAAGACTCCTCCTGTAAGTCACCATAGCGAAACACATTCTTCACATCAAGCTAATATAGAGGTCAGTCCCATGTAGAAAAAGAAGCTACTGGAGAAAAAGTATCATGATAGTCCATCCCGTATGTTTGGGTGAACCCACGAGCTACAAGTCTCGCCTTGTAGTGATCCACACTGCCATATGCTTGATGCTTCACCATAAATACACACTTGCATCCTACAACTGATGCACCTATAGGAGCTGTAACAATTCTACATGTATCACGTGACTGTAACGCAACCATCTCCTCCTTCATGGCACGCCGTCGCTGACTGTCCTGTATCGCCTCATGATATGTCCGTGGTATCTCCACAACTGACAGTCCCACAACAGATCTCCTGAAATCCTATGAGAATCAACCCAATGAAATAAGGGCTGCAAGAGTATATGTAGCACAAGTATGTCTCTGCTTTCGTAGAGCAATAATCACATCCATATCACCTGCCTCCTCCTGAATTTGTAAACTACCATCCTGAGAGGGTACCTGCTCGTCATGTAAAGAATTCTGCTGCATGAACAAATCACTAGTACCATCGGTAGAAACAATGTGCTCATTACATTACCTAGGGTGCACTAGATGATGGGGGAGGTCCATGAGCTGTGTGAGGCCAACAAACATAAAAATGTGGTAACAGATAGGCCGCTGTATTGGGTAATGGTTGTGGTGGAGGTGATGGAGGTGGTGCAATTGCAGGGGGAGGAGGCATGCACACCTCATCTCCAGAGTTAGACGGAGTCAGCCTCCTACCTGTAGGCGAGAAATCCATAATAGATTCAATGAATGTGACATCTGCACTAACATAGTATTTCCTTCGAACTGGATCAAAACAACGATGCCCTTTTTGGTTATGAGAGCAGCCTACAAAAATAGACTTAACATCTCTAGGAGAGAGCTTGTCACGATCATGGGTCAAATGGTGAACAAAAGCAACAAAGCCAAACACACATGATGTAAGAGAGAACATGTCCTTTTCGGGAAATGTATTCGAGAAAGGAACCTTCTCTCCTAAGACAGAGGATGGCATGCGGTTCACCAAGTATAAACCAATGAGGACCACGCTACTCTAGAAAGAGTGAGGAGCACGATTTTGAATCAAAAGTTTCATGGTCACAACAAGTAAATGATGGTGTTAGCGTTCAAAAACACCGTTCTGCTGAGAGGTGTAAGCACACGAGGTCTAGTGTACGATGCCAAGAGACCTGAAGAACTCAAATACGTGTAACGTGCAGAACTAGGGCATTGTCAAAGTGAATAAACTTCACAATAGTAGAGAAAATGTTATTTATTTCATTAATAAAATATTTAATGACAGACCCAACTTCAGATTTGTTTTTCTACAGAAAAACTCAAGAAAGTCTAAAATAATCACCCACAACAACAAATAAAAATGGTGTTCCTGGAGATCAAGAACACGACTAGAACCTCGAATATCTAGATGAATAAGTTCAAATAAATGACTACTACTACGACTCTGATGATCCGAGAATAAGGAAGGATGATGCTTCCCAAGCTGGCAAGCCTTGCACTGGAAGGAAGAGCGCGTGGAGATCTGTGGAGGACATGGCACAACTTTTGCAGAGGAAGGTGGCCAAAACGAAGATACCACATGTAAATAGAGACTGATCCAGTGGGAACTGTAAAGGCACCTACACAGGTAGGTTAAACCAGTCTGTAGAACCCCCGCTGCTTACGGCCACATCCACTTACCCGGCTGGTGAGTATGTCCTGAAACAAAAGAGTAGAGGGGTCAAATGCATGGAAGGTCGTATCGGCGATATATCGACGATATATCGCCGATATATCGGTATCGAGAGGTTGGGGGTATCGAAATCGAAGTGTATATCTTTTTACAGGGATATCGCCGATATATCGCCTTATCGGCTCATATCGGTCAGAAATGAATGGATTCAGTACAAAAAATACAAGATATCGATCGATATCGCCGATATTTCGTCGATATCCCTATATATGAATGTTATTATTCATGCAAGCTTGATTCCACTACCTATCTAGTTACACCTAGTATTAAAACAATCTATGATTTATATACTTTGTTCCGGGTCAGGGGCGCTGCCCTGCACCCCCGCAGGGGGGGGCAACTTGGGCCCCCTAGCCCCCTCAAGCACGCTGACCGGGCAACGAGACCCCCGTGCTGGTAGGGTATGGTGCGACAGGAGGGTGCATACAATGGTTCTTCAACTTGGTGTATATTTACAAGTTATTTCATGTTGTAAAACTTGAATGAAATCCATTTCCAATATCTATAAGTCAATTCTTCAAAAAAATCTATAAGTCACGAGTCAAAAATAATATCGATATGTTCGAAATTATTGATATATGCAATATAAGCTTTATAGATGATCGATATGTGTGATCTAAGAGTATATTTATAAGTTATTTAGTGATCTAAGAACTTGGATAAACTCCATTTTCAATATATATATATATATATATATATATGAGGTAAATGGGGCTGCCTCCAGGGAGTAGCCATCTTGGCTACTCCCACCCCTATTTTTCCCTCATTTTATTATTTTTTTGAAAAATAAAAATTTGTATATTCATCATTATATCCCTCTCACATTCTATTAAAATTTCGTCAGAAACAGAGACTCCTACGGCCTCCATCCAAGCATGGTCGATTTAAAAAATCCTGCGACCGTTAAAAAAATGACGTCTGGATGGAGGGCTTATGAGTCTCTGTTTCTGACGAAATTTTAATAGAATGTGAGAGGGATATAATGATGAATATACAAATTTTTATTTTCCAAAAAAATAATAAAATGAGGGAAAAATAGGGGTGGGAGTAGCCAAGTTGGCTACTCCCTGGGGGCAGCCCCATTTTACCCTATATATATATAGGTCAACAACTAACAGTACAACCGTATCGATATATGCGATATAACGTTCATAGATGATCGATATATGTCATCTAAGAGAGTAAGAGTACATTTGTAAATTATTTAGTGATCAAAGTACTTGGATGAACTCCATTTTCAATATATATAGTATATCAACAACTAACAATATCAGCAATATGTTCGATATGACCGATATGTGCACTATAAAGATCATAGTCCTCATAAATGATCTATATGTATTTTCTAGGTGTATATTTGTATTATTTCATGTTATAAGAACTTGAATGAAATCCATTTCCAATATTTATAAGTCAAGAATCAATACTAATATCGATATGTTCGATATGACCGATATGTGCGATACCGATATGTGCGATATATGGTCTATAAATGGATCGATATGTGTGATATAAGTGTGTATTTGTACGTTATTTGTTGTTATAATATCTTGGATGACCTTAATTTCTGAAAAAATGCCAAAAAACTGGCTTTTTTGCGCCATTTTCGACATTTCCATCGATATCGTCGATATATCGTCGATATATCCCGATATATCCATTTCCGGGCGAACCGAAACGATATCGATATTGATACGACCTTCCATGGTCAAATGGCATGACATTGCTGGTCATTCGTGATCTGACTAATAAAAAGCAAGTTCATCTAAAAATCAAGAGCATACAAAGCATTCTGTAGGCGCATGGATGGTGACAAATGCACCTCACCCTGTCCTATAACAGGTAACTAAACTCCATTCGTTGAGCCTAAAAAAAAACTAAACTCCATTCGTAATGACGATCCATCTATCGGGGGTATATATATGCAAGAACTGAACTGTGCTCTGTCTCCAGACAGATGGTGAGAAGCACCGGAGTCAATGATCCACTCTGTCATATCTCCGCGGCTACAACTGGTAAATATATAGGCTATACCTGAGGTGCTCGAGGGGTTCTAGCAATGGATGCAATATCTGGTGAACCTGTAGTGATGCCGGCAGCGGGAGTCATTATCTCCCTTAAACAGGAGACAATATCATTATGCGGTGAATATGTCTGAGGAGCCGAATTGTCTGGTGGCTCTATTTGCTTGGCGACACGATCAGATGTGTGGTATCTGGGCTTCTAATAGCATGTGTCCTCAGAGTGACCTGAACGACAATTGGTGCAGGGGCCACGATGGCGTCTACCTTCTCTGCCACTGGGACCATGCCCTCTGAACTGTGCAGGATCTCCCTTGTGCGAGATGCAGCCATTGCCGATGAGGTCTATATGGTGGCAGGTAGTGGGATAACAAGCATCCTGAGATGACTGTAGGCCTCCATAGGAGATACGGTCACGCTTGTAAGAAACTGTGCGCGTGTTGTCTCGTACTTTGGATCCGTGGCTACCAAGAAAACTACAGCCATCGTGTAGTTCCTGTATGCCATCTACTGCTCCGTGGAAGTGGTAACAGACATGATGCTGTGGAGCTTCTTAAACATGCTTGGAAACGAAGTAGAAGGTTTGTAGAGGACGACCATTTTACTTGGCCGTGTATATATCAAACTGTAGCTGAAGAATCTTGATCTCGTTCTTCGCTTAGGCATACATAGTTGCAAGAATATCCCACCTTACCTTGGCAGTGAGCTAGTTTACAATATCGTTGGCGATCTCTGTGGTGAGAGTTCTACAGAGCCAAATACACACGTATGCATCATCTTGCTTCAATGAAGCATTGTCCACAGTCTTATCAATCGGCTCGGGCTTTGTCAGAATGTGCTCCTTATTATTGCACTACATAAGGGTCATAAACTGCATGGACTACACCTCATAGTTGGTCCCATCCATCTTTACGATGGGCATCATGCCCTTGAAGGGTCCAACCAAAGAGAAAACGTCACCCTTGTTCTCTGACATGATGAAAAGGAAGGTCAAAATGGAACTTGACTGAGGAAGTAGACCTATCCGAGAGAGTCTACACGATCGTATATGGGATTGGTTGTACGTGTAGACTCATACAACCATCCTTGTCAATCCTCGATCCACGCTAGGAGCTGAAAACGTTATTATATGCTTGAAATCACTTTTTCCGATCATATAAGGGCTTGATAAGGGGGTATTGGGTCCTTAGTCCCCCAGCCTTCCGAAATTCCGCTTTCATCTTGGAGAAAAATGTCCTTAGTCCCCCAGTCTTTTGAAATTCTGCTTTCATCTTGGAGAAAAACTACGTATCTTGACCTCTAAAGTAGTGTAAAGCCTCGCATAAAGAGGCACTAAGAAGAGTTAGAAAGTGCGCATAGCCTAGTCTCAAGAATGAGCGAGAAAAATAGTGTTATCTATAGTTCTCGCTTGAGGCCCTCACATGCTGATAGTTAATAGTCATCCTCACCCGAAAGAAGGCAGCATTATATAGTTGCTGCTGGTCATGTCTTTACATGGAGAAGAAGCAGTTGGACAACCTTCCTCTCTCTAGTGTGCCGTTCTTTGAGTGTGAAAGAAAGAGCGATCAACAATTATTAGAATGAGAGTCTGACTAAAGAAGGTTATGATAAAGCATAAAGGCTAATATACCTCTTTTTGGCTATATATAATGCATGATATATAATTACGACTGAACTTCTTTTCTCCTCGCTGTGTACGAGTCTAACTAACTCTGGGCAGTGGAATTCTCTTTAAAAAGCCTGAGCCTAGCACAATAGACCACCCCTCTGGCTACGACCAGGGTAGGAAGTTGAAGCCGGGCGTCTCCCTGCTCCTTTTGATTATCACTGAAAGAGTGCATTTATGACTTGACTTTCTTCCGACTCTTACGACTATTTCCTGGCATCTTTCCTCACAGATAAAATCAGTCTATTTTCAAACGGCAGTTCGACGATGGAGAGTAGACCACAGAGGTCGGTGGCGGTGCTTGTGGGGGCTGGGGAATGTGTCCGGTGGACCAACGATGGTGTTGGAGTGACTGGGCGCACACGACAACCCAACAACAACATTGGTCTCTGCGTGGAGGTGTGCGAAAGCGCACAACAGCGTGCGGAGGCACATGAAGGCTTGTGGCGACGGGAGCTTGCCGGCGACAGCGTGTGAGAGTAGAGGGCGACGTGTAGGGGCTAGGGTACGGGTGGGGTACAAGAACTCCGGTCTAGGACCGTCGCTCTGATACCATATTGGGCGAAAACAAGGAATTGTTTATTCATGAGGCCTTAGAGTTCTCTTATATAGAGGAGAAACCTATTGAAAAAATTACATAAGATAGACAAAGAAAAGGAAATACAAGAAATCAATAAATGATAACTAATATCTCGACAATTAAATTATGTCATTTATTTATTTATTGAGCCATTTAACCTTTCGGTATCCTTTATGTAATTCCTCCTTTTAGCTTTCTAGGGTTTCACACGATATAAGAAACACTAAGCCCATGGAATAAGACAAGTCATTTCATTCTCTCATCTTTATCCACATGGTATTGGAGCAATGATTCTATACCGAGGTTCTAATCTAACACCCCCGCCACCTCCAGCCTTCCTCTCTCGTCAAGCACCTGGGCAGTCTCTCTCTTATTTAGAGCCCCTCGTAAGACCCCTCCTTCACATTGCACAATCGCTTAAAGGTCCAAAGGTCCTCCAGGCTCTCCTCGAGACTCACATGCCCTCCTGGGTTGTCTCCAGCAACCCTAGTGCTGCCAACAAGCTCTGTCGGCCCTCTTGGGTTGCCTCCAACAACCTTAGAGTTGCTGCTCCACCTCCTAGGTTACCATTAGCAGCCTTGCGCCTCCATCAGGCCACCACCGACCTTGTAGATGCCTAAAGGATTTCTGCCAAGAACCATAGCGGGATCAGCATGCTTCCTAACCCTCCCTTGGGTGTCGCCATCATCCTCTCCCTACAACAACACCTTCTCGGGTGACGCCAACTCCCATTTGGTGCTGCCAACACCTTTTTGGGTGCAACCAACGCCCGCAGCAAGCGCCCTCTTGGGTGCAGCATCTCCTGTGTGACTCCTAGGGCTCATCCAAGCCTTGTATGGCCATTGATTGAACACCAACCTTACTTTCTTGAGCTGTCTATCTGACTGCAATGACATCTCTTCCTATCGAGACTAAGTCTATGTACACTACGTCTTCTATGATGGTACATGGCATTTCTATCAAACTTTGCTTTGGTTTCGTTCTTTCAAGGTGTTCATCAATGGTCAACGAAAGATCAACAATTTGACGACAGATCTTCCGAAAGAAACGGACAAAGACTATAACACATGGCTTGGAAACAACTATCAAGTCATCACTTGTGTAGAAAATGATAATGCGGAAGCGTATCGATGATAAAGAATAATGAATAGTGGAAGAATACCGGGATTTCGTGGAATCCTACATCATGAGGAGCGGGATGAAACCACGGGAGAAAACCTCTCAAGGGTCAGGTATTCTGTATTGCTCTCTCTCTCAACCGATGCAATGGGTGCATGGCTTCTTATATAGCCGTACAAACAGACCGGGGTCCCACTAACAATAGATATGGGACTAAACATATAGATGTGGTAATTAGACCTTAGAGGGACCCAATTACCCATCTATACATGCGATATATACTCTAACACTCAACCTCAAGCTGGAGCATGTAATGCTCAGCTTGGACAAATAGAAACAAATCGCTCATTCACAATACAAGACACTACATACAATATCAACTCAATGCAAACTCTACTGCCTGCCTGCTGAGGGCGTTCTTCTCATGCCGTGCTAGTGAGGATGAACTGAAGGGATGGAGTACGGACTGAACTGGGTCTACTCATAGGAGAACGTGTGTTTTGTAATGCATTTATTAGAATCACTGAAATTGGAACGAGTCTCAACTTGGGGAACTTTGGCCCGCAATTGCTCCATCTCTCTGAAGGGCCAAACTGGAAAAAGGCATGGAAACATCCTCGTCAGATTCCACTGATGCTGGAAAATGGAGTTTGAAAGTCTCCTCATCGGAGAAGTGGGTCTCTCCCATACCGGCTTAGAGAATGGGATCTCTACTCTGAAGTCCTTATAAAACCACATGAAAACCCTAAGCCTGTGATGACTCAGAGAATGAGATCTCTACTTTGGAGTCCCTATAGATCACATGAAAACCCTGAGCCGACCATATCAAGTATGGGAACCTCTCAAATAATGATTGCACACTTGTGCAATCGAACTGTAGACTCTGAAACAATCTATAGAGTCTGAATTTCACAATTTGTAGAGTCTGAAATCTGGAGAATACGAAGAACTGCTAATTCTAAATCTGACATATAGACTTTCATTCCGAACAACAAAACTTTACACAAAACTCCCCCTTCTCCCATACTGGTCGGAATAGATGACATTGACCAAGTTGGAAGAAGACATGAAGATGAGGAGAAACAAAAAATAACATAAGCCGATATTTTTTTCCTCGAATTTTTCTCTTTTCTCAAATCTTTTTTTCTTGGCCATTTTTTTATAACTATCTCCTTTTCTATTCGAGGTATTTTCTTTTCGTGTACGGTTGTTTTTGTATGCATCTTTCCCCCTAAAAGACAAAATCATCTCATTCTCCCCTTTTTTTGAAACACGACCCAAATAGGGCCCAAATCTGCAGGCTCCTTCTCCATTTTTTTGAATTAGGCCCTTCCTCTTCCTTTTATTAACAGTGTGGCCTAATTGGGCCCAAAACCAACCCACCCTTTCTTGTATATACTGTAGTAGACCAATTTAAGTGAAGGGCCATTGGACCCCTTTTCTCATCTCTGAATAGGTTTCCCAACATTGGGAACCCATTGCATGGGACCACCCGATGCTCCACCGTCTGTTGATGAAAGGGCCTGGAGGCGAGAGGGAGAGACGCGATCTCCTGGAGGAGCTCGACGGTGTGGCTAGTGTGGTGGTATTGCCTCGCGTGTGGCTGGTGCGATCTCATGGATGATCCCAGAGGTGATTCAGTCGAGGAAAGAGGCATGCCTGGAGGACACTACTTCTGGCGATGTTGCGGGAAGATATGCGTGGAGTGACGCAAGCTGGAGCATGTCTCATTGTCCGTGCGAGGGCAGAAGGGAGGTTTGGCGTTGGCGTTGCTTGCATGCTGAGGTTGGATGCACAAGATCGACGACTTTGTTTGGAGAAGATGCAGTACAGAGGCACATAAACTAGAGTTGGGTTCTAGGAGGCTGTAGGGCTCCACACGGACACAACTACTTCTTCTTTCGTTGGAGCTCTGCTTATTCTTCGAACACAAAGTACGAGTTTATAATAACCCTTGATCTCTGTTGGAGATCATGCAAACCAAAGACAGAGATCTTGATATTCGTTGGTGATGACATAGAATTAGGATTTCACTAGAAACCCTAGTTTTCTTGTTCACGGATTTTGAAAAAATGAATCCACATAAATCTTCATGAATAAAAACCATGAATCTACTTGGGACCGCGGCTTGAATTAGGGTTCCACCCATACCCTTGTTGATTGGAATTGCGACCGCTCTGATCGTATTGATCTATGGAGTACAGGAGGCGCTGATTTCAGATTGGAGATTGATGTGATTAGGGTTTCAGAAAGAACCCTCAAGGATTCTCTTGCCATAACTCAGACTAGCGTAGAATCATGGTTTCAACAAAACCCTAGTTGTTCAGAACAATATATTTTCAGAATTTCGATAACGATTATCGAAATATGCAGAAATTAGGGTTTCCAAAGAAATCATAGAATTTACTTGAACTTGAACGATATGAATATATCTTCGAACATAATCAAATAACATAATAAAATCTTCGTGAACAAATCACCAAAATCGAGATCATTTTGATACCATGTAGAAAATGATAATGCTGACGCGTATCAGAAATAAAGAATAAAGAATAGTGGAAGAACACCGGGATTTAACGTGGAACCCTACTCCGTGAGGAATAGGATGAAACCACGGGAGAAGACCTCTCAAAGGCCGGGTATTCTGTATTGCTCTCTCTTTCTTCACTGATACAATGGGTATGTGGCTTTTTATATAGCCTCACAGACAGAGCGGAGTCCCACTAACAGTTAATGTGGGACTAAACTTGTGGATATTGTAATTGGACCATGGAGGGATCCAATTACCCATCTATACATGTGGCACATACTCTAACTACTTGGATGACCAACAATGTCGAACCACATATTGCTGCGAATCTACTCTACAAGGACACATCCAAGGAGATATGAGATGACCTGGGAACAAACATATTCCCAGAAGATGACCAAGTCTCACCTCGCCGACATATACATGCAAATCTAGTCCACATCTCCAGGCGATTTTACTCTTGTTGAGTACTACCGGTATTTCACCAGTCTGTACGAGGAGCTTGTGACATTTCAGCCTACATGTTGTACTAAACATGTGTAGGAGTGATATGATTGGCAACTGTATCATTTTCTTGCTGGACTACATCTTTGATACCAACATATTAAGGAACAATTTCTGATGTCTGTACGCTAACATCGATTAAGATTATATTTGGTCGCTCTCATGAACTAGAGACATCTTCTGGACGAGCCTCTACTTCGCCTCTTGCAGAGAATTCTGCGTACTTTTAATCATCCAGGAGAGGACACCAAAGCTTTTGAGGAGGCCGATGCCGCAACCCTGGTCGAGGTTGTGGCTTGGGTCGTGTCCATTGACGTAACTTTGCCTCCCCTTAGTACCCAACAGTGCATCCACTGCCAACGTTGGAACCATCCTTCAGAGCGGTATTGGGTAAAATTTCTGTCTTCCTCATATCAATAGCGCCTATGAGAACACCTATGATATTGCAGAGGCATCTCATGATCCAGATTCCAGTAGACATACGATCCAACTCAGTGCTACTGAATATTCACACATGATGCGACTTCTACAAAACCTAGGGCCTGGTGCTTCCACAAGTGAGAACACTACTACTGCTAGTCTGGCCACTACTTCATATACATTAGTCAATTTTGTAGCTACTTCTGCTACCGCTTAGATTATTGACTCTGGAGCCTCCACACATTTGACATGAGAAGGTAGTTTACTAACCTTCTCCAATCCCTCTTCGTTAGTGAAGTCGGTTCGAGTCGCCAACATGGTTTATTCCCCTGTTACTATTGTCGCAACGATGGAGTCCTCCAAAATTCTACTAATTGGAGCTCACTGTGCCCCCGATTTCTCTCTCCGCTTGTTGTCTGTTCATTAAGCTTTGTACTGAGGTTACTGTCGTGTGATTTTTGGTGAACTATGATGTTATTTTCAGGATATCCGGACGAGGCAGATTTTTGATGAAGGATATGAGAAGAATGGTCTCTATTATCTGGACGTGCCATCTGATCCTACTTTTGCTGGTGCTATGTCTATCTACGACGATCCATTCCTTTGGCATCTTTATTTTGGACATCCTTCTGCTAGGGCCCTCTCCACGATGTTCCTCGAACTCTCTACTATGAAGCACTTTGAGTGCGAGGCGTATGAGTTTAGGAAACACCATCGAGCTTCCTTTCTTTCTCGTGTTGATTCACGTTGTACCACTCATTTTGCTTTTGTCCATTGTGATGTTTATGGGCCCTGTCCGATCCGCACCTTGAGTGGTCACATATATTTTGTAATTTTTGTGGATAATTATACTAGATCTTCATGGATATATCTAATAAAGGAACATTCGAAGATAAATAAAATTTTCAAGAGTTTGTTTGAGATCTATTTCGAAACATGATGGGGAAATTGGTGGAGATGTTACTCATAGATTAAATTCAGGCCGACTAAAGGGGAGAGGAGCATCTACTTGTTTTATGTGATAAGAAATTTTGTTTGAAAATCAAAGGAAAGTTTTACAAAGCAGATCCTGTTGGTCATCGAACTCAGAAGGGCTATAGGTACTATGATACTGTTGGTCACTGTTGTAAAAGTCGGCCGACTAGGCCGACTAGTCGGCCCGACTAGTCGAGTCGGGGGGGTATCCGACTCGACTAGGCCAAATCGGCCTATAGTCGGGTTGACCCGATTAGTCGCCCGAGTAATCGGCCTAGTCGGCCGACTAGTCGGCCGACTTTTGCATAGAAGTTTTAAACTGTTTGTATACTGTTTTGTATACTTTTTTATATACTTTTAATTGTTTGTGTTGTTATTACTTAGTCATTATTACTATAAATTCAAATATATATGAAGTGGTTTTATACTTAAAATAATACAAAAGTATACCTCCTTTTGCCTTAACATCCTTGTGGACACATGAAAGTACGGTGTAAACTAACAACGTTCTAACAAACATTTAGCATCCTTGACTACAACAGATATGTATATGAATTCTTTTACATTATCAAATTATGTCAATAACTATAAGGTTATATAATTATTAAATCTTTTTATTTATCTTTTGTGATTTGTTAATTAACTTCATGATTCTTAATTACAATGATTAGTAACATGTGAGTTTGTTGATTAGTAACTTGTGAATATGGTTAGCTTTGTGTTTGTATGTATTAAAATTGCTAAATTTGTGTATATATATGAGAGTGTATGTATTAAAAATCGATTTATATATTTAAAATAATTAAAAAAATCAAAACCGACTAATGCCCGACTAAATCCGATTACTCTCCCGACTGCCGATTAATCCTTAGTCAGTGACCCCGCCGACCGAGTACCGACTACCGCTTTCTGCAACCATGCTGTTGGTCATCGATACTATATTTCCGTTATGACACTTTGTTTGGGCAGGATAGATTCTTTACACTATCTGTCAGTGACATCCCTTTGGATCTACCACTTCTACCGACTGTTTATAAACACAAGCACATTACTATACCTGCTTATATACCTTTGCTTGTTCCTTTTTTGCAGGATAATATGCCTTCTTCAAGTGCTCCCACCATCACTGCCTTGGATGCGCCTCATGAGCTTCCTATAGCTCTTCAGAGATAAAAGAGGTAATGTGCTTTTCACATATGCCACATTTTACTTCTACTGATGGTTTATCTACTTGTGACGAGAGATTTACAGATGCTCTAATGGCTACTTCATTCCTCGAGATGATCATAGTGCATTGCAAGACCATGGCTGACGACAAGCCATGGATGAGGAGATGGATGTCCTTACATCCTGAGGGACATTGGATCTTGTGCTGTGCCCTCGAGGAGTTAGACATGTGACATGCAGATGGGTCTTCATGATCAAACAATCGCATGATGGGTCCATTGAAAGATTGAAAGTTAGAATGATTGCTAAAGGCTTCACGTAAATTCAAGGTTCAGGAAAGTGGTATGTGCATGCGTTCGGACAGGTCATTAATAGCAATTAAGAGGTGTGCGGGGGCGTATGCGGGGTATACGCGGTTCTACACGGTTTCCTATTTTATATTTAAAAATAAATAAATATATACATAAGTGACTGCAACTAAAATAAATCTATGTATAATTATGTCCAATAGAAGATTTAAGAAAAATGACTTTCATGTAGAGCTCAAAATGTCTAACATTCAATCGTAGGACATCATCAACAAAGTACTACTGCTATCTAAATTAATATATATAAAATCAAAATAATACAACTAAATTTTTATTAGCAAGAAGAGTCACAAAACTACATACTTAAAATCTTACCAAACATTATTAGTAAATTCATACTAAATTCACATACCTAAGACATAATCATATGTTAAACTCTTTAAAAAAATAATAATCATTCAACACATCTAAGTTGAATGTTAGCATAAACATTTTATACTTGGAAACAAACAATATAGTACAGTAAGGACCTCATCATATCTTTAATTCTTTCTCAAAAATAAACATTCAAGATAACCTAATTACAGTTTCATTATTTTATGTCTAAACATTGTTAGTAAATAATAGAGACTTAAGTTAGAAATAATCATCTTGGAATAATCATTTTATATACCTAAGCATTGTTAGCACAACATACATTGCGGTTCACTTCAGATAAAATCACAAGAATCAAAGTATCAAATCTAAGTTGGAATAAGTTGGCTGGCATAAGAAAATCACAAGAATCAAATTTAAGTTGGAGGGCTTCATGTGGAGACCATTGAGCACCTCCTCTTCAACTGCTCCCTAACTCTCAGATTTGGTCTGCTTCCGGTCCGAAATGGATTAATGCTCAGAGCCTGGAGTTGTTCTGGAACTCGCTAGTGGATGCCAAGAATAGATAAAGGAAGGAAATCTTACAACCTTTAGTGCTTATCTGGGCAACTTGGTTAGCTAGAAATGATGTAATCTTTTCATCGCTTCTACTGCAAAAATGTAATTTTCCATTAGTAGAGTCTTGGCTGCTGTAAGTACCCTCTTTCTTGCTTTTTGCTTTTTAATAAAATGGGGCGGGTACCGTAGCGTGTTACCCCCTCTTTGACTCAAAAAAAAAGTTGGAGAGCTTCATACGACGATGGAAGCGCCACATGGAGGAAGTTGCGGGCTTGAGATTGAGAGAGCATGAGCAATAAAAATCTATTGGGGGTTTTGGAAGAGAAATCAAGTCCAAATCAGGTTGCCTAAGCCCTAAAATCTTATCCGGATCTTAAGATCTGGATCCGATTACCCATATCAACTTTGGAGTTGGAAGCGGGCGCACAGTGCGCATATGCGTCCGCATAGCCTGCATATGCGGCCCACATATACGCAAAGGGATGCATAGTGAGGAGTTTCAGGAATGCGGCACGCTAAGGCTTCCGCGTACGCATATGCGGCCTCTCGGTCCGCATTCTTGAACACTGCACAAATTTATGGGGTGGATTACTTTGGGACTTTCTCTCCAGTTGCTAGAATGAGATCCATATACACCATTTTCTCTGTTGCTGCTAACAAGGACTGGTCTATCTTTCAGCTTGATGTGAAGAACGTCTTTCTCAATGGCGACCTCGAGGAGGAGGTTTATATGATGCAACCATCATGTTACGTAGTTGAGGACCTCGAGGAGGAAGTTTATGTGATGCAACCATCATGTTCCATAGCCGAGGGGAAGTGTGTATGCTGACTATGTAAGGTCCTCAAGCATGGTTTGGCAAACTTACTACTGAGGTCAGCTCTCTTGACTTCCTGACTACGACATCTGACTACTCTGTCTTTGATAGACGATTGTCTACTGGCATCGTTGTACTTGCAATCTATGTTGATGATATGGTTGTCAATGGGGATGATGAAGCATGCGTTTTAGAGACCAAGACCTTCATTTAGAAGGTCTTTGTCATGAAGGATCTTGGACAACTCGCTACTTTCTTGGCATTGAGATGATACACACTACGTATGGACTACATCTCTTACATCAAAAGTATTGTCTAGACATTCTTACCGAGGCTGAACTACTTGGATGCAAGCCATCTGGCATCCTTGCAAAACTGATGATGCACTGTACATCTACCGATCCCGAGTTTGAGGATACTGCATGATATAAAAGCCTACTGGGCAAACTACTCTACCTCACTGTTACTGGGCCATATATATAACGTATGCCATGAGAGGAGCTACCCAATACATGGAGAGACCTCTTTACATTGGCAGGATGGTCTTTTGATCCTTTGATATTTGAAGGGATCTCCAAGGTGAGGCTTCTTCTATGGGGTCAACAATCACACTGATGTCTCGGCTTATGCAGATGGAGATTATGCTAGTTCACCCAATGACCATCGATCTACTATGGGTTATGCTATGTTTGTGGGTGGCAACCTTGTTACTTGGTGGAATAAGAAGCAAACAATGGTCTCTAGATTGAGTGCAGATACATAATACAATGCAATGGCCCAAGCCACTTATGAGATTACCTGGCTTGTCTCCTTTTTGTATGAACTTAGATTTCCTGCTACTACTCCTGTACCTTTATACTGTGACAACAACTCTGCTACATATATTGCCACCAATCTTGTATTTCATGAGTGGATTAAGCACATTGATGTTGACTGCCACTTCATTCGTGATGCCGTACGAGGAGGAAAGATCACTAATCCACATATCTTCAGCTTGCATGCATATTTACGAAGGTGCTAATGGAGAAACGTCTCTCATGGTTTCCAAGTTGGGCATTATCGATAGGTATGCTCCAACTTGAGGGGGAGTGTTCGAGTTATCTTATTATTATTGTATGCCATTTATTTGTAAATTGAGTCATGTTACCCGTCGGGGTCCTTTATGTAATTCCTCCTTTTAGCTCTCTAGGGTTTCACATTATATAAGAGACCCTATACACATGGAATAAGACAAGTCATTTCATTATCTCATCTTCTCCACAAACTACATTTGACATGCTCAAGATGCCACATGATACAATCATGCCATAACTTTGTATTTACAAGTAGTATGCAGCTATGGAACTATGTAACTACAACTATAGTTATGTAGCCTGGTAGAGTTTGATATGATTATTAATATGCACGTAAAGAGGGTCGATGTGACTATAAACTGCTATGCAGCATCCGGGAAGGTTGTGGATCACGTTGGGTTTAATTATACTGTCTTACCTCATATAAGGCTATCTCAAGGACTGGAATTCATGGCCTCTAGGTCGCAGAGCTCTCGTCATTGCGTCAAGGCCCCCTTTTCATGTAACAACTATCCTAAATTTTATGTGCTATTTGTAATCCATCTAACATGTGCGTATATAATGGATGAATTCTTGGAGAAACAGGGCACACGAGGGAGCATAGTGAATTAATAGATGGGAGAGGAGGGTGGTGGATGTGAGAGGTGGGAGGGTCAAGCAAGGAGGGACGATGGTGGTTGTAATTGGGGGTGGTTGGGGGATGGAGGTGGTTGGGTGGAGGTTCAGAGCCATGGAGTTAGAAATCCCTGTTGTTGATGGCTGGGGTTGGGGATGTATGAGGGCACCGACGGAGGGATGCTTGTTTTTGTGTAGTTTATCAGGTGATGGGCATGTAAGGATCCCGTGGTGTGCTTTAATTGTCGTTTCATGTGGGATCCTTGCATTGGTTAGTAACATAATGTTGTATGTTGAGTTGGGTGGAGGAGTCCTGTTGCCGATAGTGATTACAATCAGGGTTGGGGCATTGACAAATGACAATGGATGCAATGGTCATAAAGGGGTATCAAAGAGCTGCTGGGTTGGTCTCAATGTTAATGGTGAAGTGGGGTGCACAACTACTTTAATGGGACTGGAAGGTCAGGAAGGTGCAAAATCACAATCGTAATATGATGGAGTTGGAGTGTTTGGGAGGGATAAGAGGCCTCTTTTCAGGGATGTACTTTAAGAAGATTTTTTTTCGAGAAGTGAAACGGGTGAAGTCCCAGAAATTGGGACTCACCGCTAAGTATGTTTCATTAATTAGAAAGTATAAAAGAGTACATATTCTTACAGACTCCACAAAGTACTCAACGCTTTGCTATGCTCTAGTATAATTTCAGTATAACAAGATTGTCCCCCCACCCCCCCCCCCCCCCCCCCCCCCCAAAAAAAATGACTTTGTTCCTTGTGCACCAAATAGCCCACAAAGTTGCATAAGGTCGCACACTATCCTCATGTCCAAAGTCGCACGCCAAACGGATGTTCCTCCAAAAGCTCGCACAATCATGCCAGTCACACCATGAGATTCAGATCCGACATGGTTGTACTTGAAGAAGACAGTTGCTAAGACGATAGCTGGAGATGTACCGACATGGTTGAATGGTGGCGTTGGATTTAGATCCATAATTTTTCTCTAAAAGATCCTGGTTATTGAATTTGGATCCAGATTGGGTGGGGCGCACTTGAGATTGTTATAGGGTCGAAATATGGATAGTGATTGTTGGATTGCGCAAGTTGTGGACATATCAACTTGCGGGCATATATCGAGCTTCATTTGGAGGCAAGGTTGCATAAGTTTGTAGTCGAACTCAATCGATAGGGTCACTGACTAAGGATTAATCGGCAGTCGGGAGAGTAATCAGATTTAGTCAGTTTTAAAATTTTTAATTATTTTAAATATATAAATCAATTTTTAATGGACACACATACATATTTATATGTATACATATATATATATATGTATATCAATTTTTAATGCATACACTCTCATTATCTAACCTTATAGTTACCAACATGAATTTGATGTACCACATTTATCATAATAAACACAAAACAAACCTTATATAAGCTAACCAACATGCAAATCAAGAAGAATATCAATTTTCCACTCCTAAAAAACCCTAACAAGCTTCTTCACTATGGAAATAAGGTAGAGCAACTTAGAAAACAGTGGTGGTGCATTTAACCAAGGTAGAAGTACTGCATACAAAAAAAATGTGAAAGCAGAAAAACCCTAACTGAGTTCCTGGCGGAAGGAGGTGGAGAAGAGGGATATGCGAGTTGATGGCAAGGAAGGCACGACAGAGCAATTGCCGACTTGTCGGCGGCGACAGGGAGGAGCTCAGGAATAAGGAGGCGGAGTGCTTGGGTTCGAGGAGGTTTCGCGCAATGGGTTTAGGAGTGAGGGTTATTGTCGAACAGTAACTCCAAAATCCCTCCCGATCGAGTTCTCAGATCAGATTTTTTTTGCATTCAAAACTTCTATGCAAAAGTTTGCCAATTAGTCGATCAACTAGGCCTCTTACTCGGTCAACCACGCCCCTCGAGTCTTTGTGCGTGGGGGCTTTGCGCCAAGGAGATGCGCATGTCATGGAAGGCGGCGATGAGAGGAGAGGTTTGCTTGGAGTGGGGAACTTTGAGGGGGATGGCTCGTCGGTGAAGATGAAGGCTAGTGGGCAGTCATATCGACGATGTTGCTACCAGAGATCTTGTATTGGCGATTGTCCTGGAGTGGGGATCTTGTATTGGTTGGGATCTTCTATTTGTTGGCAAGAGCATCAAGAATATAGGGCTTCTTGAGAGAGGCGGCTAATTAGGGTTTCTGAGAACCTTATTTTTTTTAACTTGATGATGAAGAGAATGTGCATGATGCATGTTACTGGAATCAAGCAGGTTACATGTACTGGGATCTGCCATGTCAATCTCTGAGATGGTGTGCTGCCTGGGAATCTCTGAGATAGAGTAGGGTTCTGGGTCCTGTTGGAGATGAGTTGCACGTGGCTATCGCCACATGGGGCTGGAGATAGTCGACGATTGGAGTTGCTGATAATGCTGCTTGGAAGAATCAGGGTTTCAGAAAGAAACCCTATGTATATTTCGGAACTGTTGACAACAATCTTCATGCGAATTTCCAGAACATGTATAAAACAATGTAACTTGCTGGATTCGGTGCTCAAGAATTTAGAACAGATATTGACACGAATCTTCAGAACTTTAAATCTTCAGAATTTTGATGACGATGTCGGAATATGCAGAATTAAGCTAGCAAAAGAAACCCTAGATTTTACATGAACTTGAACAATATTTAACATGAACAGATATTCGACCAATAGATGAACATGAATAATCTTCAGAATAATCTCCAAGAATAACCAAAAGTTGAATCTTCTCTGTTAATCAAATCTCGAACAAATCACGAACATAAAACAAATCCTCGAGAATCAAACACGCTCTGATACCATGTAGAAAATGATAGCGTGGAAGCATATTAGAGATAAAGAAATCTAAAATAGAACACCAGGATTTTACGTAGAACCCTACTCCGTAGGAAGCATGATGAAACCAAGGAGAAGGGATCTTAAGGGCAAGGTATTCTGTATTTCTCTCTCTCATCTTTTACAAGTGGTGTGGGGCTTCTTATATAGCCCCACCAGTAAGAGCTAGTCCCACTCACAATAGATGTGAGACTAAACTTGTGGATGTGGTAATTCGACATTGGAGGGCTCTAATTACCCATTTATACATGTGACACATACTCTAGTAGGGCTGATGTTTCTCTTCAACTCTTTCTCAAAGTTTACAAATAGTGTGTCTTCTTATATAACCCTACCAATAAGACCAAGTCCACTCATAGATGACGCGAAACTAAACCTATGGATGTTGTACCATCTATGGACAATATTCTAACACTCCCCCAAGTTGGACTATGCAATGCTCAACTTGGACATGCAATAAATCACTTACTCACAGAATACAAGACACTACGGACAATATCAACTCAATACATACTCTACTAGCTGCTTGCTGAGGACGTTGCTTCTCATGTCGTGTTGGTGAGGAAGAACTGAATGGTTGAGTGGGAACCGAGTCTCCTTGTCGGAGACTGTATGCTATGTACTGTGTCTGTCGGAGTCCCCGAACTGAATGTAGTATCCTCGTCGAAGAGCATGTACTTCATAATGTGTAGAATCACCTGAACTTGGACTGCGTTTCCTCACTAGAGAACGTGTGCGCTGTACTTCGCAGAGTTACCTGAACCAGAATGAGACTCCTTGTCGGAGAATGCTCGGCTACAACTGCTCCATCTCTCTGAAGGGACAAACTGAAGGAAGTCGTAGGAATATCCTCATCGGAGTCCAAGGTTGCTGGAGATGGAGGTTGAAATTGGGTCTCATCGTCGGAGAACCGTGTCTCTCCCACACCGACTAAGAGAAAGGGATCTCTAATCCGGAGTCCCTATGGATCTCTCGATATCGGGCATCTAACATATGTCTCTATCAAATGTAGTCCATAAGAAAACACTGAGCCCAGATCAAGAGTATGGAACCTCTCACATAGTACTCCCCTTTCTCCCATATTTATCGAGAAAAGATGTCATCAACCAAGTTGGGAGAATAATAGAAGTGGGGAAATCAAAATCTCTTTTTTCCCTCAATAAGCGGTTACTCTTTTTTTAATCGGCTTTTTTTCCTTTTCTCCAAGTCATTTTTTCGTATGGCTTCTTTTTGTACAATAGCCCTTTTTCTTCAATCACAAAAGATTCTCTCCTCCTTTTCAAAACTCACTCTTGCCATCTTCCTCTTTTTTTACAATGTAGCCCTATTGGGCTCGAACACCTTTTCTCTCTTTTTTGTAGCTTCCCCTTTTTTTTGTTTGAAATCACTACGGTCCAATCGGGCCTTGAAATGCCACTTCATCTGCCCTTTTTTATCTCCAATAGTGGCCCACTTGGGCTCATAATCTTCCAGAACTTTTTTTCTTTTCTGCAATCCATTCGTTTTTTGAATACATAAGTAGCCTAAAGCAATCATGGCCCCACTTGGTTATAATAATAGATTCCCTGCTATTTTCGGTTCCTTGTAGGGAACCTCCATCCTTCAAAATATGCCTTCCCTCGATGTGCTCTTCCTCTTGAATGGTTGCCATGGCCACCTGGAGATGCCTGCATGTGTGCTGGATTGGGAAATCTGGAGTATCACCACCGCTAATTGGTACATGTGTGAGCTAGGGGATCAGATGCGCGAGGGAGAAAGGTCTTAATCATTGCCTCCTTGAGTTGATGCCATGATCTCCATCTCATGACACTGCTTAAAAGATGATGTTCGATGGAAACCCAGTACCGCCAACTCTCGAGCTGCGGTGCCGCCATGAGCAGGTGAACTTCTCGATCGCCTGAAGCGTGATGCCAGGTGGATAGCCGGAGATGGAGTTATTGGTGTTGGGGGTTGTGCTTGCATGGAGAGCGCTGATTGGATGATGTGAGGGAGGACCCCTTTTTTTAGAAAAGAATGATCAAGCACTTTCATTCATCATAAAAAGCCAGAATCATTGTTTAAAGTTATAGATCTACTCTCAATAGCCATCCTCATAGAAACATAATTGACATCAAGATTCAGAAGGCGGTTGACGCTCAACGGAAGAGAGAGAACCTTCGTTGGAAGGTGAGAAGTGGGGTTGAAGAATGGAGGATGGCCACCAAAAAAGGTTGATGTGAGGACAACGAGGACCACCATACATGAAGTTGAGAGGAATGTAGGCGACTGATCCTTGGTCTTGCACCACAAGCGAGGTCGTTGCTACTACCGATGTGGGTATCATGGGCACCAAGCACCATTGTGCTCTCTACCGCCAAGGTGTTTCGGGTGTGGACACGAGGGTCATCAGAAGCAATCATGTCCGCGCGATGAATGGCCCTTGCAACATTCATTTATCGGTGAAATCAAAGATCGAATGGCGAGGCGACCTCTAGTGAGTTCTTACGCATCGGTGGTTGTCGGGGAAAGGTCGGAAGGGGTCATGAAGAATGGGATCTCATTAGGTCTTCTGTTATGAGGCAATCAGAAGCAAGAAGGGTTCAGGTGGTTGTTTCCAGAACATTGGGGACCTCCTTCTCGGGTGATGTGGTGGTCTTGGGTGATAGTCTTTGGTGCACGACAGGTCTTTCGGAGGAGGAGAAGGTTATTCTGCTACAAGGTTTTTACGATCATGGGATTGTGTGGCACCCTCTACGCTTCACAGACGGTGAAGCTTCCAAAACCATGCTAAGGGTTATATGTCTCCTCAGGGCCCCCTTCCTCTACCGATCTGTAGAGGCCCTGAGGGCAGCGCTTAGACATCTTGGATGGGTATCACGAGTCCTTGGAGATGGTCACAGTCCGAGCTCGGACCCTTTGGCTACTCAAGTGGTGTTGGAGGGATCGGATTTCTGTGCTTTGGAGTCGACTTGCTTCTTGCAAGTGGGTAGTTCGTCTTTCGAATCTTGGTGCAGCTCCTCCCTCCATCGCCACCACCTCCGGTGATGGCTTACGTCGCCATGTGTTAAAAAACTCCGGCGGAGAAGACACATTCAATTCTCGAATCTCCTGGGGACCTGTTGGCGCATTCAAAGACAACAAACTTGAAAGGCAAATGTATCGAGGCGGGTATATCGGATCACGATTCGATTCTGCGGCTATTTTTGGAAAGTGGGAAGCCATCAGCGACGACCTTCCATCTTTGGCTTTGGATTCTGTTCCGCCTCCCTTTTGGGCCGTGCAAACCCTTGGCTTATTAAAGGCAGAGGCGCTTACATTTTCGGATTCGGACTCGACAAGAATGCCCCGGGTTTAGGACCGAGGCTCAAGTTTGGATTGGGTGGGAGTGGAAGACCCGAACCCGACTACTATTATCGAGCTAGTTGGTGATGAATCCGCCTCCAACCCGAACCCTATCGAGGTACCTCTTCAGTACGATGGTTCGAATCTTTGCACCTTTGAAGCGGGTGTTCCAATGGATAGCCTACTCTTCTACTCCTCACGTCAGGTCCTCCTGGGCCTTTGGATTTGGCGCTGGAAGTGGAAGAATCCCTCCTGGGTGTTGCTCAGGACCAGGCGACAACTCCTTTGAAGCCGTGTATTACGCTAGTGTGGGGTGGGGTTGTGGAACACCAATCTCCTACTCCCCCACCTCTGCAGTTGCAATGCCAAGATGTGTTTGCTTCAGAGGTTCTGTTAGAGAGGGTCCTAGAGGAAACCGCCTTTCGAGAAGAATCAACATACGCTCTTCGGCATATCTCTATGGTTGGGTTTAACGTACAAACTTCCTCCTTAGAATGCACTAATGTGGGAGCGAATGCTGGTAAAGGAAAGTGGTATAGGGCTCGGTGACACTTGAAGGTAGTGGTCAGTGAACTTGTGGTGCATTTCGAGCAGAAGTTGAGGGTTGCAGCAACGTTTGGAGTCGTCGGAATTGGGGAATCAACATCTGTTTCCCAATGAAGGTTCGAACATGGAATGCCAGGGGTTTAGGTGACCGTGACCCAGATAAGCAGAGGTCCGTTGGTTCTCTGTTTACTGAATGGGGGTGTGATGTGGTTCTACTGCAGTAAACTAAACTCTCCTCTATGACTCCTATCCAGTGGAGGTCTTTGGGCAATGGCTTGCTGAATGATTTTAGATCTTTGGATGCTATTGGTACCGCAAGACGACTTATTGTAGCCTGGAAGGACTCACTATTCAGATTCATCTCCGAGTTAAAGGGAACCCATGTTGTTACGGTCCTTCTTGAACACTCTCTCTCGGGGGACCGATTTGCCTTCTCATGTGTTTATGATCCTTGTGCGCATCCTCTTCACTCGATGTTATGGTCAGATCTCAGGACTTCCTAGAATACCTTCCCAGGTGTGTCTTGGCTTGTGGGGTCGGACATGATCTGGGCTCGATCGACTTTGCAGAGCTGATTGATGCTCTCGACTTTGAGGTGATTGATGCTTCAGATACTAAGTACACTTGGAGAAATTCGGGTTCTCGCTCTCGTATCGACCGTATTCTATCGTCCTTGGAGCTGCTGGATGCCTTCCCACTGTCAATTTCTGTCTCCAAACCTTGTACGAGGTTGGACCATACACCTCTACTCTAGGACTCGAGCAGTATCTCCCCTCTGAGGGGTTTTTTTAGGTTTGAGAGAGCTTGGCTCCAGGAGGAGGGGTTTCAGGATTTAGTCTACAACCAATGATCTTTCGCGGTGGTCTCTGGTTCCGCGGCTTCAAAGCTATCTCAAAAAATTGATTTTACTTCGCAATCGGCTGTGTGCTTTTAAGGAGGTTAGGGTGATGCGTAAAGCCCAATGTACAGAGGCAGAAGCGGAGCTTGCCATACTTGATAGCCTTAAAGATGTTAGAGATCTTACCCGTGAAGAGCTCATGGAGAGATTGACAACACAAAAAACAATCCTGGAAGAAGACAAGAAAAGTGTTGCAGAATGGAAGAAAAAATCCCGACATTCTTGGCTGAAAGAGGGCGATGCGCAAATATGGCTTACTTTCATAGAATTGCTAGTGGGAGGTGTCGACACAACCAATTACACGCGGTTGTGGTGAATGGGAACCGAGTAGATGGTTATCGTGAGATGGGGAGGACCTTTGCGGATCACTTCCATGATTTCTCAAGAAGAAAAGCAACTAGAGTTTGGAGTTGGTCAGGTCTTGGTGCCTCCACGTTGTCTGAACGACATGCTAATCATCTGATTCAGATTGTAATCGCAGTGGAGGTGAAGGTGGCAGTTTGGAACCTTAGCGCTGATGGCGCCCCAGGTCCGGATGGGTTCCCCTTATTCTTCTTTTGCGAGTTCTGGGAGCTCGCCAGGAGGGAGGTCATCGATGTGGTGGAGTTCACCGATACTAACGCAGACTTTGATAGACTCAATAGGGCACTCATTTTCGTTCTTCCCAAGAAGGATGTCTCCGAGTATATTGAGGATTTTCGGCCTATTGCTCTTTCTAATGCTATCTATCTAATTGTGGCAAAGGTCTTGGCTATTAGACTGAATCGCGTGATGGAGCACATCATCTCACCGCTTCAGAATGCTTTCATTCCAGGTAGACAGATTGCTGACAACTTGGTTATGGCAGCTGAGATCATTGCGGATTGGAAAAGATGAAGGTTGAAGGGGGTACTTTGGAAGGCTGACTTCTCCAAGGCATATGACACAATAGACTAACGCTTCTTATGAATAGCGATGTCGAGGCGTGGTTTCCTGGAGGCGTGGATCTCTTGGATGAAACGTTGTGTTACCACGACCGCTTATGCGGTGCTTGTCAACGGAAGACCCGAGTGTGGGTTTTTTCAGCCGCAACGTGGGGTTAGACAGGGATGCCCTCTCGCTCCGATTCTCCTTGTGATTGCAGCTGATGTACTTGCTTGCATAGTGGTCCAGGTGGTCCAGAGTGAGATTTCGAAGGGATACACTTCTGACGTGTTATCTATTCCCCTATTGCAGTACGCTGACGACACTATTTTCTTCATCGATTTGAGTAATGAGGAAGCTAAAGGCATGGTTCAAACCATGGATATTTTTGGGGAGTTTTCTAGGCTAATTGTCAGTTATGGCAAATCTATTGCTGTTCCATTTGGCGACTGATTCTGAAGCTCGTGATTGTTGCGTCGTGCTTGGCTCTGAGAGTGGCTTGCTCCCGATTTAATATTTGGGGCTCCCTCTATCGGCTGGTAGTCTCAAGATTGCGGACTGACTCCTGGTCATTGAGAAATTGGAGAAGAAACTTTCAGGTTGGAGGGCGTTAATCATTTCAAGAGGGAGTCATTTAGTGCTCATGAAACCTGTTCTCTCTGCTACCCCCATCTATTTTATCTCGTCACGTTTGCTACCTGTTGCTATTAGACGTCGAATGGAGATGCTAAAAAGGGACAAGTCGAACATGGACTGCATTTGGTTGAATGGGCCACAGTTATATTACCTTTTGAGGATGGTGGCCTCAGGATTCTACGCTTGGATTTGATGAGTGAAGCTCTTCTCTTAAAGTGGGTCAGCAGGATTTGGGATAGAGATGACGATATGTATTGCAGACTCATTCACCAGATCCATGGTATTGGTGTGCAGTATTCGTTTCTTCCTCAACATTTTTCTAGACCATCTGCCTTATGGAATGGAACCAGATCGGTGCTCCCCGTTTTTATGATCTGTTTCTTCATCTCTGGATGATGGTAGTGTGTTTACGTTTTGGTCTAACAGCTGGTCAGGTGATGGAATGCTCTCCTTCAGGTTCCCTTGTTTGTTTGCTTAGATGACAACTGGATGCCATAGTTCTTAACGGACTTTTCTGGTCAGCAGCTTGAGGAGTTTCTGCTGCTTTTGGACTCCATTAGACAGATCGATAGACTCACATCTGGACGGGACCACTGGGTGTGGAAGACCAATCCTTTCTTTATCAAGCATGCCTATAATGCTATCACTAGAGCGCCTCTGTCAAAGTCTGGTTCTTTGATCCGTGATTGTAACTTTATGTGGAAGTTGAAGCTGTCGAGTAGTGTTGGGAAAAATGAGAATTGTTTATTCCTGTGAACCCTAGGCTCTCTTATATAGAGGAGAGACCTATGGGTAAATTACATATGATAATCACGAGAATAAGAAAATGAGAATGGAGTACAAATACATTCATATATATATATATATATCTACACTCCCCCTCAAGATGGAGCATAGATGTCAATCATGCTCAGTTTAGATGAGCATTTCTAGAACGGTCCCCTGAGTAAAGCCTTAGTAAAAATATTTGCAGTTTGATCCCCTGAGTTGACATGAGAAGTATATATAAGTCCTTCCTTTCTGAATCATGTCCCTCGTGTAGTGACAGTCCACTTCAATATGCTTGGTTCTCTCGTAAAAAGCTGGATAGTTTGCAATGAACATGGTTGCTTGGTTATTGTAAACATATATATATTAGTTTCCTTTGTATCTCTCTGTTATTTTTATTTTCAGCCGTATGCTTTATGTAATTTACCCATAGGCTACACTCCTATATAAGAGAGCCTAGGGCTGATGGAATAAACATCGCTTCTATTTTTCCCAACATGGTATCAGAGCGACGGTTCTAGACCGGAGTTCTTGAAACCCTAACCCTAGACCTACTCCCACCCGCGAGCCTCTCTCTCCACCGCCGGCGCCTCCTCCGCGCCTCCGCCTCTCCGCACGCGTGCGCCTCCAGTGCGTCGGCACCTCCCGTGCTCTGCGCGCTCCTGCGCCAGCGCTCCCTTGCGCCTGAGCGCCCTCGCGCGTGCGCCTGTGCGCCCTCGCGTTCACGCCTGTGCGCCCTCGCGCGTGCACCTGTGCGCATCCTTGCGCCCTCTGGCGTGCTCCAACGCGCCCTTGTGCGCTTTTTCAGCGCGCATCTCCATGTCCTCCAACGCACATCTCAACGCTTTGTGCGTGCCTCATCTCGCGTGCGTGCGCTTCTGAAAGCGCATGTGCGTGTGCCCCTGAATCACCGTCTAGAGCGCACACCGTCAACTAAATGGGTTTGGTTGCTTGAAGTCTGCACCTGCAACTAAACCCATCTATGTCCGTGTAGACGAATCTTATCTTCAGTTCATCGCTCCAGTCTTCGGTTTCTAGTATGTCAGAAAGCAAGGCGGATATTCCATCTATTGGCGACTTTCGTGGTCCAGCGCCTATCGTAAAGATGGACGGTACGAACTATGAACTGTGGGCGATGCAGTTCATGAGTATGATGAAGTCAACTGGTAAGAAGCACATTCTTACCGAAGAAGAGCCTGCTGAGAAGACTGGAGCCAATGCCTCATGGGAGGCCGATGATGCATACACCAAAGTCTGGTTATCTGGAACCTTGGCAATCGAGATTGCCAACGATATTCTCCATCAGCCCACGGCCAATTTTCTGGCGGCCACATACTCTCAAGCGAAAAATGAGACAAAGATTCTGCAACTTCAGCATGATATATTCACTATAAAGCAGAATGATCGCCCTCTACATTCACTCTACACATCCCTGCGAGGGATGTTCGAGAAGCTATACAGCTTCATGCCGCCAGAGCAACAGAAGACATACCGGAATGCGACTATGGTGGGCGTTTTCCTTGCTGCACTTGATTCAGAATATGAGGCGACACGATCCCAGATCTTGGCCGATTCTACTATTCCTCCCATGGAGGGAGCCTTTCATAGACTGAGCCGCATCACCGTCCCTTCTACGGCCACGAATCAGAATGCTTCAGCCATGGCCGCCAACAGGGGCCGTGGATTTCATCATCAGACCCATGGACGTGGACCTCATGGCAGAGGAGGCCGCACTCGACCAACATGTACCTACTGCCATTGCGTCGGACACAATGAAGACACATGCTACTCTAAGCATGGATTTCGTGCATCTTCATGAGTCGCTAAGCAGATAGAGCCTCCATCTGCTGCCACTTTGGATCAACGGTTCGATGATCTAGTTGCCCGTCTAAGGGGCATTATTCCCCCATCTGGCCCAGCACCTACTACTGAGAGTCAATCTGATGCTGTTGCATATGCCTCTGCGTCTACCAGTGCATCAGGTAGCATACTTGCATTTACCAGTAGTAGATCAGATACATTACCTTGGATTATGGACTCGGGCGCTACACATCATCTATGTGGCGATCAGAGTTTACTTACATGATATTCTCAGATTCCTCCGGGCCGAACAATGGTCATTGCTAATGGTACACATTCCCCAATTACTGGTCAGGGGGAGATTAGACTGACATCGTCTATGCAGCTCAAGAATGTGTTACATGCGCCTGATTTTTCAATGAGTTTATTATCAATC
Organism: Ottelia alismoides; assembly: GCA_037367405.1. Classification (NCBI taxonomy): domain Eukaryota; kingdom Viridiplantae; phylum Streptophyta; class Magnoliopsida; order Alismatales; family Hydrocharitaceae; genus Ottelia; species Ottelia alismoides. The sequence goes on from JAZKJV010001987.1 coordinate 86,698, forward strand.
AGTCAGATTACAAAGGACTTATAATGTCGGGTAATTTTTGATCCATCTTCTCTTATTTTTCAGGACATACTTACGGGCAACGTGATTGGTCGTGGCTATGAGCAAGGAGGCCTCTATCGCCTCAATCATACTCCTTTTGCTGGAACCTCATCCCTACCTACTGAACCTGTATCTCCTCTGCTGTGGCATCTGCGCTTTGGACATCTACCGCTTTAGAAGTTGCGTCGTGTGTTACCCCAGGGTCTGCCTCACACATCCATCCAATGTGAGGCTTGTCAGTTGGGAAAGCATCACCGGTTTACCTTTCCCAGCCGTCCAGGTCGGAGTAGTACCTCCAAGTTTGAGTTATTTCATATTGATATCTGGGGTTCGAGTCGTGTACCTGATCACCAGGGACACGGATTTTATATAGTTATTGTGGATGACTTCTCTCGTGTGTCATGGGTATTTTTGTTGAAAAATAAATCTGAAGCAGGGAATATTATTATCCATTTTCTTAACGAAATTCGTAATGTTTTTCCACATATGTTAAAATTGTGAGAAATGATAATGCCCTGGAATTGTGCACCCATGTCCTAGCCAATTACTACTCATCCCAAGGGATTATCCATCAAACATCCTGTGCTTATACCTCTCAACAAAATGGGATCGCTGAAAGGAAACATCGCCACCTACTAGATGTCACAAGGTCACTTCTTATACAGAGTCATGCTCCTTATTCTTACTGGGGTGATGCGGTTCTCAAAGCATGCTACCTAATAAATCGTATGCCGTCCTCTGTTCTAGGTGAACAGATTCCTTTCTCCCTTATCTTTCCTGGTAGGGATCTGTTTTCCCTTACTCCTCGTGTGTATAGTGCGGTTGCCTTTGTCCACCAGTTGTCTCCCGGTACTGACAAGCTCTCTCCTAGGGCTGTCAAGTATGTGTTTGTTGGGTACTCCAGAACTCAAAAGGGGTACAAGTGCTCTGATCCATTGCGTAGGCGGTATATTGTTAGTGCAAATGTTACATTTTTTGAATCCGTTATGTATTTTTCATCCTCAGGTGATCAACAGCTACCTCCAGTTATTACCGATGCCATCTATATGACACCACCATTACCAGTACCGTCACCACCACCACCACCACCACCAGCTCCTTTACCATCATCCGCACATCCTATCCCTGTTTCACCACTACCATTTCATTATACCTGCAGGCCTACTCCAGCTCATGGTCATGACTCATCTCCTAGCTCGCCTAAGGTATTTGTACTGAAGATATTACTATTGATGGATCTAATGATATTTCTGAGCAGGATATGTTGCAGAGGCTAGATGAGGACACAGCCGATTTAGATGTTCCTATTGCTATACGCAAATCGAAGAGGAGCTGCGTCACATATCCTTTAGCAGCTTCTGCGTCATTTGAACGACTATCTGGGGATTTCAGGAACTTTGTGGTTGCCTTGTCATCTGTAGATATTCCACGGAATTATCAAGACGCTCTGAAGGATAGTAGATGGCGTCTAGCAATGGAGGAAGAAATGGCAGCACTTCAATCTATGGGAACTTGGAGTGTAGTTCCTATACCTGCAGATGTGACCCCAATGAGCTGCAAGTGGGTATTTACAGTCAAGCAGAATGCAGATGGCAGTATTGACAGATACAAGGCTCGCCTTGTTGCACGTGGCTTTACACAGACATACGGGGTGGATTATCTTGATACGTTCTCGCCAGTAGCCCATCATTCTACCCTACGGATTTTGCTGTCAGTTGCGGTTACTCGAGAGTGGCCGCTATATCAGTTGGATGTGAAAAATGCGTTCTTATATGGAGACTTACAGGAGGAAGTCTACATGCAACAGCCACCCGGTTTTGCTGTTGAGGGGGAGTGTTCTAAGGTGTGCAGACTTCATAAGGCTATCTATGGTCTTAAGCAGAGCCCCAGAACATGGTTTCAGAAGCTCTCAGACCTCTTTGAAAAACAGGGATACAAACGCTCTAATGCTGATCATTCCTTGTTTGTACAGAAGACTTCAAGAGGTATTATTGCAATCATGGTTTATGTAGATGACATCTTGATTACAGGAGATGATGAACAAGAAATAAAGAAGGCGAAAGAAAAGCTAGGTAGCGAATTTGTCACTAAGGACCTTGGAGTCCTTAGATATTTTCTGGGACTGGAATTCGCCAGAAATCCATATGGGCTAGTAATGTCGCAGAGAAAATATGTTACGGACCTGTTGAGTGAGACAGGTATGCTTGGGTGCCGACCTGCTACAACACCAATGGACCCTAGCATGAAGCTATATGATGATGATACAGAGGAGGTGGACAGGAGAAAATACAGAGAACTGGTAGGCAAACTGTTGTATGTCACGATCACTAGGCCCGATATATCCTTTGCAGTGAGTCGCGTGAGCCAGTTCATGGAGCAACCACGTCAGGTTCATATGGTTGCTATACATATGATACTCAGGTACCTCAAATCATCTCCAGGTGCAGGTTTGCTATTCAAGAAAGGCAAGGGGATTTCTATCTCGGCATGTGCAGATGCACACTATGCAGGTTGTCCCAAGGACAGGAAGTCCACCTCTGGGTTTGCAGTCTACGTTGGAGATTCTCTAATCTCATGGAGGAGCAAGAAACAAACGGTGGTAGCCAGGTCTAGTGCTGAATCTGAATATAGGGCTATGGCCCAGGCTAGCACAGAAATGATGTGGGTAAAGGCTGTGCTTACAGATCTATGTATAGATGTGCCACTTCCTATGACTTTAGAATGTGACAATTAGGCAGCCTTTTTTATTGCAAACAATCCAGCATTCCATGAGCGAACCAAGCACATTGAGGTTGACTGTCACTTCATACGTGACATGATTCAGAAGGGATTCTTTGCTACATCTCATGTTACTTCAGAAAATCAAACTGCAGACATATTCACCAAGGCATACTACGAGGCCCATTCCAGAAGTGTGCGTCCAAGCTGAGCATGATTGATATTTATGCTCCATCTTGAGGGGGAGTGTAAACATATATATTAGTTTCCTTTGTAACTCTCTGTTATTTTTATTTTCAGCCGTATGCTTTATGTAATTTACCCATAGGCTACTCCCCTATATAAGAGAGCCTAGGGCTGATGGAATAAACATCGCTTCTATTTTTCCCAACAGTTATCATATTGTAATTGCATAGGAACATGTACATCTTTATGTAAATATGCTAGTACAACACGAACCCACATCATTTCTGTACTTGCTTGTGCCATGGCTCTATATTCAGACTCGACGCTGTATCTGGATACAACAGTTTGTTTCTTACTCCGCCAAGAAACAAGAGAGCTACCAACGAAAATTGCAAAGCCCTACGTGGACTTCCTGATCCTTTGGACATCCGGCATAATCAGCTTCAGCGCATGTAGAAACAGTAAGTGTTCCCCTCTTTTTGAATAATAAGCCTGTACCTGAGGAAGGCTTTAGATATCTCAAAATCATATGCAGCATCCATGTGTACCTGTCGAGGTTGTTCCATGAATTGACTCACTCGACTGACTGCAAATGAAATATCTGGTCTGGTTATAGTACCATCAAGAAGCTTCCCAACTATTTCTCTGTATTGTTTCCTGTCCACTTCTTATGTATTATCATCATATAGCCTCATGCTAGGATCCATAGAAGTAGTGGTCGGCCGACATCCAATCATTCCTGTCTCAGCTAGCATATCTGTCACATACTTTCGTTGTGTCATCACATGGCCCTGCTGATTCCTAGCAAATTCTAGCCCCAAGAAGCCCCAAGAAGTATCGTAAGGTTCCAAGGTCATTAGTATCGTAAGGTCCCAGAAAATCTTTTGCCCTGTTTATCCCTTACATGTCGTCACCTGTGACTAATATATCATCAACATAAACTATTATCACCACCGTGCCTCTGGGAGTTCTCTGTACAAACAATGAAATGATCCGCATTTGACCTCTTAAATCCTTGCTTCTCAATTAAATCCGAGAGCTTCTGAAACCATGCCTAGGACTCTGTTTGAGGTCATAGATTGCCTTATGAAGTCTGCAAACCTTCAAATACTCTCCCTCAGCAGAAAAATCGGGAGGCTGCTGCATATAGACTTCCTCCGGTAGATCCCCATACAAAAAGGCATTCTTAACATCGAGCTGAAAGATAGATCAGTCACGTACCACAACAACAGAAAGAAGAATTCGTAGAGTAGAATGACGAGCCACATGAAAGAATGTGTCTAGGTAATCCACGCCATATGTTTGAGTAAAGCCATAAGCAATCAGTCTGGCTTTGTACCGATCTAAACTCCAATCTGCACAGTGTTTAACAGTAAACACCTACTTGCAACTGACAACAGAGGCCCCATCAGGAGCATTCGCCAGACTCCATGTACCATGCGACTGCAATGCATCCATCTCTTCTTCCATAGCCATCCACCACCGACTATCTTTCAATGCCTCCTGATAATTCTGTGGGATGTGCACAGTAGATAATGCACTAGCAGATTTTCTGAAATCACCTGTCAAGCGCTCAAAGGAGACCATGGATGCTAACGGATAAGATACATAGCTATGCTTCTGCTTCCGAATCACGATAGGGAGGTCTAGAGTGTCAACCTCCGTGTTCGTACCCTGTAAGGAGTCCTGCTCAAGCAAGCTATCAGATCCAATCATAGGAACTATGTTTTCAGAACATACCTCATGCGGGCTAGATGATGAGCGGTGACCATGAGCAGAAGCAGGACGGTGTGTATAATGGTGCGGTAAAGGCGGGACAGGGATAATAGGACCCGAAGGTGATGGTGGTGGGGAAGGTGGTGATGGTGGTGGGTTTGAAGGTGGTGGTGGCATATAGATTTCATCATCACGGTTTGAGGAAGTCAAATAATCACTTGCAGGGGAAAAGTACATCACAGACTCAAAAAAGGTGACATCAACAGTGACATAATACTTCCTGCGCAATGGATCATAACTTCTATACCCGTTTTGTGTCCTGGAGTACCCAAGAAAAACACATTTGACTGCCCTAGGAGAGAGCTTGTCAATACATGGGGACAGTTGGTGAACAAAAGCAACCGAGCCAAATACGTGAGTAAGGGAGAACAATTCTTTCTCAAGAAATGTAAGGGATAAAGGAATTTTCTCACCTACGACTGACGACGGCATGCGATTAACAATGTAACATGCTGTAAGGACATCATCACCTCAGAAGGAATGTGGGGCATGACTCTGAATGACAAGAGTTCTGGTAATGTCAAGTAGGTGACGATGCTTCCTTTCTGCGACACCATTTTGTAGGTAAGTATAGGCACATGATGTTTGATGAATAATACCATGAGCAGAAAAATATTTAGTGAGAGTATGAGTACAGAATTCCAAAGTATTATCAGTACGCACAAATTTAACAGACGAAGAAAAGACATTCTGCACTTCATTGATAAAAATCTTAATAACATCTACAGCTTTTGATTTATTCTTTAACAAAAAGATCCAAGACAAACGAGAGAAATCATTGACAACGACAAGATAGAACCTGTGTCCTTGATGATCATAAATACGACTAGGACCCCAAATATCTATATGAAAGAGCTAGCTACTGCTCCGACTCTGACGACTAGGGAAAGTAGACCGATTATGCTTTCCCAACTGACATGCCTCACATTGAAAGGATGAGTGAGGAGAAATCTGAGGCAGAACGCGACACAATTTCTGGAGCGGAAGATGACCAAAGCGCATGTGCCATGTAAAGGGAGAGACGGGTCCAACAGAATGGGAGAAAGCGCCAACATAAGGTGTGTGAACCAAACGATAGAGACCGCCCTGCTCACAGCCACCGCCAATCACCTTGCTCGTCAGGATATCCTGAAATAGAAGAGAAGATGGATCAAAATAACCCGACAATGTAAATCTTTCGTAACCTGACTAATAGATAGCAAATTCATAGAAAAGTCAGGCTCATGAAACACATTCTGTAGGTGCATAGATGATGTTGGGCTAATCTCCCCTGTCCAGTGATCGGGGAATGAGTCCCATATGCTATAACCACTGTCCATCCTGGAGGAACCTGTTGTAAGCTGTAAGTTGACCTCTATCTCCATAAAGGTGATGTGTAGCACCAAAGTCCATGATCCATTCTGTAACATCAGATCCACTACTGCTAGTAAGTGTATAAGTACTACCTGAGGTACTAGAAGATGCTGAAGCAGCCGCATCCGAATGGTTCCCAGGGGCTGATGAAGAAGCATTTGAGTTGGCAGGATGTATAATACCCCTCAATCGTGCTACAAGGTCATCAAATCTCTGATCCAAAGAAGCAACAACAGGGGGCTCAACCTGTTCAGCTACTCGTGCAGAAGCGGGAAATCCATTCTTGGAATAGCATGTATCCACTGTATGTACAGGGCGGTGGTAGTAAGTGCGCTGTTGACGAATACGACCTCCACTGCCACGAGGTCCACGTCCATGAAACTGAAAAGGGCCTCCTTGACCTAGGGAGGCATCCATTGCTGAAAAAGTCTGACTGGCTGGAGTGGATGGAACAGTATTCCTACTGAGTCGACGGATTGCTTCCTCCATGGGAGGAATAGTGGCATCAGCTAGAATCTGAGAGCGAGCAGCCTCATACTTAGGGTCAAGGGCTGCTAGGAATACATCCACCATGGTGGCATTCCTATAAGTCTCCTGTTGCTCAGGAGTAGCTGTAAGAGGCATGAAACTGTGGAACTTCTCGAACATTAAAGGCTGTATATAACGAATAAAGAGGCCTTCCATTCTGCTTGATATTGAAAATATCGTGCTGAAGTTGCAGAATCTTTGTCTCATTCCTTGCCTGAGAATAAGTAGCAGCAAGGATGTCCCACATCGCCTTGGCGGTGGGCTGATGCAATACATCATTGGCGATCTCTATTGCCAATGTTCCTGAAAGCCAAACCTTGACATAAGCATTATCGGCCTCCCATGAGGCATTGATCCCAGTTTTCTCAGTCAGCTCCTCCTCAATAAGAATATGCTTCTTACTGCTTGACTTCATAAGACTCATAACTGCATTGCCCAGAACTCGTAGTTTCTCCCGTCCATTTTGACAATAGGGCGTCAGACCTCTGAATGCGCCTGTATCAGGTACATCGACTTTACTCTCTGTCATATTGCCGGATGTAGAAAATTGGTGTTTTATAGACTAAGGTGTGAATGTCTACACAAACATATGTGGATTTGAATGCATGTATAGACTTATGCACCCAAATCCATCAAATACACAGAAAGACCTTCGCCGGCGATGGAGGTCGGCTAGATGGCGAACTACGAACGGAGGCGTTGCACGTGAGAGGTGCGCGTGAAGAGGAACGACAAAGACTGCACGCACGGGGGTCGGGGGCCGCAGGGCAGGGCACACGCACGAGGGTCGGGAGCCGCGGGGCGACGTAGGGCAGCACGGGCATGGGCGCTGCAATGCTGCGGGGTTGTGCAGCTTGGGCTGCGAGGCGGGAAGACAGGAGCCGCGAGGCGGCGCGACAGGGGCGGCGGGGTGGCGCTCCGACGTGCGGTGAAGATGAGGATGGAGGGTGAGGTTAGGGTTAGGATTTTGGGTACGAGAGCTCCGGCCTAGGACCGCCGCTCTGATACCATGTTGGGAAAAATGAGAGAATTGTTTATTCCTGTGAACCCTAGGCTCTCTTATATAGAGGAGAGACCTATGGGTAAACTACATATGATAGACACGAGAATAAGAAAATAAGAATGGAGTAGAAACACACACACACACACATATATCTACAAAGAATTGGTTTCTTCATGCGGCTTTTTTATAGAAAGCGCTTCATGATTAGAGATCGTTGCGCCAGATTGTTCGAAGTTATCGTCGACAGATGCTCTCTTGTTGGACTATTTGGTTGTGCGCCTATTGAGTTGTACATGGGTAAATGGATACCTCTAGAATCCATTTACCCCATCAGTTGTTTAGTCCCACATCTACAAGTTTGGAGATGTGGAGAATCAGTGGGGGCTATATATAGACCCACACACCCCTGTAGTCAGATGAGAAAAAGGAATGCAATATCCACCCCTTTGAGGGCTTCTCCTGTGGTTTCAATCCCGCTCCTTAGGGAGTAGGGTTCTACGTAAAAATCTTTGTGTTCTTCAATTTCTTTACCCTTATTTCTGATTCCGCTTCCGCTTCCTATTTTCTAACATAGTATCAGAGCGGGTTCGATTCTCGAGGAGTTATTTTCATCATCTATCCGAGATTCGATTTTTATGTTTTATTCGTAAAGATCATTTTTTGTTCATGAGTGAGATCTGTCCAAGTTTTGAGAAACCCTAGAAATTATTATGTGTTTATCTCGGCTGCGCAAACTCCATTTGGCGCTCCAGCAAATCCAAGCAGCCATCTCCGCGTGACGCATCTTCCAGACGCATTTTCTGCATCTCATGGCCCAAGGCGAAGCTCCAGTCCATCGCCGGAGCAGCGTACCACCACATCTCACGCTGCGTGAGGAACATGTCGAAGTTCCTTCGAAAATCCAGAAGATGTCCTCATCGCCTCCTGTTCCTCCAGATCCAAGAGGCGGCGCGATGCCCTGCGCGCAACCCCCTCGCGCGCCTCTCCAGTCCTCCAGGCATAGGAGCCCCAACAACCCACCCCTCCTCATCGAAAACTCTGCGCAGCTCCTGGCGGACTCATCGAAGCCTCTGCGCGACTCCTGGCAGACTCATCGAAGCATCCGCGTGACTCTGGATGACTCACCCTTGCGCGAAGCCCCTCCCATCACAGGCGCAGGCGGCGCGCGGTCACAACCCAGGCAGGACCTCTCGGGCTTACCCACCGACTCCGTGCGAGCCTGCCCTCTAGGCTTTGACGGTCGCCCTGCAGCAAGGCCCCATCACCCTCATACTGGCGGAGCCATCTCAAGGCTCCCGGGCTCCAACAAGGCAATCTCTTCACCGCACCTTCGCTCTTCTCCAGTCGCGTGCTGGAGGCGCACCTCCGAGCCTCTCCTCCCCGCAGGCGGCGCGACTCCTCCACGCGCCCTCCATGCAGGCATCTCCAGCGGCAAGACCCCAAGAGGGGGCAATGACGTTAGAAGGGAAAAGAGGGGTTCCTGATCGATGGGGAACCCTAAATGAGCCCTGCGAGTTTATTTAAAAAAATCGTTTTTTTGTACGTACGTACGTGGGCTGTGTCCTATTTTTTAAAACCAGTTCGAAGGGGGGGGGGAGGCCGCTAGTTAAAAAAAATCTTTTGAAAAAAGAGGCTCGTACAATAAAAAGCCCTACGCAAAAAATTTCAAAAAAAAATTGAAAATGAAAAGTCGTTAAAAAAATGGTTGAACGACTTTAAAAAAATTGCAAAAAAGAAGAGCCATAAAAAATTGAAACAACAAATGTTATCCATTTTTTGAGAAGCCGAAAAATTTGTGATCGGCTTATTAGTTTCATGTTTCTCCCATTTTTATTGTCTTCTCCCAACATAGTCGATGTCATGTATTCCGACTAGTATGGGAGAAAGGGGGAGTATATGTAGAGTCACAGGTCTATTCAGATCTAGATTCTCCGTATTTCATATTCGCCAGACCAGCCAGATTGTTCAGACTCTACAGATGTTCAGACTCGACGTCAGTTTCCGAGTCTGCAGTTCAAGACACACGAGTGCGCGATCCTCAGTTTCATGGTCCCCATCATTCTTGTTGTTGTTAGGTCAGAGTTTTCATGTGAGCCATAGGGAATCCAGAGTAGAGGACCATTCCCTATGCCATGTGGGCAAGGATTTTTCATGTGGTCATAGTGACTCCAGAGTAGAGTACCATTCTTTGAGCCAGATGGGAGAGACCCAGTTCTCCGATGAGGAGACTCTAGGTGCAGTTTCAGACTCGATGGTCAGATTTCGAGTCCTCAGTTTGACTCACACTCCATCACGTTCGTCCTCCTCACTTGTATAGCTTGAGAAGCAACGTCCTCGACAACTGCCAACAGTTGTGCGCGTTGAGTTGATATTGTCCGTAGTGTCCTGTAGCGTGAGTTGAGTTTCTTTCTGTTTATCCAAGCTGAGCATTGCATGCACCAGCTTGAGGGGGAGTGTTGGAGTATTTGGTTGTGCGTCTATTGAGTTATGGATGGGTAAATGGATACCTCCGGGATCCATTTTACCCCATCCAGTTGTTTAGTCCCATATCTACCAGTTTGGAGATGTGGAGACTCAGTGGGGGCTATATATAGACCCCCACACCCCTGTATTCAGATGAGAAAAAAGAATGCAATATCCGCCCCTTTGAGAGCTTCTCCCGTGGTTTATTCCTGCTCCTTAGGGAGTAGGGTTCCACGTAAAAATCTTTGCGTTCTTCAATTTCTTTACCTTTATTTCTGATTCCGCTTCCGCTTCCTATTTTCTAACATCTCTTTGTGAGATGTAGATTGGGACTTTATATCATCTTTTCTTTAGCTGTGAGAGGACTCTCCCTATCTGGCAGGAGATTTAGGCTGATTGGCTGTCTCTTTAATCCTGGACTTGTTTTAAAACTTTGTTTGAGGCTAAAGATGGGCCTAAAGAGGTTCTTCTTCGTCCTCTTACAGTTGCCTAGGAAATTTGGCTAGCTAGAAATGACACTCTCTTCTCTTCTATTCGTTTCTGTGGTGAAAATGTAATTCTCCATTCTAAGATTCTCCTCGAGTCTTGGCTACTGTAAGTCTTCTTGAACCTGACTCTCGTTTTATTAATAAATTTGGAACAGACACCATAGAGTGTTTCCCCACTTTTGGTCTCAAAAAATAGCCATCCGCACAAGTGCAGACATATAACTTAACAGAAACTAAAAAAGTTCAAGTTCCTCCTAGAGAACCAAGTAGACCCCCGACCACAGCCGAGACAAAATCAACTACAAACAAAAAGCAAGAAGAGCCAAAAATGAAGTAGGCACACTAACATCGCAAAGCCTTGACAAAAAAGGACAGCTTGTATCATCCCCAAATAAGATGAAACAACCCTCTCGGGAAGAGCTAGATAATTGGGGATAGATTCATAGCAGAACTCCCCTTGGCATGGTTATTTTCAGCTTTGTTTACCAGATGCTTTTCTTCCTCTTTCTTTACCACTGAGAATAGAGAGGATCACTATGGAAAGAACAACAGAACAATTAAAATAAAGTAAGCTCCAATACAAGTAGGAATATTCAGTCATAAAAAATTGATTCCCCTATCGCATGACCCCTATGCAATGTACCCTTGCTGCTATGTGGTTTGGAGCATCACGCGTTTTGCGCGTGATGGAGATGCAATCTTCGTTGTGGTGGAGCGAACTAGCCTGGATGCACTGCCTGATGAAACTTGATGCCGTGCAAAAATTATGGTTCCGAGATACCCTAGATTTTCTTCAGAACATGCCATAATCGCCGGACCTTGTTGGAATTGGTGGTAAAGAATTAGGAGTCCAGACATTAATCCTAGTACTTTTTTGTGAATCAGCCTGGATGCTTGAATACTTCCAGAATTAGGGTTTCGGAAACTCTCGGAAACTCTAGAAGTTTCTTGAATTTTGAATAGTTCACTAACAAATCACGGATATGAACAGAATAATCTTCAAGAACAAATCCACTAACTGAACATAAAAAAATATTCAAGAATGAACATCCAAGAACCTAACCCGCTCTGATGAAGTGTAGAAAACAACAATGCGAAAGTGCAATAGAGATAGAAATATAAGAACATGAAAGAACATCGGGATTTACGTGAAACTCTACTCTATAAGGACCGAGATGAAATCACAGGAGAACCGCCTTAAAGGGTTGATGTTTCCACTCAACTCTTTCTCAAAGTTTACTGTAGAAAACGATAGTACAAAAGCGTAGCAGAGATAAAGAAATATAGACATGGAAGAACGCTGAGATTTAACGTGGAGTCCTACTCCATAAGGAACATGATGTAACCGCAGGAGAAGGCCTCTCAAGGGTCGAGTATTCTTTATTGCTCTCAATCTCATCTGTTATATGTGGTGTGGGGCTTCTTATATAGCCATGTCAGTAAGAGCAAGTCACACTCACAATAGATGTGGGACTAAACCTGTGGATGTGATAATTCAACATTGGAGGGATTTAATTACCCTTCTATACATGTGACACATACTCTAACACTCCCCCTCAAACTGGAGCATGCCATGCTCAACTTGGACAAATAGAAAGAAATCACTCTCTCACACAATACATGATACTACAGATAATATCAACTCAACGTAAACTCTGCTGGCTGCTAGCTGAGGACGTTGCTTCTAATGCCGTGCTAGCAATGAGGAACGGAAGGGCTGGAGTGTGAACTAAACTGGGTCTCCTCGTCATCAATGTTGTAGAAGTCGACAGTCGGTACTCGGCTGGCCGGGTCACTAACTAAGGATTAGTCGATAGTCGGGCGACTAATCAGATTTAGACGGTTATTAGTCGATTTTGATTTTTTATTATTTCAAATATATAATTTTTTTCTACATATACTCATAAATTTGCATAGATTTGGCCATTTTCAGTTTTATAAGAGCTTAAAAAAGAAGCAATTGAAGGAAAAGAAGAAAAAAAGAAGCAAGTTAAGAACAAATTTTAGCTACATAACACGGGTTAATGTTCACCAACAGATACAACATGTCAAAACAAAAGAACAAATGTTAGCTACATTAGTCAAATAGTTTAAAATACAAACAATATTTCGAAACATAATAACTGACTGACTGTTGCGGATTGGATTTTGTTGACGGTGGATTTTTGGTAGAAGAAAAAGTTGGCGGGGAGAAGGGGAGAAGGCGCGCTTGTTGTGCGAGACTTGGGGAGGAAGAAACGTGGAGATCACGCGGGGAGGGAGAGAGACGAGAGAGGGAGATAGAGATTGAATCTCAATTTTTAATAATCACTGAACTGACTAAAACAATGGACCATCATCCCTTTATATAGGAGGGATGAGATTACAAAAATAGAATTCAAATTCAAATGGAAACTAATTATCCTAATTTGACTCTAACCAATTAACCGACTAATTTGAAATTCAAATCTATAACTAATTATTTGAGATAACAGGCGATCTCGTTTATTTAATTAAAAATATGACAACTCAAATAAACATAAATAAAATCGACGGATATAAATTTAAATAAATGCACCCCTATATTTCCTTTTTTACGCTGCATCAACTCGGGCTGTTGATGGAGAATTTCCACATGGCTTGTTGGTCGAATCTCCCAATTTCGCTCCTTTTCCATGTTACGTTTATAATTTTTCTGATTTGGGGGGTATGGCTGCAAATATTCTACCCCTTCACCTGAAAGGATTCCATAGCATGATATATCCTCTAAGCTGCGGCAATGGCGTCGTGGTTGCAGACCGTGCGCATATCGCGCAGGAGGCGCACAAACGGCCGGTGGTGGTGACTTCCGCTGGAGGCGAGGGATCGAGGCGGCACGCTGTTGGACTCTTGCGGCACGCGGTTGGCACGCCGTCGGCTGGCCGCGTGGACGAGGCAGGGTTTGGACTGGGCGGTGTGTTCCAAGGGATGCGGGGGCAACGGGAGGGGCTGGGATGATATGGAGGTTGCGGCAGCCTCGGATCGGGAGGTGGTGAAGGAGGGTGGCCGCACAGGTTGTGGGAACGGCTGTATGGGTTGGGAGTGGTAGGTTGGCGGCACGAGCAAATGAAGGGGGGTTGGGAATGGGTTCAGGAGTTGGTGCTGGGCTAATGGGGAGGGGGCGGTGGCGGATGAGGTAGCGGGAGGGGGTGTTGGCAGTGGCGCAGGAAGTGCGAGGGCAGTGGGTGGGGGTGGTGGCGTCAAGGGTGCGGGTGTGTGGGTCGATTCCGGGGGATTTTACAGGTCTGAAGGTGCCTGGACAGCAAGCGTTTCAGCTTTTTTTTTCTTTCGGAACGGGCTGGTCAGCGAATAACTCCTTGGCGACGACAGTTTTTTCCTCTGAGATGACCGGACAACGAGTAGTTCGTCGTTTTTTCTCCTCTGAAACGGCCTGGACAGCGAGCAGTGCGTCGTTGTCGGCATCATTTTCTTGGCCCTCTTCATCAGGAACTTGGACGAAAGTTTCACCGTCCCTTTTGGCGATGAGTTCTTGTATTTGTCGCGTCATTGACTCTCTATTCTGTGAAAGAACTTGAAGCATATTCGATAGTGTTTGTCTAACCTCAGCATGCCATGCGCGGTCGTTGGGGCGAGATCCGTTGGACTTTCTGCGCGAGTGACGAGAGGGATCGCCAGATCGTGAGGACGACCTAGATGCCATGCTCTGATACCAATTGATGCGGATTGAAAATCGGCAACGGAGAAATAATTTAATTTGATGGTGGAATTTCGGTGGAGAAGAAATAGAGGGGTTGAGAAGAAGAACGCTCGTCGGGAACACGAGCGATTAGGGGAGGAAGAAACGTGGAGATCACGCGGGGATGGAGAAAGACGAGAGGGGAGATAGAGATTGAATCTCAATTTTTAATAATCACTGAACTGACTAAAACAATGGACCATCATCCCTTTATATAGGAGGGATGAGATTACAAAAATAGATTTCAAATTCAAATGGAAACTAATTATCCTAATTTGACTCTAACCAATTAACTGAGTAATTTGAAATTCAAATCTATAACTAATTATTTGAGATAACATGCGATCTCGTTTATTTAATTGAAAATACGACAACTCAAATAAACGTAAATAAAATTGACGGATATAAATTTAAATAAATGCAGCCCTATATTTCCTTTTTTACGCTGCATCACCGACCCTTGTACCTTATCATTTACTTTCCAGCTGAACGCAAAATATAGTGTAGCTGCAACTTATTCCATTGTATCCTCCCACAACAAAGTTACAATAATCGAGCAATGAGATCACCCACAGCTAACCCCAATAAAAGCAACCGCATTTCTAACATAAAAATGAAAACCAATCACATGTTCAAATCCAACACAAACATACAAATGAAAAATGATCGTACAAGCCCCTATTTCTAGCATAGTTACACCAATCACATGTTTTTTTGGAGAAAATCAATTACATGTTCAAATCCAAATAAATCCAAACTAGTTCGTATGAAAACCTCAATTCAAGAGCAACTTTTTCACTAAATGATATATTGGCAGGCTATTTAAAAAAATATTAGAGACCCTGACCTTTGGAGTCGACAATGCTGGCTAGAACGGGAGGAGAGGAACGTCGAGCGACTGGAGGAGGTGGCGATCAGAGGATGTATGGTGACTGGAGAAAGTGGCAATTGGTCCATGGAGAGATCCAATTACCCATTTATGGATGCATATTACAACAATATGTGGGATGCTATGTAGTACACTATTAATGCACTAAAACACCTCCACGGTTATACGAGCTTTGTATATTATTTATTGTTACAAGAGCTACACTAATTCTTAATTTGCAAGAGATTGGCTTTTTAGCCTGATCCGAGATTTCCACAATTTGTGAAATATAGTTTGATTTACCCCAATATATCTCTTTCCGTATCTATTGATTCACTATTGATTTCATACCTTAACATAAATAAGTAGGCGATAATGTTGTGAGAAGGGGGTTGGGGATATATGTTGCTTCCTTGGGCTTTCGACCTTTGCTAGGAAGAGGTAGAGGTGCGGGCTTACAGATGGTAGCCACAATGTTGATGTGGGTGGCAGGGTCAAGGTTGGAGGCTCGAACATAGATTTGGAGTAGAAGTCTCATTCCAAATGTATGCCGATTATTACTATTCTTTTCATATGAAGTAGAGTTGTAAAGAACACACAGATCAGAGAAGCATTTCGTTGAATTTGAGCGACAATATTATAATTAAAAGATCGGATTTTGAAATGTTGGTACCTCCAGCGAAGTTACTGAGAGGAGAATTGCACACAGAATCGATATGAACCCAAGTATCAAACCTTTCTAATTGGGAGGGGATCATAGCAAGAAAGAAGAGGATGGAGGAGAGAAGAAGCTCACATGTCGTCTAAGAACTTGGCCGCGACCATGACGAAGGTAATGAGGAGGCGGTGGATATTGAGGAAGTTGATGGCGACGAGAGGATCGCAGTGGGCGAAGCGGTCGAGCTAGAGGCATGTGATGATGTTGCAGTTGGGGCTGCAGTTGGCGTAGGTAAAGATGTGCTGGAGGTAGCTGCCAATGCTTATGGAGGGTCGCGTGAGGCCATGGGAGACAGTGACCCTATGCACACCCATGCGGTGGCGTGCAACGACGGGGAGATCATTGGCCTCCACCACCTCTCGAGGAGCATGGACATGAAGGTGACATACCATGGGAACAAGGGGGGAGCTCCGGCAAGGACGACATTACTGGAGCGCCTCCACATGCCATGCCTCTGCTACCCTCTCGGCGAGCTCCAGATCATCTTCGCCGCATGCCATGTCTTAACCGAAGCAAATCCCTTCAGCGTGGCTGGGAATGATGCGAAGAACCCTAGTTGTGGGAAGAGGAAGGGGGAAAGTGAGGGCAAATTCATCACTCCAGGCAAAAGTTTAATGGACATCTAACGTCTTTAGTTGCTATCATGTCACACTAAACCCGAGTCCCCTATTTGTTACAATATAACCATGAGTCCCTACATTGGAAATTGACTTAAAGATATATCCCATTTTTGTAATTCACCCAAGTTTTTATGCTGCATTCAATTTCCCGAAGAATATAAGAATACATAAGAGGTTGTGGAAAATAATGAAAAGATGAAAGAGCATGATCTATTCAAGAGGTCTAGGGTTCCTTATATAGGACAAAATCCTAAAGAGCTCAAAGGAGAAAATTGATAAATGCCCCTAAGAATATTCTCTTATAGAATATTCTTAGCACATAGAATATTCTCCTAACAAATATACTCCTAGCACAGAATATTCTCCTAGCACTCCTCCTCAATTTGGAGTATATTTATCAGTCATGCCCAACTTGAAAACAATCCAGGAAATTTACTTCTTTGATAGTGCCTTTGTGAAGACATCTGCAAGCTGAAGGCCAATGTTGATGTGAGGAGTAGTAATTCTTCCAATCCTGACAGCATCACGAACAAAATGGTAGTCAACCTCTATATGCTTGGTTCGCTCATGGAACTCTGGATTCGTGGCAATATATGTAGCAGATTTGTTGTCACAGTAGAGTGGAATAGGAGTGACAACAATACCTAGTTCTTGCAGAAAAGTTAATAGCCACGTGATCTCGCAAGTAGCCTGAGCCATTGCACTGGACTCTGCTTCTGTACTAGATCTAGATACAATAGTCTGCTTCTTGCTTCCGAGTCAAATTCCTAAGTAGTACCTGGGAATTACTTAAATACCCAGGTACTACGCAATGTTTTTTTTTTACTAAAAAACTACAGAGGTGTCGCATGTTGAACATGCGACACCCCTTATGTTTTTTTTTACCCAGGAACTGCGCAGGTGTCGCATGTTGGATGTGCGCCATACATAACGCATATCCAACATGCGATATCGACCCTAATTAAGGTCACGCCCAGCGGCCTTCTCATTTCCCCGACATTCGTTGTTTCCAGGTACTCCCAGCCGCCCCCGACGCCCTCCACCGCACTCTCCCTTTTTGGACTCCTCCCCTCTCAACAACACCATTTTTTGTCACTCCTAGCCCCTTGGAACAATCCGTTTCCGTGTTTTCAGTGATTGGTACCGTCCTAGCCGTTCCCGCTTCTCGTTAGGGCTAAATACTTGGTAAAACGTTTTCTTTATTTTTTTTGTATCATATGCATGTTTTTCATTTCTCGAATGTATGACGGTTGCTTGAATAATACACTCATGTCCGGATCTGTTGTGTCACGTATTAGGTTAGAATGGAGCAGTTGTTTTGTATGTGCCATTTGAGTAGTACACTCATGTCCGGATCGTCAACCAATGTGAGGGGGTTTGTGTTGACTCCTAATATGACGTTCGATGAGATGTTGAACTTGGTTTACCGTAAGTTCAACTTGGATATTGACAGTCAAAGGATCCGATTATTACATCGCATCCCTCGAGGCCCAGGGGAGGAACCGTCATTTTCATCTATTATCGATGATGATGATGTGCAGGCAGTTGTGGTGTACGCTCGGACCATTGGGAAATCAATGCCTACCGATATTTATGTTGAAGATGTATCTGTGAGCGAAGTCCCAACTGTTATGACTAATAAGGGACCGTCTGGAGTCCCGAGCACACAAGCAGCAGTTCTCCGCAGCACGCCTGTAATGCAGACCCGCAGTCCCGAGCACACAAACTTTGATACGGATGCGCCTGTAACGCAGCCAAGCACGGTTCAGGATTTGGGCTTGAGTGAGCCGTTGCTGCGAGAGGTTAACCGGATGGATCAGGATTTCATCCCTTGGGGGACTGATGATGACCTGGAAGAAGGTAGCGAAGATGTGGAAGATGATCTGATGGACGAGGAGCTCCCAACTGATGAACAAACCGCGCATACTATTACACCCCGTATACCCTTCTTTGGGGTTAGAGGGTCTAATACTCGTTCAACATATGAGGACGAAATTCGAAGCAAATCTAGACTTGATGGTGTTGCTGACGAAATCCGCAAGGGCAGGACATTCAAATGTAGGGAGGATTTGGTGTACGCTGTGAAGAAGTTCCACATTCTATCACATTATGACTTCATTGTCAAAGAATCCACCAGCTTGATATGGTCGGTTTTTTGTTCGCAGAGAGAAAATGGTTGCGTTTGGTATTTACGAGGCCATTTCAGAAAATTTGATGGACTGTGGGTGATCTCCAAGGTTGTTGGGGCACACACTTGTATAAACCCAACAGTTAATCAGGATCATCCTCAGTTGGACTACAAATTCATGTCCAGATCATTGCTAACTCTTGTTAGGGATGACCCTAATGTTCGTGTATCTAGTTGTAGAGCTCACATCCACGAGATGTACAACTACTGGGTTTCAAGGAAAAGGGCTTGGGATGCTCGAAGGAAGGCCATCGGAATTGTATTTGGTGACTGGAAGAAGTCATACGCTGAAATGCCTTTTCTTTTGCATGCAATGAAGGCTGCTATTCCAGGGACTGAAATTGATATTGAATACAGCGACCATCCCGATCCTCGGAAACCTCTCTGCCGCAGATTCGAACGATGCTTTTGGGCATTTGGTCCTTCCATTGAAGCATTCAAATATTGTCGGCCACTGATTAGTGTTGACGGGACACATTTGTACGGGAAATACAAACAAAAACTGCTCATTGCTTGCGGGGTTGACGGGGATAAACATATTGTTCCCCTTGCATTCGGGATCGTCGACGAGGAATCCTTGTCGTCATGGAAGTGGTTTCTTTCGTTGGTTCGTCTAAGGGTAATCGGCATGCGAGCTGGCCCAATATGTATCATCTCGGACAGGCATTCTGGTATAAAAGCCGCTATGAAAGATGGTGACGTGGGTTTATTAGAACCCTTTGCATATTGGCGGTTTTGTACGAGGCATGTCGCGAGCAACTTCAATAGCGTTTTTAAAAATGGCTCCATGAAAGATCTGGTGCAAGCCGCAGCATTACAGACGACACCTAGGAAGTTCGCGTACTTCATGAGGAAATTACAAGAGTGGAATAATGGAGCAGCTAGATGGTTTTCAACTCATGATTGTCGTCGCGGTTACCGGAGAGACAACACCAGGAGCTACATGGGCAGATACATGCGAGGAATTGTTGGGTGTTAGGCCCTTGCCCGCAGACATAGTTGGCAGCAGGGTTTCAGCAAGCTGGCTGTCGACGAATTTTTCAGAGTTGGCTGAGGATGCAGACGAGCTAGTGGTACAGAGACACGCTCGAGCGTACATTTTGCAGTTGCTGGGTGGAGTACTTTTCACGGACAAGTCTGGGTCCCTGATTTCACTTATAGCTCTACCACTTCTACAGGATTTTGAGTTCTCTGGGACATTGAGCTGGGGATCAGCCGTACTTGCTTATCTTTACAGGCACCTATGTTTGGCAGCGGACATGGCGACCGAGGAGATTGGAGGCTCGGTCATACTACTTCAGCTCTGGGCTTGGGAGCATTTTCCCCACATCGCTCCAGTTGTTAGGGATTGCAGGGAATGGTACGGGCACCCGCTAGGAGTCCGCTGGGCAACGGCGTTTGCCCATCGTAGACAGCCCACACACGTGGTGAGACCCTACAGGGATGCTTTTGACATGCAATCACCCGACCAGGTAATTTTACATTTACAAATTTTCCCTATATCAACAAAAGAAATACTAATCGTAATACAATTTTTGCATTCAGGTATTTTGGACTCCCTATACGGATGAGATCCTCGCCCATCTCCCAGCCAACTCTCTTGAAGGCCAACACATTTGGAAAGCTGAAGTGCCTTTGATATACTTCCACATTGTGGAGTATTACTACCCTGATCGGTTCAAGAGACAATTTGGTGGTCTTCAGGATATCCCAAGTCATTGCTCCACCTTTCCAGAACTCCACGCTATTGATTTGAGGGGGAAAGTACATGTGGATTGGAGGGCGAAACACAACCTGCATATTGCCCGCTGGGAGGAGCGGGAAGTTAGAATTATTCGCATCGATCGGTCCAGAGGGGTATTCGCAACGCCCGCATACGAGCAATGGTATGGTACCATTACTCGAAGATTTGTCGGACGTTTGGGTGCAACTCTGGCAAGCAACGTAAGTACTCGAACTATTATTTTTTTTGGTAAAATTATTAACAAAATTGTTTCATATTTACATCTACGTCTTTTCCTTGGATGCAGCTCGCTCTGTGGAGCCGTGTCTACGACATTGGACACGAGGAATGCCGCGAGATTGCGGCACAAGCGAAGGCAGAAATGACGGAGTGGCTGTCATTACAATTTGCAGATGCAGTCACGTTACATGACGAGCGTGCAGATGTGGCTAGGGAGGAGGCAAGGCGAGGAAGGGCAAGAGGACGGGGACGAGGAAGAGGTCGAGGTAGGGCGCGTGAACAAGTCACGGAACCCATGGACTTTGAAGAAGCCGCTGCGGATGATGATAACATGGCGCAAGCAGACTACTTCACACCTGCCACCGAGCGACCAAGAGAAGAATTGCCAACGCCTCAAGCACCGTTAAGGCATGGATTGGACCCCAGCCAGACACGACCTACTTACTGCACACTAACGCCGCCGTCTATGCCAACATTCGAGGAAGATCCCCCAGGACCCTCTCAAATCAACATGATAGACGAAGCGAACCGTCTATTACCGTTCAATCCTCCAGATTCTACGATTACATACCATCGAAGGAAGAAACGTTGAATTGTAATCAATGTAATTTTTAATATGATGCAAAAATTGTAATGTGTATTGATGAACAACTCTATTTGGAATGTGTATACATACTATTCGATGATGACGCATATTGAAAAGTCTTCTTTGATGTTTGGAATGTCTACAATGTTTGCAATGTCTGGATGTTTACAAAAATATGTCTACTTACATTAAAAACATGAGATTGGCATGCCTTTTCAATGGGTTTTAAAAACTTGAAATTCCAAAGCCCCCACTTGGACTGCCATTTTCGCCAAAAAAATACTGTAAAGATGATGCATTTTAAACATGCGTCATATGTTCATTTTTCAAAGCCCCCACCTGCCCGCGCCTTTTGGAGGAAATTTTCCTGTAAGGGTAACGCATATTGAACATGCGTTATCCCTCAATGTCGCATATACAACATGCGATACCTTTACAGAGCATTTCGAGACCTCATGTATGTACAGAACATTTGGGGAGCAATTCTCTGGATATATAACGCATGTTGGATATGCGTTATGTATAGCGCACATCCAACATGCGTCACCAGCGCAGTTCCTGGGTAAAAAAAAACATAAGTGGTGTCGCATGTTCAACATGCGACACCTCTGTAGTTTTCAAGTAAAAAAAAACATTACGTAATACCTGGGTATTTAAGTAATTCCCAGGTACTACTTAGGAATTTGACTCCTTGCTTCCCAAGTAACAAGATTTCCTCCAACCATCATAGCATAACCTGTAGTGGAGCACCGATCCTCTGGTGAGCTTGCATAATCAGCATCAACATATGCAATAACATCGGTGTACCCATTTACCCCATAGAAGAGGCCACACTCTGGTGATTTCTTCACGTATCGTAGAATCTGAAGAACATCCTGCCAGTGACTGTAACAAGGTTGCTCCATGTGTTGACTAGCTCTGCTGACTGCATAGGAAATATTTGGTATGGTGACAGTAAGGTAAAGAAGTTTGCCAACCAGGCTTCTATATCGAATAGCATCTTTGAAGATAGGATCAGAGGATGTTGAAGTGTTTCTTAGGATCTGCAGGAATGCCAGCGGGCTTGCATCCAAGTAATCCGGCTTCCATAAGAATGCCCAGACAGTATTTCCTCTGTGAGAGATGAAGACCCTCTGTAGTGCGTAGTACTTCTATGCCCAAGAAATATCGTAGTGGACCAAGATCCGTGGTAATAAATACCTTCTGGAGGAAGGCCTTGGTCTCCAGTATCCCTTTATCGTCATCACATGTGATAACCATATCATCCACATAGATTGCAAGCATCACAATACCAGTTGTTTGTCTTCTGACAAACACAGAGTAATCAAAGGTTGTTCTCTGGAAGCCAAGAGTGATGATCTCTGCAGTAAGTCTGTCGAATCATGCCCTTGGGCTTTTCTTTAAGCCATATATTGCTTTGCGAAGTCGACATACATACTCCCCCTCGACTTCATAACCTGGAGGCTACATCATGTACACTTCCTCATCAAGATCTCCATATAGGAACACATTTTTCACATCTAACTGAAAGGTAGGCCATGCCTTATTAGTTGGCACAGAAAGGATAGTCCTTATTGACTCCATATGCGCAACCGGTGAGAATGTCTTAAAGTATCCACTCCATATGTCTGTGTGAAGCCCTTTGCCACAATACGAGCTTTCAACCTGTCAATCGACCCATCTTGTGATTGTTTGGTCGTAAAGACCCATTTACAAGCCACAGGTCTAGTCCCTTTGGGACATTGCACTTGATCCCATGTTCCCCTGGTAATAAGAGCATCCATTTCTTCGTCTATGGCCTTTCGTCATCCTGAATCATGCAAAGCACTATGGTGTTCTCTCGGAATCGAAATAGTCATGAGAGCATCTGCATATCGTTTGTCAGTGCAAGATAAAACATTAATAGATGTGAAATGAGACATGGGATGAGAAGTACATTGCCTCTTAGTCCTGCGCAGAGCAATTGGAAGATCTTGGGGATCATCCGAGACAACATTGGAGGGGAGAATTGTAGAAGGCATGTCATCCTGAAAAGAAAAAAACATACAAAGGAACATTTGTTGGTGAATGTATTTGTCTGCATTTATAGACAATGGGTGGAGGTGGGAGATCCAGAGGGATATCTGTAACAGATTGAGTGAAGAAGCTTGTTTGCTAAAAAAAGGTTACATCTGCAGAGATATAATGACATTCAATTGGATCATAACACTCAAAAAAGGTTACATAAGCAGAGATATAATAACGACATTCAATTGGATCATAACACCTGTAACCTTTTTGAGTACGGGAGTAACCGAGGAGGACACATTTGATCGCACGAGGAGAAAGTTTGTCTGTAGAGTGAAAATTATGAACAAAGGACACACATCCAAAGATTCTCAACGGAAATAAAAAGGGTGACTCAGTTGAGTAAAGTAGAGAGAAGGGGGTTGATCCATTTAGGTTTGGAGATGGTTTTTTGTTGATAAGATGAACAACGGTCAGAACGACATCACCCCAATAAGTTTTGGGAACCTTCATCTGAGTAAGAAGGGAGCGGGAAATATTTAGGAGATGTCTGAGTTTTCTTTCTGCTATCCCGTTTTGTTGGAATGTATATGGACAAGAGGTTTGATGTATGGTATTGTGGGAGGCAAAGAAATCTGTTAGGTCATGTTGTGTAAATTCCGAGGCACTATCAGAACGAAAAATTTTTATACCAGAAGAGAACATATTCTTGACATAATGAAAGAAGTTTTTGACAATTTTATTAATCTCCGAACGCTCTTTTAAAAGATAGACTCAGGACGACCTACTATAATCATCAACAAAAACAACAAAATACCTATGTCCGCTCAGAGTACGGATCGGACAAGGTCCCCAAATATCACAATGGATGAGGGAGAAAGGAACTTCACGACGAGGCTCAGTACGAACAGAGAACGACGCTCGATGATGTTTCCCGAATTAACATGCCTCGCACTCAAAAGGCTTGAACATAGGGAGTTTAGGGAACATTAAAGAGAAAGTTTTGGCATACGGATGACCGAGACGAAGATGCCAGAGAAGAGGATCAACAGCGATGGACGAAGCGCCAACAAAACCAGAGTCAGAAGGAATATCAAGATAATAAAGACCGTTCTTCTCATGTCCCCCACCAAAGATCTGTCTCGTCTGGATGTCTTGAAAATAACAACAAAACTCATCAAATATAACTCGACAGTTAAGCTCAGTGCACAGCTTGTGAACAGATAATAGACTAAGAGGAAAGTCTGGAGCATAGTGAATGCCAGTAAGCCGGAGTTTGGAAGAAAACTCTATGGTGCCCACATTAGTAATAGGAGAATGTACACCATTAGCAATCCAAACAGTTTTCATAACGGAAGACGACCGTGAAGAGGTGAGAAGACTACCTTCTCCTGTCAGATGAGTTGATGCACCCGAGTCGATGATCCATGCAGGAGCAGATATAGAGGCAGAGTTGGCAATTGTACCTGATGTAGTGGTCAGGCTAGCAGTAGGAGTAGAGGTAGGAGTATTAACGGTAGAGTTCTGTAACAGTTGTCGCAGGCGAGCATACTCAGAAGCAGTATAAGATGTCTGACTTTCATTGGAAGACTGAACATGAGAGGTGTCCATAGTATCATAGGTTCCATCGTAAGAGAGTCTCATAGGCGCTGTTGGCGTTGGGAGGCATGCCAAACTTTGCCTAACAATGTTCTAACGGATGATTCGTGCATTTGCAATGAGTGCATGGTGGATAGCGGGTAGTAGTAGGATCACGCCCTCGGCCGCGATCTAAGTCACGTCCTTGTCCAGACTCACGGTTAGGGGTGTAAGAAAATTCTCAAGTTCGATATTCGCTCAGGTTCGGCTCGCTAAAAGTCCGATTCAAATTCGGTTCGGAAATAAACGAACTGAACCTGAACACAAGTTTAGGCTCGATTAAATAAACGAACCAAACCTAAAAATCATAGGTTCGCTCAGGTTCGATTCGTTAAAAGCTCGATAAATATACATATATTCATATTTACAAATCATTATCCGCAAAAGTGGATCTTATTTTGAAATAAATGGATTTTATCCCAAGATAGTGGACTTTGTCTAGAGATAACTGAATATTTATGAGATAAGTAGGTTTTATCTCAGTATAAACTACCCAGAAATAAATAGTCACATCATGTTTAAAACGTCCATCATTTATGTGTCTAGTACTTTCCCTTCTTTATCTTCAAATCAACAGAATAAGTATAAACTTTACTCATCGAATATCTCCACATTATTCTTATTCATTATCCCCAACTGAAAAGATATAAAAATATATTATAATTATACTTTTTTCAAAGAGACGAATCCTTATTAATATATTTTTTCAAAAGATAAAGATGAGTTAGATAAAGAAAAAAACTAAATGAATATTTATTCTAATTGTAGATACCCATATATATATTTCCATTTCGTTTCTTTTCACTCCCTCTTATCAGAGAATTCTTAAGTTCGATATTCGCTTAGTTTCGATTCGTTTAAAAAGAGGTTCGATTCGGATTCGGTTCGAAAATAAATGAACCGAACCTAAACACAAGTTTAGGCTCGATTAAATAAACAAATCGAACCTAAAAAATATAGGTTCGCTCAGGTTCGGTCCGTTTACACCCCTACTCACGGTGTCTACCTCAGCAAAAGTCACGGGCATGTCCTCCTTGGCAGGTCAAGCGCCCTCTAGCAAAATGTGATGTAGTCTCAACAGATGGAGGAGGTGGAGGAGTCTCTAGTTCCTGTAGTCAACCAAAGATGGTCTTAAGAGAGGGTAGAGCTGCAACAGTCAGAAATTGATCCTTCACTGGCTTGTACCGTGGATGTAGTCCTGATAAGAAATGATACACTTACCATTCTGTGCGTTCTCCTATATGTTTGTCACAACAAGCAGGTTGGAAGATAAGGAGCTCCTCAAACAGGCTGGTGAGCAGTCGATAGTACTCGATCAAGGATGTATTTGCTTGATTTGCAGACCAAATCCATATATAGATATCTGGGAGTCTGGACTTGGTTGTCTTCTGGGAGTAAGTGTTCTTAAGGTTCTCCTACATTGCCTTTGCATTTTCCTTGTAGAGAAGATTGGAGGCTATATTCGGATCAACACTGTTGGTCTTCCAAGTAATCACCTGTCAGTTTTCGGCGTACCAGATATCGTAGTCCTTTTCTGTCTCATTGGACGGATCCTTAGTAAGGACATAGTTCTTTCGCCGGCCACTAGTAAAAATCTTGAAGGATCGAGGCCATAATACATAGTTCTCGGAACCCTTGATTTTGATAGAAGTGTCCTGGACCATCACAGAGGAACTCGGGTACAGGAGCTTGGGTTCAACAGATGCCATGGTGGCCGCAAAGGTCAAGAAAAAGTGACCTAGATAGTAGTTGCAGTCTTAAGTTTCATGTAGACCTAGCAGTACATCGAACGGAAGTCCGGCATGCGGTACAACCCGAGAGGTGGCACGGGGCCGCGTGAGGGTGGGGCCGCTGGAGGCACGAGGCCGTTGATGGTGGCGACGCGTGAGGGTGAGACCGCTGAAGGCGGTGCGGGGTCGGTGGGGCAGCAGGAGCAGTGCGGGGCGGCGCAGGGTCACTAGGGCGGTCTGGGTTCGCGTGGAGAGGGCGGCGCAAGGCCGCTGGAGGCAGCGCGGGGCTGCGTGGGGAAGCGACGCAGGACAGCAGGAGGGGGGGCGGCGCGGGGCTGGTGTTGGCAGTAGGATTAGGTCAGAACACCGTTCTAGGACCACTGCTCTGATACCATGTGGAAAATAATGAAAAGATGAAAGAACATGATCTATTCAAGAGGTCTAGGGGTTCTTATATAGGACAAAACCCTAGAGAGCTCAAAGGAGAAAATACATAAATGCCCCTAAGAATATTCTCCTATAGAATATTCCTAGCACATAGAATATTCTCCTAACAAATATACTCCTAGCATAGAATATTCTCTTAACAAAGGTAACAATGACGATCCCAAGGTTGAGATAAAAAATGTAATTCCATAGAAAGTTGAATTTGAATAGGAAGTCCATTGCAACCACCAAGATGGTACTATTATGCATCATGATGGAGGCTACTTACTAACAGATGATTTGTTTGGCGGCGTCCTGCAAAACTCTTTCACTCTCTTTAAAAAAAATTTTGGAGCATGGGTGGCAGCCCTTTATACTAAGGGAGAGGGTCATGGCAGTGGTGGGATGTAGAACCATACATGATGGTGAGGACGGGGAATGATGGAATTGACAAGAACAAAAGGGGGTTGGGGTGGGGGTTTGTAAAATGGCGGCGTTGGGACTCACATAGTTACAATTTTTTTGAACGGAGGTCTCATTATTTAGTTATTCTTTACCCTTCATTGATGTATAGTTATATTCTTGAATGCTATTAATACAGTATTCTTGATAATATAAGTAGTTCATATCTCTATAGCCATATGCACAAACAAACATTACCAAATCAGTTGCTGGGTTTGGTTTAAACTGTAGAAGTTAAGCCTAAAACTGTAGCAGTTAGGCCTAGCAGATCTTAAACTTTAACTAGGTCATTGATTGGGTTTTTGCTATGGAAGATTGCTTTCACCAATAGCCAATAGCGTCTTATTCCAATGCTCATTCCGCTTTAAACATGTTAAGATGGAGGAGTTATTATTTTGGTTAAGGAACAGTCACTTTTATAATACATCGCAACAACAATAACAACAAAACCTTTTCCCACATTAAATAGGGTCAGCTTGAACAACAACAACAATCACTTTCATACCGGGAAGTAAATTTATTTTTGGGGATTATTATTTTATTGGTTAATTAACTTGTTGTTTGAACCATTGTTTTTAAAAACGTGCCTCGATGCGCTGAGGCGTACGCCTCGAGGCGCTGCCTCATTTATATGCTGTTTTTTAATTTTTTTCTGTAATATTTTTTCCTTTTCTTTTTGGTTGTGAGCTTTTCATCTTTCCTAGATAAATATTTTCAAGTCTTTAAGCTCATGATTCATTAAAATACATTTTTTTAATTTATTAACATATTAAGCTTATTTTTACTTTGCTATGCATGTTTTTTAAATCAACATGAATAAAAAATGAGTCCTAAGTCCTTAAATCCAATACCTCTACTCTTTAGTATGAATCAAGCTTAGATGCATTCTTTCTTAAAATATTTGGATGCAAGTCCCTCTACTCTCTTATCCTTCTCAATTGAATGACACATATCTCACCTAATTTTGAAAATGGTATGTTACATCTAGTCCCTTTAGTTATTTTTTTTCAAAACTTTAAATCTTGCGGAGAGTTACCCATTATTGTGCTTACATATCCATATTTACTTGACTCCTTACAGATTTAGAGTTTAAAAAAAGAGAGTTATATAACAACTTGGATGTTTAAACCATGATGTTAGCCTTGAAATATCAATGAGTTATGTATTTATTCATAACTATTTAATTTTTAGAACTTAAAAATGGTAATTATGATTAATTATTATATTTTATAAAAAAATTTTCTTTCACGAGTGAGGCTTACGCCTCGATACGCCTCGAGGCTTGCGCCTCGAGGCAATACTAGGAAAATACCTCGATACGCCTCACGTTTTTTAAAACCTTGGTTTGAACTGTTTTACTATGTGATTTTCTTCAGTCCTAACCCCAGTGTTGGGGATTAAAAGAAAATGCCACTATTTATGGTTTACGATGGACCTTCGGTTTATTGTGGAGCATTGTTCTAAATTGCTTGATAGAAAATTCTGGTGATTGTCTGGTTCAGAACTTATGTCAAGTTCCATAAGCCATACGGTGAGTGAAAACTTGGAAGTCTTAATTGCACTGCTTTTTTATAGTTATTTAAATCACTATATATTTTATTCGATAATATGCTCTCTGATTCAATGCAAGCTAATTATGTATGTAATTTATGCTAACAAAGCTGTGATGTTTTTTGTGCTTTAGGTGGTTTTGATAAGCGCCTAAAGGAAAATGTTGAGTATTTAGAAGAACTTAAACACTTGGCAGAACTGAAAGGCGTGTTGGATTGTGTTAGGTTTGTGACTTCTTGTTCGACTGAAGAAAGAAATGAGCTGCTCTCCCACTGCATTTGTGTTGTTTACACCCCAGAGGTAGCTTGACTCAATTCTTTTGCTATTCGAATCATATTGCAAACATGTGCATATCACAACAACAACAAGAAGCCTTTCCCACAATAAATATGGTCGGTTACATGGATTCGCTATCTCCATTTAGATCTATCTTGGACTGTTCCTGGGCTTAGAACTAAATAACTAAGATCCCTTCCTATAGTCTCATTCTCACACTTATTGGGCCTTCCTCGCTCTCCCTTAACCGGCTTAACATCCTAAATCTCGCATCTTCTAATTGGTGCATCAACTGGCTTCCTTTGCAAATGACCAAACCATCTTAAGCGATTTTCCTCATCTTATGCTCTGTTGGAGCTACACCAACTTTTCTTCTTATTGCATCATTTTGAATCCGATCTTTTCGTATATGACTATACATCCACCTTAGCATTTTCATTTTCTGCTAATGTCACTCTCTACACATGTCTATGATTCATAGGCCAACACTCAGACCCATAGAGCATAGTAGGTCTCACTGCTGCTTTGTAATACTTTCTTTTGATTTTCAAAGGATTTTTTTCTCACAAAGAATGTTGGAGGTTTTTTTCTACTTTGGCCAACCTGCATTTATCCTATGAATAACATCTCCATCGATTTCTCCATCACGTTGCAAAATAGATCCCAAGTATCTAAAAGAATATTACTTCTGAATGTTATCATCTCAAATTCTCACCTTGATTCTTTTACCACTGCTTCTGTCAAATGTGCATTCCATATATTCAATCTTAGACCTACTTATACGACATCCTTTAGTCTCTAAGGCAAGTCTCAAAACCTCAAACTTCTCATTTCACAATCTCTAGTCTCATCAATCAATACAATGTCATCAGTGAACAACATATACCAGGTATTTCATCATGAATGTGACTAGTCAACTAGTCCATAATCAAAGTAAAAAGGAATAGACTCAAAGTTGATCCTTAATGCAGATCGATGCTGATGTCAAAATAGTGACTCTTCCAAAACATATGCATATCATGTTATTAAAATTGGTGTATTTCTTTTTTCAATATTAGTTAGTGTTGAAACGCATGGAGCACATTGGTTTTTTTGGGTTTTTATCATTGGTGCCCTTAACTTCTTCAATATCAGTTATGCCCCTTCCTTTTTTGGAATATAGGTTGTGCCTCTACCTTCTTGCACCGTTATCACTTGTACCATCTATTAATTTGTCCTTCAATGAGTTGAACTAAATCATGGCTTACTCAAACTATGGTGTAGTTAAGAGGGGCATAAATATCAAAAGAAAACCCCCTCCCCCGAGCCCCTCCACCCTAACCTCCTCTTCCGCAACTCCACCTTGACCTCCTCCTCTGCTCAACCCTTTCGCCCCAATGTCCTCCTTCCCCCAGCACCTTCTTCGGCTATTGAACTCCTAGTGGTGTCGCATGGGGAAAGAGATCCTCTTCTCTTCCGTTAAAAACCAGATCCATGAAGATGTAGGGGGTGGCCCTTTCCAACAACAACAGCTACACCACGAGCTCTTCTGTCTCCTCTTTCTCCATGCTCTCCCAACCACCTACCCCCTCCCCCTCGAGCTCATGCATGTCCCTCCCCTCTGTCTCGAGCTCTTCGACCCCTGTCCTCCGCCTCGAGCTCTCAGTAATCAAGAGAGTTTGTACCACGATATATGGTACCTGTAGATGCACTCTTTCCTTGAAATCCGATGAAGTATGCTAGGTAGGAGGATGGTCTTCCTCTTCTTTGGATTGTAAGCTCCTCGTGATGGTCTCTGCTTTGTTGGGAAGATTTGGACACCTTTTCCTTCTATTGGGAACCGATGATAATAAAGAGATAGCCCCTCGTCTACTGTTCTTGCTGGCAATGGGACATTCCTCCGGTAACCATGACACATTCAAATCCGTTCCTGATTTCATCCTAATTCTAATTAAATCACTTTCCCAAATTCTGTTATTTCACCTCCTGTACTATTCTGAGTCTGTCAAATCCAACTTTTACAATCACCATTTTTGATTTCGACCCCAAATTACTAATGATAGCCAATGGAACTATTCTAGTTTTCCAGCCAATAATAACACATCATTGGGTCGAAGGCCAGTAAAATGTGGCTAGCAGACTGCCGTGTGTCGGGTATGGGTTCAACGACTTCAACCAGAACAAGAAGGTGAAATTAGGGATAACTGGATTCAAAAAAAAGAAGACAAGGAGATGGAACAATAAGAGAGAATAAGAGATCCTGGAGGAAGTGGGGGTGGCAGAGGAGGGGGTCAGAGGAGGTGGTAGAGGAAGAAGATAAACTAGAATGTTCTTAAAAAAGGACATATCTACCTTATATATTCATTCTCATTACCTTCGTATCCAAAAGTTAACATCCGTTGATACGTGGATAGATGACAACTAATCCGGGGGTACAAGTGATAAAATTGAAAGGTAGGAGCACAACTGATATTCCAAAAAAGGGAGGGACGTAATTGATATTGCAGAAGCTAAGAAGGGTACACATGATAAAAACCCATTTTTCAAACATTATTTATTTATAATCATGAATATTTGGATAAGAAAGAAATATAAGAGAACAATAAAAAATGTACTTGCAATAGGGTGAGTAGTAGCGTGGAGGGGAATGAATGTCAGAGAATGATAGAGAGGTGGAAGTAGGGGAGTTTGGAGTGAACGGACCACATGCGTCGAAGACATGACATGGTCTAATTTCCCTAGCTGTGAGGAAAAGGGCTACTGCCAAAGAATGCTGTGACTTTATTGTTTGTTTTGCCTATGAATGGGATTTGATATTGAAGCTACTCATACATGAGGATGGTGTGTGCAAGGTTTTAAAAACAATGAGACAGATCGAGACGATTTGTCATCATCGAGGTAAGGTGTAAACCTTGAAGTGGTTGATGCGTAGGCCTCAATTTATGGAGAAACCATGGATAACCCATTAAATTGTTAGTACTTAATATAATAAGTAACATTTTATAAAATCTCAATGTATCATGCCGTGAATATTGGTCACGTATGTATGGGGAGTTGTACCGTTGTAAAAGTCGGCCGACTAGTCACTCGACTAGTTGAGTCAGGAGAGGGGGGATAGCCGTCTCGACTAGGCCAAATCGACCTATAGTCAGGTTGATCCGATTACTCGACTAACTAATTAACCAAGTCGACCGATTAACCGGACGACTTTTACGTAGGATTTCTGAACCAAAAAACTACTCGGATCCAAGAACCTGATTAGGGAGGGTTTTGGATCACCATCGAACAATAACCCTTACCCAACCTCTTGATGCAGGTCCTCTGTCGCGCCTTCTTTGCCGTCGCGGCTCCCTCTTCTCCGCTTCCTTCCATCAGAAACTCGATTAGGATTTTTTTTTACTTTCAGATTTCTTTTGTATATTTTTCTTTTTGAGAAAAAAATATGAGAGTTGTTTATTCATGGGAACCCTAGGCTCTCTTATATAGAGGAGTTACCTATGGGTAAATTACATAAGACATAAAGAAAGAAAATAACACAAAAGGTTCATAGGAACCTAGAAATATCTCTACACTCCTCAAGATAGAGCATAGATATCAATCATGCTCAGCTTGGACGAACACTTTTGAAATGCCCTTCGAGTAATGCCTTGGTAAAGATATCTGCTATTTGCTCTCCTGAACTGACATGAGAAGTAGAAATCAAACCCTTCTGAATCATATCTCTAGTATAGTGACAGTCTAGCTCAATATGCTTAGTTCTTTCATGGAATACATGATTATCAGCAATAAGTAAAGCAACCTGATTGTCACATTGTAACTGCATGGGTAGAGGTACATTTATATGCAGATCTGCTAACATTGCTCGAACCCACATTATTTCTATGCTTGCTTGGGCCATAGCCCTCTACTCAGATTCGACACTTGGTCTAGCCTCCACCGTATTTCTTGCTTTTCCAAGAAACATGAGAACTGCCAACAAACACAGTGAAGTCTGGAGTAGACTTCCTATCCTTAGGACATCCTGCATAATCTGCATTAGCACTTGCAACAAACACAGACAGAGTTGGTCCTTTCCCGAATAATAATCCTGTACCTGGAGAGGATTTTAAATATCTCAAAATCATGTATATAGCATCCATGTGAACCTGTAGGGGATGCTTCATGAACTAACTCACCCGACTCACTGCAAAGGAGATATCGGGTATAGTAATAGTAATATAGAGGAGATTTCCCACCATCTCTATATCTCCTTCTGTCGACTTCATCTATATCATCATCATATAACTTCATGATGGGGTCCATAGTTGTAGTAGATGGTCGACACCCAATCATGCTTGTCTCAACAAGCATGTCTGTAACATACTTCCTTTGGGTCATCACAAGACCTTGCGCATTCCTAGCAAATTCCAACCCTAAGGAATACCTTAGGGTACCAAAATCTTTAGTAAAAAACTGACGACCCAAAAATTCTTTTGCCATCTTGACCCCCTGCACATCATCTCCTGTAACAAGTATATCATCCACATAGACCATAATGACAACTGTACCTCTAGATGTTTTCTGCACAAAGAGTGAATGGTATGCATTTGACCTCTTGAGCCCTTGCATTTCAATCAGATCCGAGAGCTTCTGAAACCACACCCTTGAACTTTGCTTAAGGCCATATATTGCCTTATGGAGTCTACAAACCTGTTGACACTCCCCCTCAACAGCAAAACCGGGTGTCTGTATCTTCTCCTGTCCACCTCCTCTGTATCATCATCATATAACTTCATGCTAGGGTCCATTGGTGTTGTAGCAGGCCGGCACCCAAGCATACCTGTTTCACTCAACAGGTCCGTAACATATTTTCTATGCGACATTACTAGCCCATACGGATTTCTGGCAAACTCCAGCTCCAGAAAATATCTAAGGACTCCATGGTCCTTAGTGACAAATTCGCTACCCAGCTTTTCTTTCTCCTTCTTTATTCCTTGTTCATCATCTCGTGTAATCAAGATGTCATCTACATAAACCTTATGATTGCAATAATACCTCTTGAAGTCTTCTGTACAAACAAGGAATGATCAACATTGGAGCGTTTGTATCCCTGTTTTTCAAAGAGGTCTGAGAGCTTCTGAAACCATGCTCTGGGGCTCTGCTTAAGGCCATAGATAGCCTTATGAAGTCTGCAAACCTTAGAACACTCCCCCTCAACAGCAAAACCGGGTGGCTGTTGCATGTAGACTTCCTCCTGTTCTTCACATCCAACTGATATAGTGGCCACTCTCGAGTAACCGCAACTGACAGCAAGATCCGTAGGGTAGAATGACGGGCTACTGGCGAGAACGTATCAAGATAATCCACCCCATATGTCTGTGTAAAGCCACGAGCAACAAGGCGAGCCTTGTATCTGTCAATACTGCCATCTGCATTCTGCTTGACTGCAAATACCCACTTGCAGCTCACTGGGGACACATCTGCAGGTATAGGAACTAGACTCCAAGTTCCCCTAGATTGAAGTGCTGCCATTTCTTCCTCCATTGCTAGACGCCATCTACTATCCTTCAGAACGTCTTGGTAATTCCGTGGAATATCTACAGCTGACAAGGCAACCATAAAGTCCCTGAAATCCCCAGATAGTCGTTCAAATGACACAGAAGCTGCTAAAGGGTATGTGGCGCAACTCCTCTTCGATTTGTGGATAGCAATAGGAACATCTAAATCGGCTGTGTCCTCATCTGTCCTCTGCAACATATCCTTCTCAGAAACATCATTATATCCATCAAGAGTAATATCTTCAGCATATACCTTAGGCGAGCTAGGTGATGAGTCATGACCATGAGCTGGAGTAGGCCTGCGGGTATAATGAAATGGTAGTGGTGAAACATGGATAATAATAAGAGGTGCGGATGATGGTAAAGGAGCTGCTGGTGGTGGTGGTACTGGATGTGGTGGTGTCATATAGATGGCATCGGTAGTAACTGGAGGTAGCAGCTGATCACCTGAGGATGAAAAATACATCACGGATTCAAAAAATGTAACATCTGCACTAACAATATACCGCCTGCGCAATGGATCAAAGCACCTGTACCCCTTTTGAGTTCTGGAGTACCCAACAAACACACACTTGACAGCTCTAGGAGAGAGCTTGTCAGTACCAGGAGACAACTGGTGGACAAAGGCAACCGAACCAAACACATGAAGAGTAAGGGAAAACAGATCCTTACCAGGAAAGATAAGGGAGAAAGGAATCTGTTCACCTAGAACAGAGGACGGCTTACGATTTATTAGGTAGCATGCTGTGAGAACCGCGTCACCCCAGTAAGAATAAGAAGCATGACTCTGTATAAGAAGTGACCTGGTGACATCTAGTAAGTGGCGATGTTTCCTTTCAGCGATCCCATTTTGTTGAGAGGTATAAGCACATGATGTCTGATGGATAATCCCTTGGGATGAGTAGTAACTGGCTAGGACATGAGTACCCATTTCAGGGCATTATCACTTCTCACAATTTTAACAGATGTGGAGAAAACATTGCGAATCTCATTAAGAAAATGGATAATAATATTCCCTGCTTCAGATTTATTTTTCAACAAAAACACCCATGACACACGAGAGAAGTCATCCACAATAGCTATATAAAATATGTGTCCCTGATGATCAGGAACACGACTCGGACCCCAGATATCAATATGAAATAACTCAAACTTGGAGGTACTACTCTGACCCGGACGACTGGGAAAGGTAGACCGGTGATGCTTTCCCAACTGACAAGCCTCACATTGGATGGATGTATGAGGCAGACCCTGGGTAACACACGACGTAACTTCTGAAGCGGTAGATGTCCAAAGCGCAGATGCCACAACATAGGAGATACGGGTCCAGTAGGTAGGGATGAGGTTCCAGCAAAGGGAGTCTGATTGAGGCGATAGAGGCCTCCTTGCTCATAACCACGACCAATCACGTTGCCCGTAAGGATGTCCTGAAAAACAAGAGAAGATGGATCAAAAATTGCCCGACTTTGTAAATCCTTTGTAATCTGACTGATTGATAATAAATTCATTGAATCAGGCGTATGTAACACATTTTTGAGCTTCATAGAAGATGTCAGTCTAGTCTCCCCCTGACCAGTAATTGGGGAATGGGTACCATTAGCAATGACCATTGTTCGGTTTGGAGGGATCTGAGTGTATCTTGTAAGTAAACTCTGATCGCCACATAGATGATGTGTGGCTCCCGAGTCCATAATCCAAGGTAAAGTATCTGATCTACTACTGGTAAATGCAATTATGCTACCTGATGCACTGGTAGACGCAGAGGCAGATGCAACAACATCAGATTGATTCTCAGTAGTGGGTGCTGGGCCAGATGGGGGAATAATGCCCCTTAGATGGGCAACTAGATCAACGAACCGCTGGTCCAAAGAGGCAACAGATGGAGGCTCTATCTGCTCGGCGACTCGTGCAGATGCAGGAAATCCATGCTTAGAGTAGCATGTGTCTTCATTGTGTCCGACGCGATGGTAGTAGGTACATGTTGGCCGAGTACGGCCTCCTCTGCCACGAGTTCCACGTCTACGGGTTTGATGATGAAATCCACGGCCCCTGTTGGCGGCCATGGCTGAAGCATTCTGATTTGTGGCCGTAGAGGGGACGGTGATGCGGCTCAGTCTGTGAAAGGCTTCCTCCATGGGAGGAATAGTAGAATCGGCCAAGATCTGGGATCGTGCCGCCTCATACTCGGGATCAAGTGCAGCAAGGAAAACGCCCACCATAATTGCGTTCCGATAGGTCTTCTGTTGCTCTGGCATGGCTGTCAGGGGCATGAAGCTGTATAGCTTCTCGAACATCCCTCGTAGGGATGTGTAGAATGAATGTAGAGGGCGACCATTCTGCTTTATAATGAATATACCATACTGGAGTTGCAGAATCTGTCTCATTCTTCGCTTGAGAGTATGTGGCCGCCAGAATATCCCACATGTCTTTGGCCGTGGGCTGATGTAGAATATCATTGGCAGTCTCGATCGCCAAAGTTCCAGATAACCAGACTTTGGCGTATGCATCATCGGCCTCCCATGAGGCATTGACTCCAGTCTTCTTAGCGGGCTCTTCTTCGGTAAGAATGTGCTTCTTACCAGTTGACTTCATCATACTCATGAACTGCATCACCCACAGTTCATAGTTCGTACCATCCATCTTTACGATAGGTGATGTACCACGAAAGGCGCCAATAGATGGAATATCCGCCTTTCTTTCTGACATACTGGAAACTGAAGACTGGAGCGATGGACTGAAGATAAGATTCGTCTACACGGACATAGATGGGTTTAGTTGCATGTGTAGACTTCAAGCAACCAAACCCATTTAGTTGACGGTGTGCGCCCTAGGGCTGATTCAAGGGCACACGCACAGGGCTCTAAGGTGCCCGCTGGAGGGCACAGGTGTGCGCTGGAGCGCACAGGATGGCGCTGGAGCTCGCTGGAGCACGTAGGCGCGCTAGCGCGGTGGTGCGCAGGCGCTGGAGCACGCGCATGCGCGAGGGCACTGGCGTGCAGGCGTGGAGGCGCGCAGGCGCGAGGGCGCTGGCGCGCAGACGCAAGGGGCGCATAGGCGCAAGCACGGAGGCACAGGGGTGGCGCAAGGGCGCATGTATGCTCCGGCTGCGGAGAGAGGCACGCGGATGGGGGTAGGGATAGGGTTTCGAGAACTCCGGTCTAGGACCGTCGCTCTGATACCATGTTGGGAAAAATAGAAGCAGTCTTTATTCCACCAGCCCTAGGCTCTCTTATATAGGAGAGTAGCCTATGGGTAAATTACATAAAGCATACGACGGAAAAAGAAAAATAACAGAGAAATACAAAGGAAACTAATATATGTTTACATATGACACATCTTCTGGAGAGGGAGGTGACCAAACCGTAGGTGCCAGGTATAAGGAGAAACTGGTCCTGTTGCATAAGAGGATACACCAGTATAGGGAGTTCAGACCAGGCGATAAACATCACTCTGCTCATGACCAAACCCAATCACTCTGCTCGTGAGAATGTCCTGAAAAATAAGAGATGATGGGTCAAAAATGGCTCTACAATGCAACTCCTTTGTGATCTGTGTAGAAAAATATGAAGAATGCGGAAGCGGAATGATAAAATAGAGCTAAAGAACAAGAAAGATAGAACATGAAAGACCATGATTTTACGTGGAACCCTACTCCGTGAGGAGCGGGATGAAACCACGGGAGAAGCCCTCAAAGGGGCATGTTTTTCTATTGACTTTCTCAATGAGTACAGGGGGTGTGGGGCTCCTTATATAGCCCCACGGACAGACCCAATTGTGACCGCTCCCCCATGTGGTACTAAACACATGGGTGGGCTCTTTTCTTTTCCAACACTCCCCCTCAAGTTGGTAGCTGGGACAGCTGCAACTTGCAACAATAAAGAAAAAATACACACCATTACATCTTCACTTGAATTCACCACAATAAACGTATGTATCCGCAACTGGTAGACAAACCCGCTTGCTGACGGGTATATCAGGTCACCGGAACGTATCTCTGTCGTGCCTGGAAGGTCACCGGACTGTCTCTGTCGTGCCTGCATGGTCACCGGATCTCTGTCTCAGTCGTGCCTGCGGGTCACCGGACTTTGTCTCTGTCGTGCCTTGAAGAAAACAAATCCAGTGGGGAGTCGATGTCGAGGATAGAGACACCACGACGAAGATCGATGCACAGTGAAGATGGCTTGATATTCTGTGAAATCCGGAGTGTTTGGTCTGTCAGTCAATGATGTACGATGCATATGACTTTTACTCCCCCTTTCTCCCATACTTGATAGAATAAAGATAATGAACATCAAGTTGGGAGAAATCAAAACATGCATTTCTTTTTTTTGCTTCATTTTTTTTGTTGCATAATTTTCTTTTCCTTTTTCTTTTCTTTTTGCTTTCCCTCCTTTTTTTGTACGGCTTTTCTTTTTTTTCAAAATTTGCGTACGGCTTTTTCTTGTACGCGCCTTTTTTTTTCTTCCGCGGCTTTTCATCTCCTTTTTTTTTTAACATACGGCCCCCTTGGGCCCTTCTCTCTTTCTCTTCTTCTTCCTCTTCTCCTTTTTTTCTGAAACAACCTTCTTTTTTTTTTTTTGAACTTGCAACCTCCATTGAATTCCCCTCTTTTTTTTTTAACAATACACGGCCCAAAACAACCCTTCTCTCCTTTTTTTTATTAGCCCACTTGGGCCTAAGAGATAACTCTTTTTTTTTCACGTTTTTTTTCTCACACGGCACACAGGGCCCATAAACGGCATTTCTTTTTTTTTTTAACAGGGTGGAGCCCTAGGGTTTCCCACCATTTTCACGAAGAGCCCCCCATTTTCCACCGCCGTCCTCACGCCGATCTCAACAGGCCCCTCCCATTCCCCAGCGATGTCGAGCAGCGAAGCCGATCGGCGCGAGGAGGAGGAGTCCGCCCCCGCCGAGGACGAGGACACCGGCGCCCAAGTCCCGCCGCCGGCACTGCTGGGGGGATTCGGCCGCGCGTGAAGGCGGCGATTGGTGGGAGGAGGAACGCCTGGGATCGCCTGGGCTCGCGTAAGGGCGCCGCCTGCTGGAGGTTGACGGCACGGGCCCTGAAGAGAGGAGCTGCGCCGCTGTGCAAGGAGGGGGTCGTCTGGAGTTTTGGCTCCTAGGGTTCTGGATAACTGAACGGAGGGACGTGTGCGGTAATTCTTGTGTATCGAGGAAGGGGCTGGCCATGTGCTGGGGCTGCGACGGCAGCCTGGAACTGGACGGCCCTTTCACGCGTGAAAAGGGCTCAAATCTGCTGGAGATGACATACGGAATAGAAACCCTTGACGTATAAACGCTGATGCCAAATATTTTTGGGGTTTCAAGAAAACCCGAACTTGAACATGATCTTAACAAATCCTCACTAATAAACAATGAATCGAATCTCGAATATAAAACCGAATCTTCAAAAAATGAATACGCGAGAATCGAACCCGCTCTGATACCATGTAGAAAAATATGAAGAATGCGGAAGCGGAATGATAAAATAGAGCTAAAGAACAAGAAAGATAGAACATGAAAGACCATGATTTTACGTGGAACCCTACTCCGTGAGGAGCGGGATGAAACCACAGGAGAAGCCCTCAAAGGGGCGTGTTTTTCTATTGACTTTCTCAATGAGTACAGGGGGTGTGGGGCTCCTTATATAGCCCCACGGACAGACCCAATTGTGACCGCTCCCCCATGTGGTACTAAACACATGGGTGGGCTCTTTTCTTTTCCAACAATCTGACTAACGGATAACAAATTCATAGAGAAATCAGGAGCATGTAACACATTCTGCAGACGCATCGAAGGCGTCAAACAAATCTCACCCTATCCAATGATCTGGGGATGTGTCCCATCTGCAGCTCTCCCCCACGGAACCTGTCTATATGTTGTAAGCTGATCTCTGTCCCCACATAAATGGCGCGTTGCCTCAGAATCCACAATGCAGTCAGTAATCTCTGATCCGTGATAGGATGTAAAAGCAAAAGTACTACATGATGTACTAACCGTAGCGGATGTACTGACAGATGTGGAGGCTGCTACATCTAAATGAACTATTGGAGATGGTGAAGAAGCAAGAGGCATGATATCCCACAGTCTAGCTACGAAGTCATCAAACCTCTGATCAGAAGTAGGAGCAACAGGAGACTCAACCTGCTCTGCGACATGGGAGGAAGCCAGAAAGCCATGCTTGGAATAACATGTCTCCTTGGTATGTCCTGGACGGTGACAGTACGTGTCTGGCTGGCGAATGTGACCTCTATCACGAGGTCTGCTTCCACAGAAAGAAGAAGAGCCTCCTCTTCCTCGAGAGGCTGCCATAGCCGAAAAAGTCTGGCTAGTGGATGTGGATGGAATAGTAATCCTGCTGAGCCAATGGAACGCTTCCTTCATGGGAGGAATAGTGGCATCCGCTAGAATATGGGAGCAAGCAACATCATATTCAGGGTCAAGGACTGCTAGGAATACACCAACCATGGTAGCATTCCTATATGTCTTCTGCTGCTCTGGAGTCGCCGTTAGCGGCATGAAGCTATGGAGCTTCTCAAACATCCCACGCAAGGATATATACATCGAACGAAGGGGGCACCCGTTCTACTTAATAGTGAATATATCATGCTGGAGTTGGAGGATCTTCGTCTCGTTTCTCGCTTGAGAATATGTTGCTGCGAGATATCCTACACCGCCTTAGCCGTAAGCGGATGTAATACATCATTGGCGATCTTAATTGTCAATGTACCTGATGGAAGAAAAAGAAAACTTGAATTATGAGTACCCGTGGGCTCTCTTATATAGGAGAGTAGCCCTGGGTTAATTACATGATAAGTATCCTGAGAAATAGAAATTACATAAAGATAACATAATACGCTATTTAACTTAACACTCTCCCTCAAGCTGGAGCATATATCTATCATGCTCAGCTTGGACCAACACTTCTGAAACGGACTTCGGGCTAGAGCCTTGGTGAAGATATCTGTTGTCTGATCTCCTGTAGACACATGAGATGTAGATATGAGTCCCTTCTGTATCATATCTCGAGTGTAATGACAGTCCACCTCAATATGCTTTGTTCGTTCATGGAATGCAGGATTGTTTGCAATGAATAAAGCTGCTCGGTTATCACATAGCAGTTGCATGGGAAGAGGAACATCTATGAAAAGATCCGTTAACACAGATGTAACCCACATCATCTCAGCACTTTCTGAGCCATGGCTCTGTATTCAGATTCTGCACTTGTTCTGACGAGTACAGTCTGCTTCTTGCTTTTCCATGAGACAAGTGAATGTCCAACAAAAACTGCAAACCCTGAAGTGGATTTCCTGTCCGTGGGGCATCCTGCATAGTCAGCATCATCACACGCTGTTACCTCCAAGGGTGTATCCCTCCTGAATAGAAGTCCTGAACCAGGTGAGTTCTTCAGGTACCTCCAGATCATGTATATAGCATCCATATGTGCCTTCCTAGGTCGCTCTTGGCTGACCTTGCTTATTGCAAACATAATATCTGGCCTGATGATAGTAACATATAGAAGTTTCCTAACAAGTTCTCTGTACCTCCTGCTATCAACTTCATCCGTCGTCATCATACAACTTCACACTTGGATCCATAGGAGTCAAGGCTGGCTTGCATCCCGTCATGCCCGTCTCAGAGAGGAGATCCATGACAGACTTTCTCTGGGTCATTACTAGACCATGATGATTCCTGGCAAATTCTAACCCCAGGAAGTAGCGAAGAGTGCCAAGGTCCTTGGTCACAAACTCTTTACCTAGGAACCTCTTGGCTATCTGAATGTCTTGAGCATCATCTCCTGTCACAATAATGTCATCTACATAAACAAGAATGGCAACCGTGCCTTTCTGTGTCTTCTGCACAAATAGAGAGTGGTCCGCTGTGGACCTCTTAAATCCCTGTAGCTCAATTAATTCCGACAACTTCTGGTACCAAGCTCTAGGACTCTGCTTTAGGCCATAAACGACCTTATGTAGTCTGCATACCTTCTGGGACTCCCCCTCAACAGTAAACCTCGGTGGCTGCTGCATATAAACTTCCTCCTGAAGGTCTCCGTTGAGAAATGCATTCTTCACATCAAGCTGAAATAACGGCCAATCGCGGGAAACAACTACTGCAAGTAAAATCCGAAGCGTCGAGTGTCGTGCCACTGGAGAAAATGTATCCTGATAATCTACTCCATGTGTTTGGGTAAAGCCTCGTGCCACCAATCTCTCCTTATATCGATTTACCGTCCCATCTGCGTTGTGCTTTATTGAGAATATCCACTTGCAGATGACAATCAAAGCACCACTAGGAGGCGGAACAATAGTCCATGTCCCACGAGATGATAGGGCTGCCATCTCCTCTTCCATGGCCTGACGCCACCTGCTGTCCTGTAAAGCCTCCATATATGTTCGGGGTACAGTAACCACAGAAAGACCAACAACAAACTTTTTGTACTCATCTGAAAGTTGATCCAAAGAAACATGTACAACAAGTGGGTATTTGGCACATTGACATCGTGACTTCCTTAGCGTAATAGGAACATCCAAATCATCCTCCTCAGTGTCCTCTATAGAGGTGCTATCCTGTAAAACTCCAGTGCCATCAGTAGAGACAATGTTATCATGACATACCTCAGGCGTGCTGGATGATGTGGACGGTCGTTGAGCAAGAGAGCTAGTAGAAGTCCTGCGAGTGTAGACAAATGGTAAGAATTTTGGCTCAGGTGTTGGTGGTGGAGGTGGTGGTGGTTGAGGTAGTGGTGGTGTTGAAGGTAAATGCTGCTCAGGTTCAACTGGTGTCAGAGATGGAGGTGGATGAACAACAAATTCGTCCTCATTGGTATTGGATAACTTGTCACCTGTAGGAGAAAAGTACATGATAGACTCAAAGAAGGTTACATATACACTCACATAATATCTTCTACTCACCGGATCATAACATCTATACCCCTTTTAAGTACGTGAGTATCCAACAAATACACATTTGATAGCTCTTGGAGATAGCTTATCACGACCAGGAGTACAATTATGCACAAAAGTTACAGATCCAAAGACACGAGGTGTGAGGGAGAAAAGGTCTTTCTTGGGAAACGCAATCAAGAAAGGTACCTTTTCTCCAAGAACAGTAGACGACATACGATTTATCAGGTAGCAAGCAATGAGTACAGCATCCCCCCAAAAAGAATGCGGGGCACGACTATGAATCAATAATGTCCGAGTGACATCAAGAAGGTGGCGATGTTTGCGCTCTGCCACATCATTTTGTTGCGAAGTGTAACTGCAGGAAGTCTGATGAACAATGCTCTGTGAGCTGAGAAAATCGGACAGATGTAATGTTGAAAACTCCAATGCATTATCTGTGCGAATTATTTTGACATTGGTAGAAAAGATATTATTAACTTCCATAATGAATTTCCTAATAATAGTTCCAGCTTCAGACTTATGTTTTAAGTTTTAACAAGAATACCCAAGATAATCTGGAGAAGTCATCAACAACAACCATATAATAACGATGTCCCTGAAGATCAAGGACACGACTCGGACCCCAAATATCAAAATGAAACAGTTCAAACGACCGTCTACTATGACGAATCGAACTGATTGGAAATGATGACCGATGGTGTTTCCCAAGTTGACAGGCTTCACAATCCAATGTGGTACGAGTAGATATCTGCGGTAAAACATGACACATCTTCTGCAGAGGTAGATGACCAAAGCGAAG
This sequence comes from Ottelia alismoides, assembly GCA_037367405.1. Classification (NCBI taxonomy): domain Eukaryota; kingdom Viridiplantae; phylum Streptophyta; class Magnoliopsida; order Alismatales; family Hydrocharitaceae; genus Ottelia; species Ottelia alismoides. Next base: position 131,224 of record JAZKJV010001987.1, read on the forward strand.
ATGCCAAAGGAATGGAGAAACGGATCCAGAAGGGATAGTAGCAGCTCCAGCACATGATGGTACATCAAGCTTATACAAGCCTCTCTGCTCACGACCACTTCCAGTCATCCTGCCAGTCAGTATGTCCTGAAACACAAAAGTAGAAGGGTCAAAGATAGCATGACAATGTAAATCCTTCGTAAGCTGACTAATTGACAACAAATTCATCTGAAAGTCAGGTGCATGTAACACATTCTGAAGGCGTTAAGAATGCGTTGGAGTGATCTTCCCCTGACCAACTATAGGCAATTTGACCCCATTGGCAATGACAACCGACCGTCCTGGTGCAAACACCCTGTAGGTGGTGAACTGCTCTCTGCTTCCGCACATATGATGGGAGGCTCCGAAATCCATAATCCAATCTGTCAAGTCCGAGCAGGTAGTACTGGTAAGTGCATAATAAGTACCTGAGGAGGTAGAAGATGCTATGGCCGATGCTGCAGCATCCGAAGAACCTGGAGACGGGGACGACGGTGTAGTAATCATCTCACGAAGGCGGGAGACTATATCATCAAATCGAGCATCAGGAAGAGTCGCAATAGTAGCCTCAATCTGCTCAGCTACACGTGCTGAGGCTGGATATCCATGCTTGTGAAAGCATGTCTCCTCAGAATGGCCTGGATGGTGACAGTGAGTACAGGGGCCACGGTGTCTTCCTCCCCCTCGACCACGAGGTCCTCGACCTCGAAAATGTGACTCCTCTGCCCCGTGTGGCAGCCATGGCGGAAGGGGTAGGGTGAGCTGTAGAAGCCGATGCAGTAGTGATCCTGCTCAATCTCTTAAACACCTCTTCCATCGGTGGAATAGTTTCGCATGTCAGAAGTTGAGTACGTCATCATACTCAGAATCAAGAGAGGACAGAAATACGCCGGTCATGGTGGCATTTCGGTATGCTTGTTGTTGTTCCGTACTGCCAGTGATCGGCATGAAGCTATGCAATCTCTCAAACATGCCCCGTCAATGAGAGAAATGTACATGAAGTGGTTTGCCATTCTGCTTATTAGAGAAGATGCCAAATTGCAACTGAAGAATCTTGCTTTCATTTTTGGACTGCCCATATGTTGCAGCCACATAGCCTTAGCTGTGGGTTGATTCACAATATCATTTGCAATCTTCGTAGTCAGCGTCTTAGATAGCCATATACGGGCATACGCGTCATCTTGTTTCCATGTCGCATTTACTCCAGTCTTGTCTTCGGGCTCGGAGTATGTCAGAATGTGCTCCTTGTTGTGGCACCGCATCAGGGTGAGAAATTGCATGGACCAAAGTTCATAATTGGTCCCATCCATCTTGACAATCGGGGATGGGCCTTTGAAGGCACTCGAGGATGTAAACACGTCACTCTTGTTCTCTGACATGATTGATGAAGAGCCGAAGACCAACAGAGATAACTGAAATAGGCGGTCTACAAAATCATATGAGGGTTAGGTTGTATGTGTAGACTCATACAACCATTCCTCCTTGTTGAGCGTCGACTTTAGTATTCATAGTGCATGTACGACGTCGGCGAACTCCTGTGTCACGCTGCTGGGTTGGAGTCCGCTGTTAAGCACCAAAGAAACGGCTAGGGCAGCAGGGTGCCGGTGGTAGGGTCGGCGGGACCCCTTGGAACGGGGCACGAGCGGCTTGATGCCGCTGTGGCGGTGTTAGGATGCCGCGATAGCCGCAAGAGAGAGACGCGAGACCCGTAGAGGGCCGCAAGAGGCGCCGCAGGAGGCGCGGGACCCGGAGAGGGCCGCAGGAGGCGTCGCAGGAGGCTCCGGAGAGGGCGCAGGACCCGGAGGGGGCCGCGGGAGCCGCGCGCGCCGCAGGAGGCGGCCTGGGAGCCGCTGGAGGGGGCGGCAAGGAGCGGCGGAGGGCCTTAGCGCCCAACAGAGCACCCGGAGGCGTGCAAGGTGACGCTGGGAGCGCCTGGTCGCCTGCGCGAGAAGCCCCTGGGCCCGCTGGAGGCGGGGGGGGGGGTAGAGGGATTAGGGTTAGGGTTTGGGTGGGATACCGAGACCCCGGTCTAGGACCATTGCTCCGATACCGTGATGGGAGAAAAAGAAAACTTGAATTATAAGTACCCGTGGGCTCTCTTATATAGGAGAGTAGCCCTGGGTTAATTACATGATAAGTATCCTGAGAAACAAAAATTACATAAAGATAACATAATGCTCTATTTAACTTAATAGTACCAGAGAGCCAAACTTTGGCATATGCACGTCTGCCTCCCACGAGGCGTTTACCCCAGTTTTCTCCACCGGTTCCTCGGTAAGAATGTGCTTCTTACCATTCGACTTCATAAGGCTCATGAACTGCATAGCCCAAAGCTCATAGTTTGTCCCGTCCATTGACAATAGGCGTTGGATCTCTGAAAGCGCTTGTGGCAGGTACATCGACTTTGTTCTCAGACATATTGCCGGATGTAGAAGACTAGGGTTTTGTAAGCCAAAGAGTGAATGTGTACATAGGCGTACTTGGATTTGAATGCATATGTAGACTTATGCACCCGGATCCATCAAATAAGCGGAGGAGTCGATGTCGACGACGGAGACCGTGCCGTACAGTGGCGGTGGAAGGGTGGCCTCAGGAGAAGGTCGAAAACAGCTAGAGGGCGAGACGCGCGCGGAGAGGCCGCGCTCGCGGGGCGACTGCGTGCAGGAGAGGTGGCACGCAGGGCGGCGCACGGGGCGACTGCTCGCGGTAGAGGCGGCACACGATGGTGGGCGGCACATGGAGGTGGGCGACGCGCGCGGTGGCGACGTCACCTGAAGATGAGGGCGGAGGGTGGGACTATGGTTAGGGTTTTGGGTAAGAGGGCTTTGGTCTAGGATCGTCGCTTTGATACCATGTTGGGCAAAACTAAGAGAGTTGTTTATTCCTGGGAATCCTAGGCTCTCTTATATAGAGGAGAGACCTATGGGTAAATTACATAAGGTAGACATAAAGAGATAAAATAAAAGAAATGATACATAACAACATAGAAATATCTCTACAGTTCTACCTTGGTTGAATGCTCCACCACCACTATTTGCTAGGATGTTCTACCTTAGTTCCATTATGAAGAAGCATTAGGGTTTTTTTAGGAGTCAAAACTTGACATTCTTGCTGATTTGCATGTTGGTTAGCGCATATAACATTAGTTTTGTATTTTTACGCTAAATGTGGTACATTAAATTCATGTTAATAACTATAAGGTTAGCTAATTATCACATATGTTATTTATCTTTTGTGATTGCTGATTAGCTTTGTGCTTGTTGATTACGATGAGTAGTAATTTGTGGGTTTTGTTGATTAGTAACTTGTGAGTTTGGTTAACTTTGTATTTGTTGATTAGTAACTTGCGAGTTTGTGACTATGTAGATGCTACACCTCCGGCGAATGTCATTTCTGGTAGCGACTCGTCTTTTTATGTCCCGCCAGGATCAAGTGATCTGCATGGCAATATGGTTACCTTTCGATCCGTGTACATCCGAATACGGTTACTTGGAGGCCATGCAAGAAGATTGTCAAGGGAGGTGTGTACATGTTCAAGCAATATCTAGAACACCGAAGAGACAACATGGCTGCATGTCCCGAGGTGGACGATGAGGCAAAGAAAAAGATGCTCGCGTACCTTGATGATGTCGCCAAGAAGAAGAGCCAGAAAGCTGTTGATGTTTAGGAAATGATAGAGGAGATTGATATCACTTAAGATGCTTGTTCGACGAAGAGATCACGAGTATCCGACTCCTTATAGTAGAACACCGTAGTGGAAGGGTCATCATGTCGGATGTCCATAAAGGATGCGTTCTTCAAGGATCATCGAGAAATTGTTGCCTCCTATATATGCAACTGGGCATATACATCGACAATTCATTTTAATGCATTGACGACGAAGCCCTTCATGCAGACAGTGGAGGCAATTAGGAAGTACGGTCCTGGACCAAAGACTCCTACGAGATATGAGCTCAACGGTCCATTTTTGAAGAAGGCGGTGAAGAAAATGCTTGATGACTTGCAATGCTATCGAGTTTTGGGGAAGTCGACGGATGCTCGTTGATGACTGATGTGTGGATAAATATGCGAGAAAGGAGCATCATCAACTTTTGTGTCAATTGCACCTTGGGTACCTCATTGTTGAAGTCTGTAGATGCCTCAGATGAGGCTCATAGTGCGAAATACATCTTCAAGCTGGTGGAAGAGTGTTTGAATGATCTGGGAGTGGAAAATGTTGTTCAGATTATGGCATATAATGCATCCGTCAATGTAGCGTGGGAAAATTGCGGCTCACAAAATATCTGCAGATTGGTAGATTCTGTGTGCCGCGCATTCCATTGATCTTACTTTGAAGGAGATAAGCAAAGATATGAAGACGAGGAGTGCAATCACGAAGGTGAAGATGCTTGCGGTGTTCATTTACTCTCACACCAAAACTCGCTTGATGTGTAAGTTCACCAACAGGAGGGACATTACAAGGCCAGGGCAAACGAGGTTTGCATCCACTTTCCTCACTCTTGAGTGCCTTAATGAGAAAAAAGAAAAGTTGAGGTTAATGTTTTCCTCAAATGAGTAGAGGAACTGCAAATGATGAACGACCAATAGGGGAGAAACAACGAGTTCCATAGTCTTCAACCCTATATTCTGGAGCCACGCAGTACATGCTATCCAATTTTTCATACCGTTGGTTCGTTTATTGCGTATGGTTTATGCAGATCGACGTCCATTCACGAGCTTTGTCTACGAAGGGCTTGAAGAGGCCCATCAAGAGATAATTGCATCTTTAAATGATGTGGAGTCGTCTTATAATTTTTTTGTCGATGCTGTTAACTTCATTGCATCTAGCAGCTTATTATTTGAACCCATTCTTCTTCTACACGGAGTCTCATGGTGATCCAGATATTGTGGTAAGGAGAGGTTTTAAGGACAACATGGAATGATTTTATCTAGATTTGGACATACAAGATGCAATCACCATGGATGAACTTCCGACATACATACTTGGTCGTTGAGATTTCGACAAGTCATTAGCCATGAGACAACGGATGACAAATGATGGAATTACGATCCGAGTATATTAGTCATTGTTTTCAATTCATGTCATTTGAGTTATTTTATTAACTTGACAAATTCTCTATTTTAATAGCTAATTGATGGTATAATCATGGAGATGACACACCTCATTTCAAAGTCATAGTCATCAAGATCTTGAGCTTGATATCTTCATCCTTTAGCTGTGAGCATGATTGAAGTACACTTGACTCGGTAATAACTCCATTTACCCACCCAATTGGATTACTAATAATAAAAATTAAAATAATAACTAATATAAATGTGCAATGTACTTGTATTTTGGCATTTAAATCCATACAAAGAAGAGAAACATGTTGGAGATGAAGAAGGTGAACGATCTTGTGTACGCACATTTCAATTCCAACCTGCAGGAACGCCACGTTGAGAAAAAAAGAGATCCTCTTTTGTCTCATGATCGTACACACTTAGGTGAATGTACTGGAGATGTCAATGCTTAGGATGACAGGGTTTTTCCCGGTTCCGGATTGACTTGGGGTACTGTAGTACATGCTAGCGGTACCGAAGAGAATTTGGAGTCAAGAAGGAGCCAACGAGGTAAACGTGGTAGAGGAGCTTCATCTTCGGGCTCAAATGTTGTGCTGATGAATGAGGAGTTACATATTGAAGGCATAGAAGAAGAATAAGATGATCATGAAGATGAAGAAGAAGAGCTTGAGTTGTATGATGACATTGATGAGGATGAGTGAATTGTGTTGCTCCTTGAATTTTTTTCTTTTAAGATGTATTTTTTTTCTGAACATTAGTCTATGTTATGTAGCAAACATTTTGTTCTTAATTTACTTCATTTTTTCATCGTTTTCTATATTTGCTTCTTTTTAAGCTCTTATAAATATGAAAATCGCTAAATCTATGCATATATGAGAGCATATGTATTAAAAATTTATTCATATATTTAAAAAATTCAAAAGTAACTAATGCTGGACTAAATCTGATTACTTTCCCGACTGTCGATTAATCCTTAGTCAGTGTCCCTGCCAACCGAGTACCAACTACCAGCTTCTGCAACCTTGGGGAGTTGTGTTTATTCCCACATTGTTTAATGACGAGGCTTGGTTATGTTGGTTGGGACATGCATAAAAATCCCCAATCTCTTGTAACTATTGAAAAACATAACATCATAACTAGTCCTTTGTGGCTTTTCTCCCATGGTTTCATCCCACTCCTCAGGAAGAGGGTTTCCATGTAAATTGAGATTTTCTTCTTGTTCTTTGATTCCACGTTATGTAATTTATATTTCCATATGGTATCAGAGCAAGTCGATCTTTCCACATAAACATTCTTGTTCTTGTTTCCATGACCGAACGATTATTCCTTTCATGGATTGCATGATTCCCATTAGGATTAGATGAGGAACCCTCCATAGGCAACACCCATCCTTAGTTCTACAAAGATTTTCTATATAAATCCCCAAAAACAACCATCTCTTATTTTTATGTGGGAAACAGATCCCCTTGAATGAGAAGGAAAACCCTTGATAGAGTTCCTCTATTTCCACATCTACAACATCAACGATAATAGTTACTGGATTAGTCGCGGCAATGGCCGCAATTGCCGGAAAAGCGGTGGCGGTGGTAGTCCCCTTATGGGTTTTAGGGATGCCAAACTTGTGGACGACGATAGTTCTGCACACGGTTCTAATTACGATGGCTACATCGTCTTGGGTGGGGGTAATGTGCGATGACGTGGCTTAAAACGAGGGCTCGGCTGACACAGGACCATAAAGGGAAGTGGAGGTGTGGACATGAGGCAATGCTGCAGGGGAATGAAGGAGGTGATAGTGGGAGTCGGGGGAAGGTCTTTGTGCTGGTAGGGAAGTCGGTGGCATCGCGTTGGAGGTGGGTGTATCATGGATAAAGAGGGAAGTGGTGTTGTGGTTGATACCGTGGAGGCAAGGGTCGTCAATTGTAATGGTTTTGGAGTGGTGAGAGGTGGTGACAATGCTGTGGAAAGGGTTGCGGATTGGTCGGGCCATGGTAGGGAATGCTATGGTTGAGGGGAAGGTGGCTCGAGCGGGAAGGGGTGGTGGTGGTGTCCTAGTCAAAAAGGGATGGTGGCTGCTCTGGATAAGGTAGCTATGGCATGGGTGAAGGATATGAAATAATCCTCAAGCGCATCACGGAAGCGTGAGCGTCGTATCGAATACGACGAAGAACGACTAGTCGAACTAGTTGTTCTATGCAGCGGAATTTAAAAATTTTTTCATGCGATGAAACCACATGATCCAAGAACGATTCTCGGATCGTTTCATCTAGAACCACAACAACTATAAAGAAATACCTCTTAAAGCGTGGTTGATCGAGTCTCTACGAAAAGAGGCCTCCTGTCTTAAGTCCGATCGTCGGAGAAGAAGCTTGCGAGCGCGGGGATGACTCGCGTGATTCTTGCAATCCAACGAGTTGATCCAAGCACAGTGAACTCCTGATCTCGTCGTACGAGATCGAACGCCTTCTTCACGAGCGTAGCACTCCAAAGAAGACGGAGAATCGAAGAACGTCGAAGTGCGGCGCGGCGGCGAACGCGACGACGAAGCTCTCCTCAGGGTTTTGGTGGTCGGCCACCAAAGAGAGAGGTATAGGGTTGACGTGTGGAATAAGAGAGAGAGAGATGTGCTCCAAAAGCATAGCATTAGAGAGCATGGTATGCCTCTCTATTTATAGGGTTTTGGGATTCATGGATCTCAATCATGGGACACATAAAATCAATGGATGAGATTGATTTATGTTTAATCTAATGGTCAAGATTGTTGTTGGTAAAAACCAACAACTAATAATTTAATTTAGATCAAATATATTTGACAAATCAAATATAAATCAATCTTAAATTAAACCAATCATATAAGGAAGACAATCATCATGGAGGTTGCATCTCCTATTGGAACAAGGTGGACGACCACTTGTTTCCAATTGGAGGCAATCTCATGAGATCTCATGAGATTGCATATCTCCATGAAAATCTCCATTATTTATTCCAACAACTTTTGTTGAGATTTATTCTTCAAAAATAATTCATAATTAATTTTAAGAATATTGCAATCTTACCATTGGAATTTTGTAAATCACATCCACAACCCAAAATAAAATATAATTTACATTTTCAATTAATTACACAATGTGTATCCAATACACACAATAATTAATTGACAAATATAAATTATAATTAGCCCTCTCTAATACATTATAAATCACGTTTATAATATATTATGGATAATTGGATATTGCTATCCACATTATTATTATCCACAATATTTAAATCACATTTACTTATATTGGATAATTTCCACAAACATCAAGATAATTAAATCACATTTAATTATCACGTTCTCAATGCTTAGATTTAATTCAACTATGGAATTATCCTTGAACACTTTCAAGAATAATGCAATTTCTCCGCAGATACTTGGAGATAAGGACATGGCGATTGTATTGTTCCACGTATAATGACTTGGATATTGAGATCACATCTCAAATCCAGGTCTCAGGGACCTCCCATAGATGCTTGATTAAATCAAGATCGTAAATCTAGTCTTCTCATTGTGTCTGAATCTCATTCAGATCAATGTCCAGTACATGGACTAAGATTAGGTTACTTCTCTACTGAGAGGAGTCACTAAAATCCAAACCTGTTTTATCACTCCCTCAGAATGGAAGCGTCATGGTTATACAATCGTTTATGATCACATCACCCTCAGGTATTCCCAACACCTGTACATCCTGCATTCTGGAAGACCTATGATCATCCTGAAGATATAGATCACTTTTACACTGTCATCTTCAGGGTTCGATCACTAAGTTTCTCAATCTTGGTCTTTGGGATTTGGTATAGATCATATGCTTTCACAAAGCATATATCTTACCTTCAAATTCATGTCATGCTTCCAAAGCATGACGATCATGCATGGAATTTGATCAGTCCCAATACCTCATGAGTGAGCTTATGTCTCCCGGTTCACAAGTGAACCTGTATGATCCCTTCGAGAGATCGTGTTACTCATATGTCCTTATATGCACACCAGCTCGCCGGTGTATAGACCTTGGTTAGGTCATCAACCTAATGGTCTGCCAAATGTACACACTCAGACATACAGTAACACATCTGTCTCTGGTGAGAGGATGTGTGCTTTCGTTGTGACAGTATTCAACATAGATCTTGGGTTATCTCGATCTTGTTAAGTCAACCCTTTGACTCAACTAATCTGACACCTCCAAATCTCTATTCCCATACAGAGGACCTGCATCAAGAGGTCGGTCAGATATCAACCTAAATGAGAAAGGATTGTCATCTCCTACTTAGGTTGGAGATCATCTCTCAACAATCATTTGATGGTGCTTGATGAGTCCTCAATCCAACTCTTTAGATATTCATCCAAGCACCAACCTCTATGATTCAATAACTGAATCAACAACTGTATGATCATCAAGATGGCCATGGTACATAATCATAATTGTACAGAGGGACCTATTATGCAAATTAGTTATTCTTCATTTCAGATCAGGGAATGATATTTGCAATAACTTTTATTGCACAATGGCTCGTCGTGGGCTCGCATGTCCAACAATCTCCCACTAGCCCAAAGAGCCATTAATGGGCTAATCATTTAAATCCGCACTCATGTGACAATCATAAGCTACTTAGAAAAATAGCTAGGTAAGCTGATCAATCACTCTACTCCCGAGAGACTACGCCAAGTCCTTTTACGGCACTTGCATATCCCCTAGTAACAGTGCTCGCATTTAATGAGAATGTTGCATCTTATGCAACCAATACTCAATCTTGCCAGTTATAGTGTCCTTGACACTACATCTTAATAATTATTATAACCAGTATGTCCAAAATCCTTATCAGAATACCCTTATTCTTGGAGATCTCTATCTCCTAAGGTATTCATAATTAAGACCCTTTAGAAACTATCTATAAAGTCTTAAGTTCTTGAAGATAAGACTTTGAGATCACTATTTCAAAAAACTTTTCATCTTTGAGGATATTATTATCACTGCAATCAAGTGTTTTATATTCTTACTAGGATTAGTAACATTTACTACTCCCACTTCATGGTAGATATCTAACTTTTGTACACCTCTAGCATACACTCGGCTTCTCGTAACTAATGCACAAGTGCAAGTAGTTCTAGCATTTACTTCCTCAACTCTTTGAGGTGCTATCCCTTTAGATAGGCCGGTACCATATCTTAAGGGAAGGATGCCTTTCTTGGAATTTTCTAGAAAATGGAATATGTCCAAGGTGTACCACTAATGCGACTATTCTAATACCCTCTTTCTTTGCTTCTGAACAACTTCAGAACTAAGATCTAAGAGGTATCCTTGAGATCATATCTCGAGGTATGGAACAAACAGATTATAAAACACTTATTATTATCATCCTTATATCATTCCTAATGATTAGGATATTATCTACATTTAGCATGATGAACACAATGACGCTCCCACTAAGCTTCACATAGTTCATCAAGATTCTATCTGAAATCATAACATTTATAATTTCATCAAATCTTATGTTCCAAATACAAGAAGCTTATTTGAGTCCAAAGATGGAATTCCTTAGCTTGCACATCTTGCTTTCCTCAACCATGAAACCCTGGGGCTACTTCATGTGAATATCCTCAGAGAGGTATTCATAGAGGAATGCAATATTGACTCACATCTTGAAGATGTCATAGTCAAGTTGCGTAGCGATAGTTAGCAATATTCTGATGGGTTCAAGCATGGTCACTGAAGAGCAAGTCTCATCGCAAGCGATGTCTTCTCTTCGGCGTGCAGCTCATGGCTACGAACCGTGCTTTCAAGGTCTCTACCTTCTCATCAGGTTCTCTCTTTCTATTGAAGATCCATTTACACCTTAATGGGTCTTACCCATATAGGTGGATCCTCGAGGGTCCATATACAACATTTGTATATGAAGTCTACTTTAGACTTTATTGTTAACATCCATCTTTCCATGCCATGATCCTCAGAAGCTTCATCACATGAAGTCAGATCATTGTCAGACTCAACTGACACATGGAATCCATCCTCAAACTCACTTGAAGAGGTATTAGTGTTTCATCTTTAATTGTTCTTTTAGTTTCCAATTTCAGGAGCTTCATTATCATCTCAAGATTCAATAAGTTCCTTTACTTCATTTTCATCTTGATTCTCAACAGTCTCATCCTCTAAGAATCACATTCTTATAGATGTGATCTTTTAAGAATCTCAAGGTCAGAAAGTAGGTATCCAATACCATCCTTTATTTTTCCTAATGAACTAGCACTCTCAAGTGCTAAATTCCAGATTACTTGCTTGGAACCTTATTAAGGATATATATGTAGTCTCTACTACATATATACCTTAGAAAGTAATAGATAATTATGCTAATATTCATCATTGATCATATCATATCACACATGATCCAATTGTATCTCTCTACAACTCTTATTGAGTTTAGGTTTATTAGGAGTGAGATAGAAATGATATTCATATCTCTATAAGGTATTCTACGAATTCATCTAATAGGTACTGACTACTTAGATTAGATCAAATTCATTTAATCTTCCTTCAAACTTTGGTTCTAAACCAAACTTGTGAAATCTTTGAACATTTCAAAGGTTTCTAAGTGAAGAGAAGAAATCTCATATCACAAATAATCATCAATAGATATCACATATCCATAATGTTCATTCTGATATAGATGATTCACATACATCAATATGCATGAGATCTTGAATACCTTGACATCTTACACCAATCCAAGGAAGGGTGTATTGGACATTTTTACTTTTGAATACAATATTCACAAGTATGTAAGATTTGAACCTTTAGACAATCTAAAGTTTCATCTTTCACTAATCTATTGATCACATCAACAGACAAATGTCCAAGGCTTGATGCCAGATCATCATCAAATGATCTTCATTCTCCTATTGATCTTTTAAGGTTTAATTTTAGTATTAGAAATGTTAATGAACAATTCATTAATTTTTCTAATTTAGTAGAGTCCATAAGATTTTAGATTACCATCTGAAATATCTCCATCACAACTCCTTATGATAGGTGTATTATAGAATTCACGTTTATTTCCAACATTTAGAAATAAACAATGTGTGTATTCTAATGTCTAAGTCATAGAGACATTCTCTAAGACTAAGGGCTCTCCCACTGAAATTATGAAGTCTATCAATCCAACAGAGATTGTTGCAACTATTGCATCAATATCTATGTGAATGACTATTAAACCTTAAAATCAAGTTTTATAGTCTTCTAATACATATGCAACCAATTGCAAGTGCTATTAGAAGAATAAGATACAATTATTAAACTTTGATCTTATCAAATAAGAAAATCAATTTCAATAATTAAATGTAGATTGTTCTGATGCACTATCTGAGTCCTTCTCTAAGGGCCTGTTTGGTTGCAGGGTTGGACAGGGTTGGGTTGGGCAGGGGTACCCCTGTGAATAGTAAACTGTGAGGAGGAGAACCCTGTTTGGTTGGAGGGGTAACCCGGGTTGGGCCAAGCCAACCCTGTCCAACCCTCCAACCAAACAGGCCCTAAGGATTCTAGATAGATTTGATAGTCACCCTATCAACACATCAGCTTATTGCAGTATTGGCATTTATCAAACTCTTTGGATTTCATATGAAAGTCACAGAAGTACAGTCAACTCTCTGACTTTCCTTCTTACTTGGGTCCAACCCATGCTTCCACTGCGCTCCCTTTATCTATAAGCAACCATTGCTCAAGACAAATGATCTCTTATGTTGAAATAAAAAATTTCATTATAAGAGTATTTCGGCATTTATATATGCTTCATTCAATTCATACAATATGAATAATATGAAGCATCATGAATGACCAGAGTATAGACAGTAGAATGATGACACTCATCGTATCTACATCTATTTAAACTCTTAAAACATTGGTTCAGGTAGGTACTCAAACAATTTGAATACATCATCTCTTATAGAGCCACCATTCTGCATGATGCTGAGAACCACATCATTCACGATTAAATGTCGAGAGCACATATGTATGCCAGAACATCTTCTTAGAATTTATAAGGATTATTTGACAATTACGATCATAATCGACATGCCACTTCCAAAGTACATTCGATGGGAGATCAAGACTATAGAAACATACAAACCCTAGGGTTGAAGTCCTATTGTCTATTTAATTATCATTCCTCATTATTATGAGGAAGACTTGCATATTGCAATCACATACATTATGTGTCCAACTGCAAGTACAACATCTTGATCATGGATCAAATCCATGATATTATACTGGTTATTATTGAGTATAGTATTGAGTGGGTTTATTGAAGGATTATCTGAAATAAAAAATTTGCATAAACAAATATATATATACACACACACACATTTTACTTTGATTTAGGAATTTTACATCAAAGTTGTCTTGCCTTGTCAACACTGAAAGTTCATTCCCTTAATTACTTTCAATGTAAGAGATATACTTACCATTATATCTCAAACAAGATATGGGATCTCCTTCCTTATCTTTGTTACATCCCAATAATATGAGAATATGCAACTCCGATAAAAAAGAAGCGGGAACATATTTCGCCTTGCAAGTCCAACTTGCATTCCCAATTCGATCTTTAACACCCAGGCCCACCACCCCTAAGGTGATGTTGACTCGTCATTAATTGAACCAACCATCAACAGGAATAGTACTCGCTATGCGCAATCCAATATCGCCCCAATAATATGAGGATCCGATATTGGGGTCACTACGCATACGGCTTTACTCTTTCGAGAAGCAAAGAGCCTGATTCAGATGTACTTGCATATATGAGCTGTCACTTCGTACATGCGTCTCCTATATGCAATCCCTGGCGACGGAAACCCTTCGCCTTAACGGGAGACCATGGATGTCACTTATGTGATCCTCCACCTCATATTCAAATTTTAATTAATTATCATGAATCATATTCACATAATTAATTCTTCCAAGGAAAATAATGACTCTATTCATAATAGAGTGTTTCAATTAGACATAATTAATTCAATCATATTAAATTAATTATCAATCCAATTCAATCAACAAACTTGATTGTTTTTACTTGAATATATATATATATATATATGGTATTATCTCAAAGTATGTATTAATTCGAATTTTAATAATTAGAAAAATACATCATGATCTCTCAGGCATCATTCGTTCCCTACCCGTTGTCATGGCCAGTACCGGCGGGAGTGGGACGGATCGCATCCGGTGCAACCCGCTACCCCAGCGATCCCCGACTAGACACCATATCCGCCTCGGGAAAAAATAATGCCGAGTCAATCACTTTGTACTTGAGATGATCATCGGTTCTTCAACCGAAATTATTTCATACAGTAATAATCAAAACATTTTTGATTATAAGGAAATTTGCTAGACAAATTCCCAATCCTATTCAAGCAAGGAGTTTGATGATTGTGTTTCCAATTATGATCTAGATCAAATCTAATTAATTTATTAGTTGAGGCCAAGTCAATTAAGGAAATAATCATCATTAAATATCTCTCAAATATTTTTCGTAATTATTTCATGAAATTAACAATTAATTTCACTAATTGACAATCACATGGTTCTTGATTAGGACTGTAATTTCAGCAGTGACCCCTACTTACTAAAATTAACATATCTCAATCAATTTAAATCCAAATTAGACAAAATCAATTTTCAAAGATTGCTAATTTGATATAGGAAAGAATCTAAGTGATATTTCACGCATTTCGAGGTAGATCAAAACAATAATTAACTCATTAATCATGTTAAGATTTGCAGTTCCCGCAACAGAGAATACATCTTCATTAAAACAACCATATCTCGAGCAAACAGAATCCAAATTACGTGAACTCAGATTCTATGATTTCCTTATTTAATTGGGAACAAAATCCAAGTGATTAATTCGTGTTTAAATATTTTAAACAGGGCCGAATTTATTCACTAAACAGATGTACGAAAATCAAATGCGACAAAAAACTTTCGCGACCTTAACGAACCCAAGTCGTCCTAGGTTTGCGGATCGTATCCAAAACCTTCAACCTGTCTCTGATACCACTTGAAGGATATGAAATAATCTTCAAGCGCATCACGGAAGCGTGAGCGTCGTATCGAATACGACGAAGAACGATTAGTCGAACTAGTTGTTCTATGCAGCAGAATTTAAATTTTTTTTCATGCGATGAAACCACATGATCCAAGAACGATTCTCGGATCGTTTCATCTAGAATCACAACAAGTATAAAGGAATACCTCTTGAAGCGTGGTTGATCGAGTCCCTACGAAAAGAGACCTCCTGTCTCAAGTCCGATCGTCGGAGAAGAAGCTTGCGAGCGCGGGGATGAGTCACGTGATCCTCGCAATCTAACGAGTTGATCCAATCACGGTGAACTCCTGATCTCGTCGTACGAGATCGAATGCCTTCTTCACGAGCGGAGCACTCCAAAGAAGACGGAGAACTGAAGAACGTCGAAGCGGCGGCGCGGCGGCGAAGGTGACGACGAAGCTCTCCTCTAGGGTTTTGGTGGCCAGCCACCAAAGAGAGAGGGAGAGGGTTGACGTGTGGAATAAGAGAGAGAGAGATGTCCTTCAAAAGCATGACATTAGAGAGCATGGTATGCCTCTTTATTTATAGGGTTTTGGGATCCATGGATCTCAATCATGGGACACATAAAATCAATGAATGAGATTGATTTATATTTCATCCAATGGTCAAGATTGTTGTTGGTAAAAACCAACAACTAATAATTTATTTTAGATCAAATATATTTGACAAATCAGATATAAATCAATCCTAAATTAAACCAATCAAATAAGGGAGACAATCATCATGGAGATTGCATCTTCTATTGGAACAAGGTGGACGACCACTTGTTTCAATTTAAGGCAATCATGAGATCTCATGAGATTGCATATCTCCATGAAAATCTCCATTATTTATTCTAATAACTTTTGTTGATATTTATTCTTCAAAAATAATTCATTATTAATTTTGAGAATATTGCAATCTTACCATTGGAATTTAGTGAATCACATCCACAACCCAAAACAAAATATAATTTACATTTTCAATAATTACACAATGTGTATCCAATACACATCAATAATTAATTGACAAATATAAATTATAATTAGCTCTCTCTAATATATTATAAATCACATTTATAATATATTATGAATAATTGGATATTGCTATCCACATTATTATTATCCACAATAATTAAATCACATTTAATTATATTGGATAATTTCCACAAACATCAAGATAATTAAATTACATTTAATTATCAATTTCTCAATGCTTAGATATAATTCATCTATGGAATTATACTTGAACACTATCAAGAATAATGCGATTTCTCCGCAGATACTTGGAGATAAGGACTGGGCGATTGTATTGTTCCACGTATAGTGACTTGGATATTGAGATCACATCTCAAATCGAGATCTCTGGGACCTCCCATAGATGCTTGATTAAATCAAGACCGTAAATCTAATCTTCTCATTGTGTCTGAATCTCATTCAGATCAATATCCAGTACATGGACTAAGATTAGGTTAATTCTCTACTGAGAGGAGTCACTAAAATCCAAACCTGTTTCATCACTCCCTCAGAATGGAAGCGTCATGGTTATACAATTGTTTATGATCACATCACCCTCAGGTATTCCCAACACCTGTACATCCTGCATACTGGAAGACCTATGATCATCCTGAAGATATAGATCACTTTTACACTGTCATCTTCAGGGTTTGATCACTAAGTTTCTCAATCTTGGTCTTTGGGATTTGATATAGATCATATGCTTTCACAAAACATATATCTTACCTTCAAATTCATGTCATGCTTCCAAAACATGACGACAATGCATGGAATTTGATCAGTCCCAATACCTCATGAGTGAGGTCATGTCTCCCGGTTCACAAGTGAACCTGTATGTTCCCTTCGAGAGATCGTGTTACTCATATGTCCTTACATGCACACCAGCTCGCCGGTGTATAGACCCTGGTTAGGTCATCAACCTATTGGTCTGCCAAATGTACACACTCAGACATATAGTAACACATCTGTCTCTGGTCAGAGGATGTGTGCCTATGTTGTGACAGTATTCAACATAGGTCTTTGGTTATTTCAATCTCGTCAAGTCAACCCTTTGACTCAACTAATTTGACACCTCTGAATCTCTATTCCCATACAGAGGACCTGCATCTAGAGGTCGGTCAGATATCAGCCTAAATGAGAAAGGATTGCCATCTCCTACTCAGGCTGGAGATCATCTCTCAACAATCATTTGATGGTGCTTGATGAGTCCTCAATCTAACTATTTAGATATTCATCCAAGCACCATCCTCTATGATTCAATAATTGAATCAACAGCTGTATGCTCATCAAGATGGCCATGGTACATAACCCTAATTGTACAGAGGGACCTATTATGCAAATTAGTTATTCTTCATTTCAGATCAGGGAATGATATTTGCAATAACATTTATTGCACAATGGCTCGTCGTGGGCTCGCATGTCCAACAATGGGGAGAGGGGGCTCAACCGCAGTTCCCAAGACAGACTCGACGAGATGCAGTGGTACATCTTTAGATTATAGCATCGTGTTTTGTTGCTTTCAAGATTGCTCAGTAGTAGATCTCGCAGGGACCTTGCTAGATCTTCTTCATGGAAGAATAGTTTTTTCATCGAACAATAGATCCAACCAACCCTGGACGTTGCTTGAACCTCTTATATCGTGAACATGAGCATGGTAGAGACGGCTCAACTCGAACCTCATCTGCCAATAATCGACAAGATAATCGAATTGTTGGAATCGTTCATTCTCCATGCTCTGGGGTGGAGATATTTGGAGGAGGAAGAGAGGAGAAGAAGAGCGTGCCGGTTGCGGGAGGGTTCGGGGAGAAGGCATGGGGAGGCGCTGAGGGGAGATTGGGCGGATGAGAGATGGCGTGGATTCCAAACTTTTATTCAGTTTCAATTGCCCGATACAAGACTTACTAGCCACACTATCAAAATAAACCTAAACAATAACAAGCTTTAATAAATTAATCCTAATTGGACAGAAGTAAACAGAAATAGGATTGACGACGCATCATAATTTAACCCAAAAAATTTCAAGTCCATGCTGCATCACCTTCCTAACATGGCAAAATGCAACGTAAAGTTGCAGAACTAATTAACAAAAGGATTTATATGCAAGACTATGGGCCTGTTTGGTTGCCAGGGTACCTCGGGGTATCCTGGCATATCCCTAGCTCCAACCCTGCATTTTTGGGTTGGAAATACTTGTATTGACCCTACAATTTCTTTGGTATAATGGTTTTTAACCTTGTTCAAATATATTTATTAACATAAAAAATATTATAATCATTAAAAAAGGTAATATAACACATAATCAATGTCACATCACATCAAAATTATCATTCCAACCATCCCAACCTTCCAAATAGCTACTTTTCACAGGAGGATACCCCAACCCAGCCTAACCCAGTCCAACCCAGTAACCAAACATGCCCTATAAGTCCTGTGGTTGTGCCTGCATTTCTCATTATAAAAAGATGGTTCTTGGTGAATGTTCATCGATATCAAGTCACTAATAAAATCACTACAAAATATAGATATCCTATTCCATGACTTGACGATGCTCAACATGCTTTTCGGAGCCACTCTCTTCAATAGTTGGTCTTCATAGCTGATACCTGTAAATCCGTATCAACTCCGTCAATGGTTGATGATGCTGTTTGAACTTTCCAGTGCCCCTAGTACTTTCATGCATATTATAAATCCGTATGTTATGCCTCTACATAGGGAAATTTGTTGTCACTTAATTTGACGATGTATATATTTATATCATTGACTCTTTTGAACATCTATGACATCCATTATGTAGTGCAAACCTTGAGAGAAGACAATCTCTACCTTTGCCTCTAGAAATCAACTTTATGAGCCATGTCTATCATGTTCTTAGGATGTATTGTTTTCATAGATGTCATCATGGTTGATTCTGATAAGATTGTGGTAGTGCACCCTTAACTAACACCCAAGACTTCTACCGAGCAAAGGGGAGACTCCATTGCATCAATAATCGATGTACCACAAAGCCAACCCTCACCCAACCTGACTTTAACAACAACAAAGCATTTTCCCACATTAAGTAGGGTTGGCTACGCAGATTATTTGCCTCCATTCAGATCTATCTTGGGTCATTCTCGGGCTTAGATCAAAAAAACTAAGATCCCTTCGTATAGTCTCATTCCAACACTTCTTGGGCCTTCCTCACCCTCTTAATCGGCTCAACACCAACTTCATTCTGATTGCATCATTCCAAATCTGATCTTTACGTGTGTGTGCACACATCCACGTTAGCATTTTATTTTTGCTACTGCCATTCTCTGCACATGTTTATGGTTCACATGCCAACATTCAGATCCATAAAGCATTTCAGGTCTTACTGCTGCTTTTTAGAACTTTCCTTTGATTTTCAAAGGAATTTTCTTATCACAGAGAATAATAGAGGCCCCTCTCCACTTTAGCCAGCCTGCATTTATTCTATTAGTAACATCTCCATCAATTTCTCCATCATGCTGCAAAATAGATCCCAGGTATCTTGTTGGGATAAAAATGAGACTTATTATTGAAGGGAACCCATGACTCTCTTATATAGGAGAAAAATCATGGGTTAATTAAATGAGTGGTACACAAAGAAAACATAAAATATAAATCATATACTAAGAGATACCATTATCTCAACACTCCCCCCTCAAGCTGGAGCATAGATATCAATCATGCTCCGCTTGGAACAACACCTCTCAAATGGACCTCTAGCCAGGGCCTTGGTGAAGATGTCTGCCGTCTGATCTCCTGTGGAAACATGAGAGGTGGATATAAGACCTTTTTGGATCATGTCTCTAGTGTAATGACAATCCACTTCGATATGCTTTGTCCGTTCATGAAAAGCAAGGTTATTGGTAATAAACAAAGCTGCTTGATTATCACATAGAAGCTTCATGGGAAGAGAAACCTCAATAGTAAGGTCGGTCAATACTGATCTTACCCACATCATCTCTGCACATCCTTGTGCCATGGCCCTGTATTCAGACTCCGCACTAGATCTAGCCACCAATGTCTGTTTCTTGCTTTTCCATGAAACCAGTGAGCTGCCAACAAAAATAGCAAAGCTAGAAGTGGACTTTCTATCTTTGGGACATCCTGCATAATTTGCATCTGCACATGATGTCACATCAAGAGATGTATCCCTACTGAATATAAGGCTCGAACCGGGTGAAGTCTTCAAATACCTCAAGATCATATGGACGGCATCCATATGCACCTTCCTGGGCTGCTTCATGAACTGATTGATTTTGCTTACTGCAAAAGTAATGTCCGGCCTGGTGATGGTAACGTATAAGAGCTTCCCAACAAGCTCTCTATATCTTCTCCTGTCGACTTCCTCCGTGTCCTCATCATATAGTCTCACTTGCATCCATAGGAGTGGTAGCAGGTCTACACCCTATCATACATGTCTTAGAGAGAAGATCCATAACAAACTTCCTCTGAGTCATTACAAGGCCACGTTGGTTCTTGGCGAATTCCAAGCCAAGGAAGTAACGAGGATTCCCAAGGTCCTTAGTCATAAACTGTTGACCAAGAAACTCCTTAGGAGTATGAATGCCCTGCTCATCATCTCGTGTAATAACAATATCATCCACATAAACAAGAATAGCCACAATACCTCTTTGTATCCTTTGAACAAAAAGAGAGTGGTCCGCAGTGGACCGAACAAACCCCTATTGCTCTATCAGCTCTGATAGCTTTTGGTACCAAGCTCTCAGACTCTACATCAGGCCATAAATCACCTTATGAAGTCTGCACACCTTCTGGGACTCCCCCTCAGTAGCAAATCTTGGTGGTTGTTGCATGTATACTTCCTTCTATAGATCCCCATAGAGAAATGCCGTTCTTAACATCCAGCTGGTATAGAGGCTAGTCTCGCGAAACGACAACAGATAGAAGAATGCGTAGTGTCGAGTGTCTTGCTACTGGAGAGAAGGTGTCCTGATACTCCACACCATAGGTTTGGGCAAAACCCCGAGCCATAAGCATGAATAGAGGAGCGAGTAGAAGACCCGCGAGAATAAACATGGGGTAAAAACGTGGACTTGGTGGTAAGAGGTGGAGGCGGTGAAGACCGAGGAGCATCACAAGGTGCTTGGAAAGGAGAAGATGGAGGTGGGGGAACCACCACATCCTCTCTAGAACCTGCATTAGACAACCTGTCACCTGTAGGAGATAAAATACATAATCACAACAACAACAACAACAAAGCCTTTTCCCACAATTAAGTAGGGTCGGCTACATGGATTCTACGCCTCCATTCAGATCTATCTTGGGTCAATCCCGGGCTTATATCCACAAAACAAAAAATACATAATAGACTCAAAAAATGTAACGTCAGCACTTACATAGTATTTTCTTCTAACAAGATCAAAACGTCTATACCCCTTTTGGGTACGCGAATAACCAACAAAGATACATTTGACAGCTCTAGGAGAGAGCTTGTCTCGACCAGGAGTGAAGTCGTGAACAAAAGCAACCGATCCAAAGACCCCGGGAGTACGAGAGAAGAGTTCTTTCTCGGGAAATGCAATATGGAAGGGGATCTTCTCGTCAAGAATAGTGGAAGGCATGCGATTCACCAAGTGGCAAGCGGTGAGAACCACATCTCCCAGAAAGAATGTGGAGTACGACTGTGAATCAACAAGATTCTTGTGACGTCAAGAAGGTGCCGATGTTTACGTTCTGCCACACCATTTTGCTGTGATGTATAATTGCAAGAAGTCTGAGGAACAATACCCAAAGACATGAGAAATTCTGCTAAGCGTAATGTAGAGAATTCCAAAGCTTTATCAGTACGAGTGAATTTGACATTAGCAGAGAAGATATTTTTAACTTCGATAAGAAAGGTCTTAATCATAGCACATGCTTCAGACTTATGTTTTACAAAAATACCCAAGAGAGTCTAGAGTAATCATCCACAACAACCATATAAAAACGATGCCCCTGATGATCAGGAACACGACTCGGACCTTAAATGTCAAAATGAAACAACTCGAAAGATCGACTACTATTACGACTTGGACGACTCGAAAAAGAGGAGCGATGATGTTTCCCATGTTGACAAGCTTCACAGTCCAAGGCAGTACGAGTAGATATTTACGGGAGAACCCGTATCATCTTTTGAAGAAGCATGTGACCAAAGCGAAGATGCCACATGAAAGGAGAAACTGGACCAGAGGGAATAGAGGCTACCCCGGCACATGATAGAACAACAAGCTTATACAATCCTCTCTGCTCACTGCCATGAATTATCATCCTGCCAGTTAGTATGTCCTGAAACATAAGAGGAGGGGTCAAAGATGGCACGACAGTGTAAATCTTTTGTAATTTAACTAATAGACAAAAGATTTATTTGAAAATCTGGAGCATGTAAGACGTTTTGAAGACGTATAGAAGGTGCTAAAACAATCTCCCCCTGACTAACAATGGGTAGCCGAACTCCATTGGCAATGATCACGGATCGCCCACGAGGAATAGATCTGTAAGAGGTAAACTGCGTCCGATCTCCATACATATGATGAGACGCTCCAGAGTCCATAATCCAATCTGTCACATCAGAACTGCTACTACTGGTAAGCACATAGGGAATACCTGAGGAACTGGACAATGCTCTAGTGGTGGCCGCGACATCTAATGGGCTTGCAGTCTGAGTCACAGGGGTGGTCACCATCTCTCGAAGTCTTGAGACAAGATCATCAAAACGTGCATCTGTAATAGGTGCAGATGAAGAGTCTGTCTGCTCAGCAACACATGTAGACGTCGGATATCCATGCTTCTGAAAGCATGTCTCCTCCGAGTGACCAAGTCGATGACAATAGGAACATGGACCTCTCTGACGTCCGCCACCTCGACCACGAGGGCCACGACCACAGAACTGTGACGAGCTTCCGCGTCCTCGAGAAGCAGCCATAGCCGAGGTCGTCATCTATGGCGTAGTAGTAGGCATGGTATTAATCCTGCTCGACCGTTTGTAGACCTCCTCCATTGGTGGTATGTTCTCGCCAGTCAGAAGTTGAGTACGAGCAACATCATACTCTGAGTCAAGGGATGACAAGAAAACACCGGTCATAGTGGCATTCCGATATGCCTGTTGTTGTTCCACGCTGGTAGTAATAGTCATGACACTGTGTAGTCATTCAAACATGCCTCGCAGATGTGAGGAGTGAGCATGGAGAAGTCGACTATTCTGCTTGGTCGAGAAAATGTCAAACTGCAGTTGGAGGATCTTGCTTTGATTCTTCGCCTGTCCATAGGTAGCCATCCAGTATATCCCACATGGCCTTTGCAGTTGGCTGATTGACAATATCATTAGCAATCTCTGTGCTAAGTGTCCTAGAGAGCCAGATACGAGCATAGGCATCATCTTGCTTCCACGATGCATATGCCTCAGTCTTGTCCGCGGTTCCGAGTTAGTCATAATATGCTCCTTGTTGTGGCATTGCATTAGGGTACGAAACTGCATGGACCATAACTCGTAGTTGGATCCGTCCATCTTCACGATAGGTGCCGGGCCCTTGAAGACACCGGAAGAGGAGAACACGTCACCCTTTTTTTTGACATTCTTCAATAGACCTAGACGAGGAATAAGAGCGAACAAATCAAGAATATACGTGTCTACAACATCATAGGAGGGATGAGTTGTATCTGTAGACATATACAATCAGGGCTGCAAATCAAGGAGCAAATCAGAATATATCACCTTTATCAAACCAGTCCAGACCTCGATGCGGCACAAAACCGCCTATGTACAACCCCCAATGGGTCTACAACGGTGCCAGGAGGGTGCCAGGAGCAGGGCGACACCAATAGGGGAAGGGGCCGCAATGAAAGGCGGCTGGAGTGGTCGTCGGGCATGCACGAGGGGCCCGGAGCACCTGGGCGGTGCGCTGGCATCTCAGGCGGCGTGGGGCGGTGCGGGGGCTGCCGCTGGGGGGTGGGGGCGGGGTGGCGTCGCTGGGGGGTTCGGGGCGGTGCGGGGGCTGCCGCTGTGGGGGGGGGGGAGGGGGGTGAGGCGACGCATGAGGGGCTGCGGCGGTGCCGAGAGGAGGAGGGAGGGGAGGGTGTAGGGTTAGGGTACGAGAACCCCATTCTAGGACTGTTGCTCTGATACCATGTTGGGATAAAAATGGGACTTACTATTGAAGGGATCCCAGGGCTCTCTTATATAGGAGAAAAGCTATGGGTTAATTACATGAGTGGAATACAAAGAAAACATAAAATATAGATCAGATATTAAGAGATACTGTTGGGGATAATAGAAGAGTTGTTTATTCCATCAGCCCTAGGCTCTCTTATATAGGAGAGTAGCCTATGGGTAAATTACATAAAGCATACGGCTGAAAATAAAACTAACAGAGAGATACAAAGGAAACTAATATATATGTTAACACTCCCCCTCAAGATGGAGCATAGATATCAATCATGCTAAGCTTGGATGCACACTTCTGGAATGGGCCTCGTAGTAATGCCTTGATGAATATATCTGCAGTTTGATTTTCTGAAGTGACATGAGATGTAGCAATGAACCCCTTCTGAATCATGTCACGTATGAAGTGACAGTCGACCTCAATGTGCTTGCTTCGCTCATGGAATGCTGGATTGTTTGCAATGAACAGGGCTGCTTGATTGTCACATTCTAAGTTCATAGGAAGTGGTACATCTATACATTGATCTGTAAGCACAACCTTTACCCACATCATTTCTGTGCTAGGCTGGGCCATAGCCCTATATTCAGATTCAACACTAGACCTGGCTACCACCGTCTGTTTCTTGCTCCTACATGAGATTAGAGAATCTCCAACATAGACTGCAAACCCAGAGGTGGACTTCCTGTCCTTGGGACAACTTGCATAGTCTGCATCTGCACATGCTGAGATAGAAATCCCATTTCCTTTCTTGAATAGCAAACCTGCACCAGGAGATGATTTGAGGTACCTTAGTATCATATGTATAGCATCCATATGGACCTGACGTGGTTGCTCCATGAACTGGCTCACACGACTCACTGCAAAGGATATATCAGGCCTAGTGATCGTGACATACAACAGTTTGCCTACCCGTTCTCTGTATCTTCTTCTGTCCACCTCCTCTGTATCATCATCGTATACCTTCATGCTAGGGTTTTATTGGTGTTGTAGCATGCCGACACCCAAGCATACCTGTTTCACTCAACAGGTCCGTAACATATTTTCTCTGCGACATTACTAGCCCATACGGATTTCTGGCGAATTCCAACCCCAGAAAATATATAAGGACTCGAAGGTCCTTAGTGACAAATTCGCTACCCAGCTTTTATTTTGCCTGCTTTATACCTTGTTCATCATCTCCTGTAATCAAGATGTCATCTACATAAACCATAATTGCAATAATACCTCTTGAAGTCTTCTGTACAAACAAGGAATGATCAGCATAGGAGCGTTTGTATCCTTCTTTTTCAAAGAGGTCTGAAAGCTTCTGAAACCATGCTCTGGGGCTCTGCTTAAGGCCATAGATAGCCTTATGAAGTCTGCACATCAAAGAACACTCCCCCTCAACAGCAAAACCGGGAGGTTGTTGCATGTAGACTTCCTCATGTAGGTCGCCATATAAGAACGCATTCTTCTCATCCAACTGATATAGCGGCCACTCTCGACTAACCGCAACTGACAGCAAGATCCGTAGGGTAGAATGACAGGCCTTTTGGTGAGAACGTATCAAGATAATCTACCCCGTATGTCTGTGTAAAGCCACGTGCAACAAGGCGGGCCTTGTATCTGTCAATACTGCCATCTGCATTCTGCTTGACTGTCTTGCAGCTCACTGGGGTCACATCTGCAGGTATAGGAACTAGACTCCAAGTTCCCCTAGATTGAAGTGCCGCCATTTCTTCCTCCATTGCTAGACACCATCTAGTATCCTTCAGAGCATCTTGATAGTTCCGTGGAATATCTACAGCTGACAAGGCAACGACAAAATTCCTGAAATCCCCAGATAGTCGCTCAAATGACACAGAAGCTGCTAAAGGATATGTGACGCAACCCCTCTTCGATTTGCGTATAGCAATGTGAACATCTAGATCGGTTGTGTCCTCATCTAGCCTCTGCAACATATCCTGCTCAGAAATATCATTAGATCCATCAAGAGTAATATCTTCAGTACATACCTCAGGCGAGCTAGGAGATGAGTCATGACCATAAGCTGTAGTAGGCCTGCGGGTATAATGAAATGGTAGTCGTGAAACAGGGATAGTACTTGGAGGTGCGGATGATGGTAAAGGAGCTGGTGGCGGTGGTGATGGTGGTGGTGGTGGTGTCATGTAGATGGCATCGGTAGTAACTGGAGGTAGCTGTTGATCACCTGAGGATGAAAAATACATTACGGAGTCGAAAAAATGTGATATCTGCACTAACAATATACCGCCTACGCAATGGATCAAAGCACTTGTACCCCTTTTGAGTTCTAGAGTACCCAACAAACACACACTTGACAGCCCTAGGAGAGAGGTTGTCAGTACCGGGAGACAACTGGTGGACAAAGGCAACTGAACCAAACACACGAGGAGTAAGGGAAAACAGATCCTTACCAGGAAAGATAAGGGAGAAAGGAATCTGTTCACCCAGAACAGAGGACGACATACGATTAATTAGGTAGCATGCTGTGAGAACCGCGTCACCGCAGTAAGAATAAGGAGCATGACTCTGTATAAGAAGTGATCTGGTGACGTTTAGTAGGTGGCGATGTTTCCTTTCAGCAATCCCATTTTGTTGAGAAGTATAAGCACATGATGTTTGATGGATAATCCCTTTTGATGAGTAGTAATTGGTTAGGACATGAGTACACAATTCTAGGGCATTATCACTTTTAACAATTTTAACAAATGTGGAGATAACATTACGAATTTCATTAAGAAAATGGATAATAACATTTCCTGCTTCTGATTTATTTTTCAACAAAAATACCCATGACACACGAGAGAAGTCATCCACAATAACTATATAAAATCCGTGTCCCTGGTGATCAGGTACACGACTCGGACCCCAGATATCAATATGAAATAACTCAAACTTGGAGGTACTACTCCGACCCGGACGGCTGGGAAAGGTAGACCGGTGATGCTTTCCCAACTGACAAGCCTCACATTGGATGGTTGTGTGAGGCAGACCCTTGGGTAACACACGACACAACTTCTGAAGCGGTAGATGTCCAAAGCGCAGATGCCACATCAAAGGAGATACGGGTCCAGTAGGTAGGGATGAGGTTCCAACAAAAGGAGTCTGATTAAGGCGATAGAGGCCTCCTTGCTCATAGCCACGACCAATCACGTTGCCCGTAAGGATGTCCTGAAAAATAAGAGAAGATGGATCAAAAATTGCCCGACATTGTAAATCTTTTGTAATCTGACTGATTGATAGTAAATTCATTGAAAAATCAGGCGCATGTAACACATTCTTGAGCTGTATAGAAGATGTCGGTCTAATTTCCCCTGACCAGTGACTGGGGAATGTGTACCATTGGCAATGACCACTGTTCGGCCTGGAGGAATCTGAGAATATCCTGTAAGTAAACTCCGATCGCCACATAGATGATGTGTAGCGCCTGAGTCCATAATCCAAGGCAATGTATATGATCTACTACTGGTAAATGCAAGTATGCTGCCTGAAGCACTGGTAGACGCAGAGGCAGATGCAACAGCATCAGATGGACTCTCAGTAGTGGGTGCTGGGCCAGATGGTGGAATAATGGCCCTTAAACGGGCAACTAGATCATCGAACCACTGATCCAAGGTGGCAGCAGATGGAGGCTCTATCTGCTCAGCGACTCGTGAAGATGCAAGAAATCCATGCTTAGAGTAGCATGTGTCTTCATTGTGTCCGACGCGATGGCAGTAGGTACAAGTTGGCCGAGTGCGGCCTCCTCTGCCACGAGGTCCACGTCCACGGGTCTGATGATGAAATCCACGACCCCTGTTGGTGGCCATGGCCAAAGCATTCTGATTTGTGGCCGTAGAAGGGACGGTGATGCGACTCAGTCTATGAAATGCTTCCTCCATGGGAGGAATAGTAGAATCAGCCAAGATCTGGGATCGTGCCGCCTCATACTCTGGATCAAGTGCAGCAAGGAAAATGCCCACCATAGTCGCATTCCGATATGTCTTCTGTTGCTCTGGCGTGGCTGTCAGGGGCATGAAGCTGTATAGCTTCTCAAACATCCCACGCAGGGATGTGTAGAGTGAATGTAGAGGGCGACCATTCTGCTTTATCGTGAATATATCATGCCGAAGTTGCAGAATCTTTGTCTCATTCTTCGCTTGAGAATATGTGGCCGCCAGAATGTCCCACATGTCTTTGGCCGTGGGCTGATGTAGAATATCGTTGGCAATCTCGATTGCCAAGGTTCCGGACAACCAGACTTTGGCGTATGCATCATCTGCCTCCCATGAGGCATTGGCTCCAGTCTTCTCAGCAGGCTCTACTTCGGTAAGAATGTTCTTCTTATCAGTTGAATTCATCATACTCATGAACTGCATCGTCCACAGTTCATAGTTTGTACCGTCCATCTTTATGATAGGTGCTGGACCACGAAAGGCGCCTATAGATGGAATATCGGCCTTGCTTTCTGACATACTGGAGACAGAGGATTGGAGCGATAGACTGGTGAGAAGATCGTCTACACGGACATATATGGGTTTAGTTGCATATGTAGACTTCAAGCAACCAAACCCATTTAGTTGACGGTGTGCGCTCTAGAGATGTGATTTAAGAGCACACGAACATGGCACTAGGGTGCCCTCTGGAGGCGACGAAGGTGCGCGCGGATGTCTGGGCACTAGTGCTGGATGGCTGAGGCCGCGCGCACGGACTGCTGGGCGCTAAGGCGCAGTAGCGCTAAGGCGCAAGAGCGCTAGCGTTGTAGTGCGCAGGCACAGATGCACACGCGCACAGGCGCTAGAGCGCGGGTGCACAAGGCACGGTCCTGCAGGCGCACGGAGACGAGGTCGAGACCGCGCAGGTGAAGGCGAGGGGGCTCGCAGGCGCAGGCGGAGGAGCTCGCAGCCGAGGGTGCGCAGGCGGGGAGGCACAAGGGGCACGGGTATGCGCCGGCGGCGGCGAGGAGAGAGAGAGGCACGGGGGTGGGGGGTAGGGATAGGGTTAGGGTTTCGAGAACTCCGATCTAGGACCGTCGCTCTGATACTATGTTGGGGAAAATAGAAGAGTTGTTTATTCCATCAGCCCTAGGCTCTCTTATATAGGAGAGTAGCCTATGGGTAAATTACATAAAGCATACGGCTGAAAATAAAACTAACAGAGAAATACAAAGGAAACTAATATATATGTTAACAGATACAATTATCTCAACATATCTAAAAGAATCTATCTTCTGAATGTTATTGTTACCAATCTTCACGTCGATTCCTTCATCATTGCTTCCGTCAACAGTGCCCTCAATATATTCAGACTTTGCCCTACTTATACAAAATCCTTTAATCTCCAATGCATGTTTCCAAGCCTCATGCTTCTCATTCACTCCATTTCTAGTCTCATCAATCAACACAATATCATCAGCAAATAACATACACCAGTGTATCTCATCCTGAATGTGACTTGTCAACTCCTCCATAATCAAAGTAAAAAAGAAATGGACTCAAAGTTGAACCTTGGTGTAAGCCAATGTTGATCTCAAAATAATCAGTCTTCCCAGATTGGATCCTTACACAAGATAAAGCCCTATCATACATAACCTTTAAGAGGTTAATGTATTGGACAGGTACTTGTCCCTTCTCCAAAACTTCCCACAATATCTCACGTAGGACATAATCATAAGCCTTCTCCAAATCAATAAAAATCATATGGAGGCTTTTCCTTTTAGCTATATAAATATCCATTGTTCTCCTCATCAAATGGATGACTTCAATGGTTGAGCGACATGGTATGAATCTGAATTATTTTTCTTTTACTTTGAAAACTTGCCTTAACCTTCTTTCGATTACACGCTCCCAAATTTTTATAGTATGACTCATCAGCTTAATACCTCTGTAATTTGAACAATTTTGAATGTATCCTTTGTTCTTATAAATAGGTACCATGATACTTCTCCAATCTTCAGGCATTTTCTTGCTTTGCCAAATAACATTGAATAAATTTGTAAGTCAAGTCAAACCATGCTCACCTAAAACTCTCCATACTTCTATAGGAATGTCATCTGCTCCTACACCTTTCCCAGGTCTGATAACCTTCAAAGCCCCCTCTACTTCATTTCTTTTTATTCGTCTATAGCTTACACGATTCAAGTAACTTTCGCTACTAGCTAGATCACCCAAAGTGATCTCTCTATTTCCTTCCCTAATGAAAAGATTATGGAAATACTGCTTTTATCTAGTCTCTATATCCTTCTGGGTAACAAACACATGACCTTCCACGTCTTTAATGCATCTCACTTGAGAAAGGTTTTTGGTCTTTCTTTCTCTTGCTTTAGCCAACCTGAATATATCCTTCTGGACCTCCTTAGAATCGAGATTTTTGTATAAAACTTCATAAGATTTTGACTTAGCTTCTCTTACAACCTTCTTTGCTTCCTTCTTCGCTATTTTGTAGTTTGTGACAACTTCATCTGTTTTATCCTTAGATATAGCTTTAAAGCATGCTCTTTTAATTTTGAGCTTCTCTTGCACCCCTCCACTCCACCACTAAGCCTTCTTTTGGTCTGGAGCTCCTCCCTTTGACTTACCTAGCATCTCTTTGTCTCCTCTTCGGATACAAGATGTTACCGCCTCCAACATCTCGTTTGCACTTCCGCTACAATCGCAAGATAAATCTTCTAAAACATTCTCCCTAAAACTTGATTGCTTCAGTTGAAGATTCTACTATCTAGTTCTAGTGATCTTGGAAACCCTTATTTTCTTTACCATCCCTTTTATTTGCGCGTCCATGATTAACAAGCGATGTTGGGTTGTCAAACTCTCTTCTGGGATTACTTTGCAGTCTTTGCAACACAATCGATCTCTTCTCCTCCACGCAAAGTAATCTATCTGTGTTCTAGTCGGGCCACTCTTATAAGTAATTAAATGCTTCGCCCTCTTCTTGAAAAGAATGTTTGCTATGAAAGGATCATAAGACGTTACAAAATTCAGAAGGACTTTTCCCTCTTCATTTCTATCCCCGAAACCGTGGCCTCCATGAACACTAGCATACCCTGAAGCATCTTTCTCACATGTTCATTAAGACCTCCACCCAGACAAATCATCTCTTTGTGGGATTC
Source organism: Ottelia alismoides (assembly GCA_037367405.1). Taxonomy (NCBI): domain Eukaryota; kingdom Viridiplantae; phylum Streptophyta; class Magnoliopsida; order Alismatales; family Hydrocharitaceae; genus Ottelia; species Ottelia alismoides. The sequence continues at coordinate 162,681 of JAZKJV010001987.1, forward strand.
CTTGCAAAATCTTATCCAGATCCTCCCCCAAAACTTGTTTAATCCTTTCATCTAAACCAATTTGTGGTGCATAAACTGAGATGATATTTAGGACTTCTTCTTCAAGCACCGATTTTAGCAAAATAATTCGATCCGTGAATCTTTGCACCTCAACCACATAATCCTTAAAATCCTTATGACCAACCACTCCAACACCGTTTCTATCCTTATCTTTACATGGACACCAAAGTTCAAAGCATGTTTTCTCGATCTCTCTTGCTTTCTCTCCAACCCATTTTGTCTCTTGGAGACATGGTATCTGAATCTTCATTCTTTCCATCGTATCTATCTACTCTATCGATTTTCCAGTCAAAGTGCCAATATTCCAACTACCTATCCGCAACTTCCTTTGCAACCTCTTTTGAACTAACTTCTTTACTCGCATGCGCCCATCATGCGAGAACCCTTGCAAATTTTGTACTGCATCCGAGCGGCGATGCGGCGGAAATAGCTTATTTACTCGAATGCATTCCTCATGCGAGAACCCTTGCAGATTTTGAACTGCATCCTGGCAACGATGTAGCGCCCAACCTGATTTACCAAGATTTTTCGAAGTTGATTTTGATGCTACATTCGTTCAATTAGTGCAATCCTTAACCAGAAAAGGCCAACCTATTGTATACTTTAGTGAAAAGCTTGATGATGCGTGTTCACTCTATTCTAGGCATGTATACTATCATTTGAGCTTTAAAGCATTGGCGTCATTATCTCATCCAACGTCAATTCATCCTTAGTTCTACCATGAAGCTTTACAAATTTGTAGCAAAGTTTAAGCAAGCAACATGTTAAATAGACAGCTTCTTGCAAGAAGTATGCCTTCTACTGAAAATACAAGGCCATGATATTGAATGAAGTTGCTTATGCGTTTATTCGACATGCACATGTCTTGGCTATATTATTTATCCATGCTCTTTGATTTGAGTCGATCAAAGACCTTTAGGCTTTACCCCAATGACCATGATTTCAGTGCTATTTACAGACTTATAGAGTGGATCTATTGTCTTACCACCCTATACCTTTTGCACGATGGATACTTTCTTCATGGGAGACTCACTTATGTATCTCTACTTCTTTCCATGAGAGCTTGATTTGAGATATCCATGGGGAAGGATTAGGAAGGCATTTCAGTTGTGATAGAACACTATCCATGATGGAAGGACATTTTTTGGTTGACAATGAGTCAAGATATCACGAGAGTCATTTAACAATGTCAAAATTGCCAACAATTTAAATATCACTATGGAAACATCGTTTTATATACTCATCGGCCTTATCCAACGCGTCATTGGGAAGATGTCCCTGTGGATGTTGTCTTGGGACTTTTAGTATCTTCGAAGGAGCCCCACTCCTATAGCACCATTGGTATAGAGTATTCGGCACCCGACAAACCAAGGGCCCCCACAATTGCCAAACCTTCTTCCCTTAAAATGCTGCTCAAATAATATCGCCAAAATCACCGCATAGTCAATTATCGTCTGCCAAGGTCGCAAATGATGATCCAATCCTCGGATACCATCTTTCTCCCACAATCATCTCCCCTTACGAGTCCTAGGTCTTCTTTATCTCATTTATTTTGGTTGATTATTGTTGGAGTATGTAATAGAGGGGTAATTGGTCTCTCCAAGATCCATTTACCCCCACTCATGTTTAGTCCCATATCATCAATAAGTGGGGTTATGGTCTATCTGTGGGGCTATATATAAGGAGCCTTACACGCCATGTACTTGAACCGACTGATCAAACTGGAAAAACAAAATCATGTGTAAAATACTTATTTAAGTATCATTGAAATTATTGATTGAACCATTGAAGATACACATATAAATGTATTTACAAATATCAATAAATTAATAATAAAGTTATAAATTTGTAAGTGCATATTGTAGAGGTTTATGTTATGTCATGATGTACTGTTACGTATTTCCTATTTATATCATGTACATCTATGTAATTTACCCAAGGGTTTTCTCTCTATATAAAAGACATGAGGGCTCTATGGAATAACACAGAAGAGTATCATTTTACTCTAACATGGTATCAGAGCTAAAACCCTAGCCTAGGGTTTTCTCCACCCGCCGCCCCCTCCTCCTCCGCCGCCTCTCTCCAGCCGTCGCCAGGCCCCCTACGCCGCCATGCCCCTCTCCAGTCGCCGCCATGCCCTCCCGCGCCCCTCTCCAGTCGCCGGGCCCCCCTCCCGCCGCCCTCCTTGCCGCCGGGTCCCCTCCCCCCTCCCCTTGCCGCCGGGACCCCCCCTTGCCGTCAGGACCCCCCTTGCCGCTGGGGCCCACCCCCTGCCCCTCCCTCGCCGCCGGGCCCCATCCACCGCTGATGGATTCAAGTGCATAAGTCTACATATGCACTTGGATCCTAACGTGTCTTTGTAGAAACCGGTTCTGTTGTCTCTCATCCCTTGGTCTTCCTCTCCGGCGATATGTCAGACCAAAAGATTTATATGCCCGCCATAGGTGCCTTCAAAGGCTCGACACCAATAGTCAAGATGGACGGGACGAACTACGAACTCTGGGCTATGCAGTTCCTGAGTCTTGTGAAGTCGTGCGGTAAGAAACATATTCTTACCGAAGAGGAGCCGGCAGAGAAGACGGGGATTTATACCTCATGGGAGGCTGACGATGCGTATACCAAAGTTTGGCTGTCAGGAACGCTCACGATGGAGATAGCCAACGACGTCCTCCATCAACCCACCGCCAAGGCGATGTGGGATATTCTGGCCATTACATACTCTCAAGTGCGGAACGAGACGAAGATGCTGCAGTTGCAGCATGATATTTTTACCACAAAGCAAAATAGGAGGCCCCTTCATTCTCTGTACACGTCTCTTCGTGGAATGTTCGAGAAGTTATATAGCACCATCCCGCTCACAGCTACACCAGAACAGCAGAAGACGTTCCGCAACGCCACTATGGTAGGCGTATTACTTGCTGCCCTTGACCCAGAGTACGAGGCAGCACGCTCTCAGATCCTTACCGATGCCACTATTCCACCGATGGAAGAAGTCTACAGGAGACTCGGTCGTGTCCCAGTTCCATCAAATACAACGAGTCCACCTCCCTCGGCAATGGCAGTATCCAGAGGACGAGGTAGTTCGTCTTCATTTCGTGGCAGAGGAAGTGGTGGACGTGGCCGAGGAGGTCGTGTACGTTCTACGTGCTCATTCTGTCGTCGTACTGGTCATTCTGAGGGTACATGCTATTCCAAGCATGGCTTCCCTCCTTCTGCACGTGTCGCTGATCATGTTCAGGGTCCACCAGCATCTACTCTAGATCACAGGTTCGAGGAGCTAGTGGCACGGCTTCGTGATATTATGCCACAGTCATCTTCAGAGGGTGCTGACACTTCTGATGTTGCGGCTTCAACGTCAGCTAATACATCTGCTACTGCCAGTACCTCAGGTAGTACTTCAGTCTCCTATCATAACCATGATCTCACAGGTTGGATTGTTGATTCTGGAGCCACTCATCATCTCTGCCGTGATAGAGATAACCTGCAGTCCTATAGAGTTGTTCAGCCTGGTCGCTCCGTACTCATAGCTGATGGCACTCATTCCCCTATTGTCGGTCAGGGGGAGACAGTTTTGTTGCCCTCCATGCACTTACAGAATGTTCTACATGCACCACAGTTCTCTATGAATTTATTATCAATCAGTCAGATTACAAAAGATTTGCACTGTCGTGCTATATTTGATCCATCTTCTGTCATTTTTTAGGATATACTAACGGGCAGGGTGATTGGCTGTGGTTCTGAGCACAATGGCCTCTATCGTCTCGTATGGAACTCCTACGCTGGTGTATCACTACACTCTCAGGGTTCCGTCTCTCCATATACATGGCATCTTCGATTTGGTTACCTGCTGTTACAGAAAATGCGTCACCTCCTGCCTCAGATCTCTCCGAATTCGTCATTTCGTTGTAAAGCGTGTCAGTTAGGGAAGCACCATCGGTCGAGCTTCCCCAGTCGTCAGGGTCGGAGCAGTCGCTCCCCATTTGAGTTATTTCATATAGATATTTGGGGTCCCAGTCGTGTCCCAGATCATCAGGGGCACAGATTCTATCTAGTTGTGGTTGATGATTTCTCTCGAGTGTCTTGGTCTTTTCTTCTTAAAAATAAATCAGAAGCAGGAAGTGTTATTCAAAACCTTATCAATGAAGTGCAAAATGTTTTTTCATCTACTGTTAAGTATGTGCGTACTGACAATGCATTGGAGTTCTGTACTCGTTCCCTTGCTCAATTTCTTTCCTATAAGGGCATTATCCACCAAACTACATGTGCATACACGTCTCAACAAAATGGTGTTGCAGAACGGAAACATCGACACTTTCTTGATATTGCTCGCACATTACTTATTCAGAGTTGTGCCCCATTAGCCTTTTGGGGGGATGCTATACTTACAGCATGCTATCTGGTCAACCGCATGCCTTCTACTGTTCTTGAGGAAAAGGCTCCTATCTCTGTTCTCTTTCCTGACAAGGACTTGTTTTCACTTACACCTCGGGTCTTTGGCACAATTGCTTTTGTTCACCGGTTATCTCCAGGGCTTGATAAGCTCTCTCCTAGAGCTATCAAGTGTGTTTTCGTGGGCTACTCGAGGACACAGAAAGGATATCGTTGCTATGACCCCATTCATGACAAGTACTATGTGAGTGCTGATGTTACATTTTTCGAACCAATTATGTACTTCTCCCCTGCAGGTGATAGATTGGTCTCCTCCACACCCACGGATACTAATGTCTATGTGCCTCCACCTCCAAGCCCGGGTCAATCCGATTCCACTACACCACCACCACCACCACCACCTCCGATTGTACCATTCCCTAAGTTCTATACAAGGCGGTCCGGCCGTGCTCAAGCTACATGCCAACCATCCAGCACGCCTCAGGTATGTTCTGATGTTATCACTAATGATGGGTTAGATAATGCACCAGTGCAGGAGCCTTTACTACAGGAGGAGGATCTGCCAGTCACCACAGTGATAGATGATCTTGATCGGCCTATTGCTCAAAGGAAGCATAGAAGACAATGTGCATCATATCCTCTTGCGTCTCAAGTATCATTTCATCGTCTCAATGGTGATTTCCAGAGATTTGCAGCTGTTGTCTCGTCGGTTGAGATTCCACGGACCTCCACGGACCTATCAAGAAGCCATGAAGATTGATTGCTGGCGTCTAGCTATGGAAGAGGAGATGCGTGCCTTACAGTCTCGAGGGACTTGGTCTCTAGTTCCCATTCCTCCAGGTGCCTCTGTGGGGAGCTGCAAGTGGGTGTTTACAGTGAAATATCATGCAGATGGACGTCTCGACAGATACAAGGCCAGACTTGTTGCACGTGGATTTACCCAAACTTATGGGGTAGATTATTTGTATACTTTTTCACCAGTGGCTCGACACTCCACTCTTCGCATCCCGATATCTGTTGTTGTGGTACGTGATTGGACCATTTTTCAGCTTGATGTCAAGAATGCATTCTTGTATGGTGATCTACAGGAGGAAGTCTACATGCAGCAACCACCGGGGTTTGCTGCTGAGGGGGAGACTCAGATGGTGTGCAGACTTCATAAGGCTATCTATGGCCTCAAACATAGTCCCCGGGCATGGTTCCAGAAGCTTTCCCAGCTGATTGAACGACAGGGGTTCAAGAGATCAAATGCGGACCATTCACTGTTCATCCAGAAGACTCCTAGAGGTACAGTTATTGTCATGATATATGTTGATGACATTCTGGTTACAGGAGATGATGCTCAGGGAATTGAGATAACCAAATCCCTGTTGGGAAGTCAGTTTATTACGAAGGATCTAGGCACGATACGATATTTTCTGGGGATAGAGTTTGCGAGAAATGCACAAGGAATGGTAATGACTCAAAGAAAATATGTCACAGACTTGCTTGTTGATACAAGAATGACTGGATGCAGACCGTCGAGCACGCCTATGGACCCAAGCATGAAGTTGTACGACAATGATACCGAAGAGGTGGACTAAAGAAGATACAGAGAGATGGTGGTAAGCTCCTATACATTACCATAACTCGACCGGATATTGCCTTTGCAGTAAACCGAGTGAGTCAATTTATGGAGCAGCCTAGGCAAGTTCATATGGATGCCTTATATATGATATTGAGATATCTGAAGTCTTCCCCAGGCACAGGGTTGCTATTTAGAAAAGATACAGATCTGTCTATTTCAGCTTGTGCAGATGCAGACTATGCATGATGTCCAAGGATCACAAATCTACTTCTGGATTTGCTATCTTCATAGGAAGCTCTTTGGTTTCTTGGAAAAGCAAGAAACAAATTGTTGTTGCGAGATCCAGTGCTGAATCCGAATACAGAGCCATGACACAAGCAAGCGCAGAGATGGTGTGGGTTAGAGCAGTCTTAGAAGATTTGAATGTAGATGTCTCCTTGCCTATGAATCTTCAATGTGACAATCAGGCAACATTGTTTATTGCCAATAATCCAGCTTTTCATAAAAGAACAAAGCACATCGAGGTAGATTGTCACTATACTAGAGACATGATCCAGAAGGGCTTCATTTCCACTTCTCATGTCAGTTCAGAGGACCAGACTGCTGATATATTTACCAAGCCATTGCTCAGAGGACCTTTCCAGGATGTTCTTCCAAGCTGAGCATGATTGATATCTATGCTCCATCTTGAGGGGGAGTGTAGAGGTTTATGTTATGTCATGATGTACTGTTACGTATTTCCTATTTATATCATGTACATCTATGTAATTTACCCAAGGGTTTTCTCTCTATATAAGAAACCCAAGGGCTCTATGGAATAACACAGAAGAGTATCATTTTACTCTAACACATATATTAGCATGCAATTTTTTTAATTAGATGTATTTGTAGGTATAAATATTTTCATTTACTTGTATTGTAAATACATAGATATACATACACAGAGGGCCAATCTTGTGAGAGCCAAACTATGTGAGAGCATGAGAGTAGTGAATCTTGACCACTAGATTCTACTCTTCTCTCTCCTACAATCAATGAAGAGAGCGATGACATAATCTAGTGATCCAGATTCACTACTCTCATGATCTCACAGCTTTTGGCTCTCACAGGATCACCCCTCTACATACACAATCACATAGATATAAATAATGCACGTAAATAAACAAAATAAAGATAGACTCACAACATATGCAATATCTAAAGGATATATATATATATATATATATATATATATATATATATATATGGTGTGATACATACTTTTACTTATAGCTATTGAAATGCGTACTTAATGTAAATATCTTACATTACATGTACAATATTTTAGCATATACAACATTAAATACTATACATATATAATATTTAAACTAATTTATAACTTGATAATAAAATAATAATATCTAGGATCAATTCTTTACAAGAAGTGAGTATGGTTGAATTGTTAGTAACTTGTGTTGGGTACCCAAAGGTCATGAGTTCAACTCCCACAAATAGCTCTATTTTTTGAATAAAATCAAACTTGAATTTCTGTTCAATTTTGGACGAACTAGATACCCAATTTATCTGTTAATTAGATCAAAACATTTCCTATTCCAACCGAACTAATGAAACTCGAATACCCGAATCGGTTCAGGTTCGATTCATCGATTGAACCAATCAGATTGACAAATCTGGCATGGTTTCAAAAACATTGCACACAACAAAAACTCATCTGTACATTATATTTTGCTTTTGGACCCCAGAATGAGATCTTATTTTCGAGGTTCCCAAGGTTGCAAAAGTAGATAGTCGGTGCTCAACAAATCGAATTTAGTTGGGATTTAGTCGATTTCGATTTTTTCAATTATTTTAAACATATAAAGAGCTCTGCACCTCTCGCATTCCTCAAGAAGTATATTATGAATATTTGAACCCAATGGCCCCTTCTCTTGTGAAGTTTCAAACCATGTAAATCATGTTTGTTCTTGTCAATATTTTACATCTTCCACTAGATTCATGTTCGAATATGAACAAACTTAATTTGTCCGGATGCAAAGAACTCATGTAGGTGCAGTTGATGCCCCATAATGTGGGAGGATGCTTGTTGTTTGTATATGGATTAAGTGACGATGCCTACATCTGGCCTTGTACTCATGAATTGACCTAAAGAGGACGCATTCATACTCTAAGAACCCTTTCTCCTTTTTTGTGGGCTTGGGAGGGTCCTCATTTCATCTTTGCTGTATTTCCCCCCAAAAGCCAGAGGTTGAATACTTGAGTCTACTTATTATATACAACATATTTATTCAACAACAAATAAATAAAGTTCATTCTGACCAACTTAGAAAACTGCACCTGAAAGAATCAGTATGGGGAAGAAGTGATTTCTTTCTTTCACATAACACGTCGATCCTCATGCCACGACACTAGCATCTTACCCATAAGGCCTGCAAAATGGCCAAAGGATGCGGCATAACCAAACATCTTTTGTATTATTCCTGCATTTCACGTTAGTTTTGGCTGGGCTGCCTTATTCTCATTTATGTTTTTGCCCACAAAAGCTATCAGGAAGGTTCATTGCACCCTCAGTACAAGGAAAAATGGCAAAGATGACAAACTTGCATTTGGGTCATTTACATTTACTTATTGTCGACTTTGATACTTCTGTAAAGTCAGATAGGATGCATGGATTTCTGTTTTAACTTCTTGAGTTGGGCTTTTATTGACAATGTGTATACTGGTGATGTTCAAGTTATTAGATTAAAATCATGTGAACTTTGCTGCCGCTTGATACTTTGTTCCTTTTGTCCATTCAGAATGAACACTTTGGTATTGTTCCGTTGGAAGCAATGGCAGCTCGAAAGCCTGTGATTGCTTGCAATAGCGGCGGCCCTGTAGAAACTGTAAAACATGAAGTTACTGGATTTCTTTGTAATCCCAACCCTGATGATTTTGCGCTGGCTATGTCAAAGCTCATATCAGATCCTGACATGGCTGAGAGAATGGGCAAAGAGGCACGGCAACATGTGATGGATAAATTCTCCACTACATCATTTGGGAAGCAACTGAATCGCTATATTAGCAGTGTTCACCACCGGAGAACAGAGTAAAGACCCGGCATTTTTTAGGCCCCAACATCATTATATTAATATTCTAAAGGTTGGTTTTCCTTTTGGAGGCGAGCCGAGTTATAAATAATTATGTATTGTAATAGTGGTTCCATCCCTCTATACAGGTATCCAAGTTTTTTGAGACAAGTTGGGGCAGGGTACCTTTTAAGAAAACACATTGAGGCAGGATCCCTTTCAAATGGAAAAATCAATGGAAAATCTATGCTTAGAGAACATAGTATTGCCCTCAACATTGTATATATTTGATGGGCATTATGAATAAGGCTAGGATCAAGGCAGGGTAGTAACTTTTAGTTAGTGAGTAATTTACTTTTTATGTTATTTTGTTGTGCGATCAATCAGAATGTTGCTTAAATTGTTTTCCCGAGATTATCACAATTATAGTTTCTATAGTTTTTGAATTATTAATTAAGCTTGAGACGGATCCCGTGAAACTTTGAATTTTCGAGTAACCATGAAGGTATATGGGCTTACATTTCTGCCAAAATTTACTTAAGCATTTTCCCCAGATCTTCCTGATGCTGCTGCTGTCCCTTCCTGATCCTCACTCGTCCACAAAGAATTCATGAGTGTGCGTATTTGAACAGCTCAACTTATTACCACATGGATTTAAATACAGTTGTTAGTGCACCATATATTAATTCCTTTGCTGCATTCCATTTTCCTTTCATATGTACAAAGCATATCTGAACAAACTTTGGATGATCCTTTGTGTTGCTTTCTTCCATAAAACTCTAACCAGGACAAGATGCCATATATCAGTCACTGGAATCACATTCAACTTCTCTTGAGTAGGATCTGTGATTCTCACATACATGGCTTGGGGATTTTAATGGTTATACCTGCATTGAATTCTGCCATTACAAGCTTTCTTCGCACTGAATTGAAGCCTTTCTTATTTGCTCTGTTTATTATCTAGTTGGATGGTTTTTGGAGCTGCCTCTACATATGTATTTATGTAAAAAATTGTCCTGCTGATTGGCGATGAAGACTATTTCTTCAGGCACTCAAAGTGGAAAATAAATTCTGTGAGTTCTAATCTCTTGTTGTTCATTGATTCTAAGTGGTAAATCTGTTGGTTAAACTGATCGGTCGTAGGTATAAATTTTAGTTAAGGAGGCTTAATTATATTTTAATCTAAAAAAGTGAAAGAGCTCCTTCATTCTGTCTACTCTAATACCTTTGTCATCCAGTGATAAACACGAAAACCATGCTAGTTCAATGACAAGGTTATCATGTTATTGAATCAAATACCTTAGAACCCATTAGGTTTCAGATTCAATTTATTTTAAAAGCCTTGAATTCAAGCTTGAATTAAATTTAAATGAATTTGTTAACATGAATTCAAACTTGATTCATTTTTGAGTTTTGAATTATCAAATTTCATTTCATTTTATTTTGAATTTGAAATGTTAATTGATATTTTAGATCTTATATAAATTATTTTATATAAAGAATATTATAATTTTGAAGATTTTATTTTATAATTTTATTTTCGAATAGATATATTTAAGATCAATTAAAAAAACTAAGATCAGTAAAAATACCTTGTAGAATAGATATTGTGCATTGTATGTTTTCTGCAATCTAAATTCTATTTTTTTCTTGTGATTAAAGAAACATATAAGGGAAATAATTACTGGAGGCATAATAAAGAGAGTATTATTGATAGAACATTGAGTAGATTATGGTTACCACTAAATGTTGATGCTAGACTAGACTAAACTCTTTTAGAATACAATATGAACTAAGCAAATTATTTGAAACATGAATAAGAATAAGTAACTTAGCATGATAAAATTACTTTATGTATCATGATGATCATTGATATATGAAATTAAAGTTATGAGTTACACAAGTTTTTCAATATACAACGGAACAAATGGTGAAAAAAGCTTTTATATTTCTGCCATGACGATCAATGTTTATTTTGACAATATTAGCCACCATAGTAGGTTGTCATGAAAGGATAACCGAAAGAATGGAAAGGTAAGATGAGAGATACTTAGATAATGGACCACAACAGATATCAAGGAGGAATTTGACATAACATGATATGTCTTGTTTGCCTCCTCATATCTAGGCAAATATTATTTTCTATTACGAATTCTAATAAGTTATAATATTAAATAATAAAAGGAAATAAAATTCTAATCAGTTGCATCCTACAAATAGTTTCCATCCCATTACCTCATTCTCCTCTTCATTTTTTGGTGAGGGACGAGGATGTGTGGACGACTGGAAGTAGCTTTTATTCTTCATTCAAATGTAAACTCTATCCCTTTTTTAAATGTTTGTAACATTTTATTAGATTCAGATGTAGTTGAATTAACACTCTACAACAATTTTTATCCTAACATCACAATCTGTTAGGATACTTTAGTAACTAACATTATATATTTATGTAATATTAGGATGTGCACAATTTGTAGTTCAGTAACTAACATTATAAATGTTTTTTCCCAGCCATATTTAGATAATTTTGTAAATAACTTTATAATATTAACATTATAACATGTTGAGATTTAACAGTGTAACGTTATAACATTCTTAGGATGTTTAGGTAACTTTTTTGATCAGATTTACTTAAGCAATTTTGTAACTATCATTATAACACGGGCTTAATGGGGCTACCCCATGGTGAGCCAGCGTAGCTACCCCAATCCATATTTTTTTTATTTCTTAAGGTATTATTTGAAAATACTTGGGGATATTTAGATCACTACACGACACCATGTTCTCATTTAAATTTCGACTCAATTCGAGAGTTTTATCCCGTCCACCAAGCATGTCAAATTTTAATGGTCTCAGAATGGTAAATAATGAAAAAAAAGGAAAACTTGCTTCATATATGAAAAGATATAGGTATCATGGTATACATTTGAAATATTGATTTTTCTAATTTTTATTATTCAAGTCCTTATTCATATTTTTCAAAATGACACTATATGAAAGAAACTTTTGTTGATATTCTTAGAAATGACGAGATTTTAAGTTAACATGAGCACACATCATTTTTCAAACTAAGAAGTCCTTATCCATAATAAAGAGTATGTCTTTCTATTTTCTTTAGCCCCCTGCCAACAATTCTGGCTTCATCTCTATTATGATTGATGGGTTTTTAGTTAAAAAAGTACGGGAAAAGGGAAAAAGTGGGGCGAGGAACATGAATAGGGACATAGATTGAGGGGTGGGTCATGATACAATTCTTAATCATGCGTTCTTTCCCATTTGTGACGACCTCGAGGATCCAGATGCTCGGCAAATTGATTTCATACACATACATTTCCACATTCGAAACACAAAATATTATAAGCTATGACGTGTGAAGTGTGTTAGCTCTTCCCATCCAAGATGCCAAACTATCATGTAATCTCCTCCTCCAGTAACTCGTCCTCAGGGAGTCATGTATTTCCTTCAAGTTCAGGAACATGCTAGTTCACAACGAATGGGGGAGAAGTCTTGGAGAAGGGAAAAGAAGTGGAGAGTGACCAGTATAGTCAACTCCCCTGTGAAGCTTGGCTGGTGTAGCCAAGTCTCCACTAGATCTGCAGGCTATCTGAAGCTTGTACCATTGTGGTAAAATATTATTCTTTTTGGTGTTGGCTTCTTTTTGATAGGATTTGCGGTTGCTCTGTATTGGTCTTTGTGCTCCGACAGATATAGAATCTTTTGTTCCCTCCATGTTTTGAGGTCTTAGAAAAAATGCTACCAGTCCATCCCTCATTCAAAGCTTTATTTCAACATGGTACTATGATCTTTAGATGTCCACACTACCAAAGAAAGAGACACACTATCTTCCAACACCTCGGCTGAGTTGAGCTAAGTAAGTGGTGTAGAGTACATGTTAGTTCCTTATCTAAGAGTCTGCTTAGAATGAGGCGGCCAGGCTATATACTTGAGTCAAAGTTTAGATATTGTCTTGTGAACTTGGAGAATTAAGTCTATGAACCGAAGTTTCTAAATTCCTACTTCTCAATGAAGTTCCATTGAAAAATAAGTAGATTAAGGTCAGTTCAAGTCCACTCTCGATTTTTATTCGTGACTTGGTTTAGAATCGACTAACTTTCCACTTTGCATATGCATGATATGCTAATGAAATGTAGATGCAATACATGAATGAAGTGCAAATTTTTATATTATGAAGATTTTTTTCTTTTTATGCTAGAATGAAAAAGAAACCCTTTTTATTTGACAGAACCTCTTTTTTTTATTATACCTCATATTTTACAACAATTTGCTCACAAGTATTATGCTACAAAGATTTTACAACAATTTTACAAAGCGAGAATTAATTTCACAAACTCCTATAGATTATACATATTTTACGGCTTGTATACATAATACACAATATACATGTATTTTACATATTTTATTTTTATTTTTATCCATTTTACCCATCCCGTATTTATTGAATAGTATATACAAAAAATACGTGAAAGTACGAGCAATGCGTAAAGTATATATGTAATATATACACACCACATATACTTAGCACGTGCTATGTCCTCAGAGCACAAGAAGCGAGGAAGAGACATAGCTTGTGCTAAGCGTAAGAGAGTAAAAAGAATTGATAGAAGTCGACCCATCCCCAACACTTAGGCCGTGGTAAACCGAAGTGTAGAAGAAGATAAAAAATAGAGCGACAGAGGTCAAGAATAGAATAAATGGATATACAGGGCGGGCATCGGTCCCCCCTATACTTAGGTTATGGTCAACCTAAGTATAGAAAAAGGAGTAAGTGTGAGAACCAATGGGGTTGGGGATGTACAGAGAAAAATGAAAAAGAAAAGAAGAAGAGCAACTCGGGTCACTCACCCGCTATACTTACGATATGGTTATCTTAAGTATAGCCACAAAATGAAAATGATATGGAACTGAGGTGAGTGATACGAATCACTGGAGGGGGGTGTAGGGAGCGAGAAAATCACACAATATGGAGTAAGAATGTACAAGTCTCAAGAAGGTTTGTAATGAACCTTCTTGCGTGAACGAGTTGGATAATAATATGGAGGTGGAGTAGGTGGAAGGGAAGAAGAAGAAGAAGCAGAATCTCAGCCATTGTCAGAGCCGTCCTTAGAAGAGAAGTTGTGTATGGTTCATGCTCTCCAGTTAATATTGTGTTTTTTCTACCCACTCACACAGTTCTCCAACTCGACCTCGGACGAAGAATATTCTCGGAAGAAGTGTCCGACTGGTCCCAATGAATTATTTCAATATGTCTATTAGGACATGAGAGTTATCCTCGGACATGTCTATTGTGATATACTTGGCTAGTTTGCTAGATCCTGAAGCAAGGAGACGAGAAGGAGCGGAGTGCTTCTTCCCTCCACTAGCAACCAAACTCGAGGATGTGGCCCTTCTATGCTGAGTCTGTGAGGTGTAGACAATGGGTTCTTCATCGGTTAGTCACCTCATATGTTGTATATCTCTTGTATGGTCAACACGCCTCTCGGATATGTGATAGTGCTCTCAGTTGGATGGATTTGGTGGGCTTATTCTTCACCTTTTGGGTAGTACTAGTGATGGCTGGGCAGGTTGACGACACCTGAATCTGGGCGACATTTAAGAATTCCAAGAGGGGATATGGATGCTTTTTATTCGTGATAACATCTCCCCCTTATGTATGTGAAGACTCCCTGGTGGTGTTGGGCTTGGTCGGCTCCACAATCGTCTCATTATTATTAATGGAGAGGGGGGAATCATCTACCTCTTGATGGTCATGACTGTTGGTGGCAAATTGGGTCACTTCGAGTTGGAATGTGTTCTCAAAGGTCGCGTACAGTTGGTATGTTCCCAATGTTAGAAAATTGATCGTCCGAGTCTCGTAATCTTCAGTCCCCTTAGCCAAGGCTAAGAACAACATCCCAAAAATAATAGGAGATTGGGTGAACTCTCCTCGACGCTCAAAATCAATGACCGTAAAGTCCACTCTGAGTGGAGCACCTTGGAAAGTAATGATGACCGAGGTAATCCCTCTCGACCATTTCATGGATCGATGAACCCATTGAACGATCACTCTCGATTTCCTAAGTGGTCCGAGTTTGAGTTGGCAACAAATGATGGCAACATCAAATCCGCTCATTTCATTTTCCACATTTGTACCCGAGATGGCAAAAAATGAGATTATAGTTTGGTGACATTTCTCAATTTATCTTCAACTAATTCACATCTCTTAATAATTCAAGAAATGTCATCCTACAAAGATTCCTCATGTCAAATCATGGGAGCAGTCTATTCAATTAAAAGATACTTCTAAGAACTTGGGATCTTATACTCAACATACCTAGACTCTAGCATGTAATGCTGGGTCGACTTGAGACCATCCATGTAGCAGATATTGGTTGGAGCCTCATATGATGGAGTCAATAAATAGAGGGCTTGTAGATCGAGCCCATGGGTCCAATCCCCTGTATGTGTAGGCTCTATGAATGGGGGGGGCTATGAGGGCTGGTCAATGTATGCTTGATCACTAAGGTCAATCAAGTCTGGAAAATTATAAGGTGCATGCCTCTCCATTTGGTTTGTTCTTTAGACCAACTTGTATCCTAAGGTCAAGTCAAAGTGTGGATGTATAAATTGTTGACATGTCCAACAGTCGTAAGAGGATCAAATGAGGTATGTTAGGGTAAATAACTCTTCCAATCATCCGTCTCAGTGGTGGCTTGCTCTTCGAATGTTTTCTTGATTCCAGCAACTGCCCGAGAATATGGCGAGTCAACCAAGGATGGAAGTGGATCAGGAGTGTGCGAATATGGTGTAGGTGAGAAGTGCGAAGAAGTGGAGAAGTCATTCAAAACTTTGATTTTATAATCAGAGTGAGGTGGACAGAAGAAAGATGGATGAGGATGAACCATCCCAAAGAGAGGGTTCATGGAGGAGTGAAATGGTGAAGATGGTCGGTAATCGGTTAAGGAGAAGTTATATGTAGAGTTTGGTTACAGAGACCGATAAGCTGACATCTTTAGAAAGAAATTAAAGTGGATTAAGGTGAAAACATGCAATTGCATTGAAGGATAACATACACAGACAGATAAAAAACAAACGCAAGAGAAAACCCTATTTTCACCAACTTAACATTGTGATGGTCGTAAAGGTCCAACTGTTATCTTTTCGGTTTTAGTTAAGAGATAAAACAATCATGTTATGGAAGCACACAAGGTGAATCGTCTGACGCCTAGCGTACACTCCCATATATCCCTATCAAAGAGACGATCTGTCTGGGCTGCCAGATTGTATCATGCCCTAAGGCTAGTATTGAGAAGATATACACCAGAGCGTCTTTCTAAGGTTGAAGGCAAGCGCTTGCAGCTCCCAAGCTCGTAAGAGTCAGACCTAGAGACTTAGGATGTAAGTCTAGGGATTTGAGCTCTAACAATAGTGTGTACATCCTCACCCATTCTGTATGCAGATAGGTAACTATGTACAATGACAGGGTTGCTCTCTTGAAAACAATTCTTAACATCAATGCAATTTTTTTGGTCAATTCTAATTAGCGGTCTCAATTTTAAGTTAGATTATCACTTGATTAAGTCCACAAAATACGACACGCCTAATGATCTATCCCGATTTCTGTTTATCCTTAGTTATAAAATCAAGAGGAAGGGAATGAAATCAATGATGCCTACCCAATTTAGAAGACTTACATTGATCCTCATGCTCTACTTGCAAGATGCAATACAGAATTGATTTTTTTATGCTAAATGTAAGCAAGTTCGAGAAAACCATACCTAGAAAGAAGTTCTAATTAGTGGGAAGAATTGATTTGAATTTGACTAAGTCAAAGCGATCCAAGGTGTACATTATTACAATGAATTATGGTCCTTGTTTAAATGAGCACAAGCAAGTGGTAAATGACCTATGTAAAGCTCTAAGATCCACGAGTGCAGGTCTAACCTATGAGACACTCCAATCGAGCACCAACCTCAATATGAGAGTGAAACATGTGTCAATACACCACAAGAATAAAATTGTCTAAAGTTCATGTAGAAACGTGAGATCCCGAACAGGAACCACTGGAAATACACAATTATTATAAATTATTATAAAAAAGTCAAATAAAATATAGAAATAAAACTTAAGGACTCTATACTCTCTCGTATCTCAATTTGATCTTAATTTTAAACGTATCTTTTTAGTTGGCTTGCTTCCTGAAAAAGTCGGCCTCCAATGCTCCTAAGTTGCTTGGCTACCTAAGCAGCCGCTCCGATCGTGTAGGGTCCCTCGTACAAAAAATATGATGGTGGTTAGAGAGATGACTCAAATAAAATAAATACATACATAAATAAAATTACTGGAAAATAAATAGAGGAATAATTACAATAAAGCCTAGGGTCAGACTACCCGGGAGGTGGAAAAACTAATATCTAAATTGTTTAAAAATCAACCTAAGTCGTGACTCCTCAACAATGGTGCCATCTGACAAATTCGGAAATGCCCTTCGCTAATTCCGTGGAATTAACTTGATGTTTATTATAGGCGAGCAAATTCAGATTAATCAAAATGACAACTTAATTAATTTTTCAATTAGAAGCAAGCAGTGAATTTTATTTTACTCGGGCAAGCCCAAGGTCGAACTCAGGGAGGCCACTGTCTCCTTAAGTCAATTTTCAAATAATAAAGATGCCAGGTTTTTGAGAAAAATACTTTTAGAAAATTTTATGCAAATAATTATGAAGTGCAAATATAGAATGCCAATGATAAGGTCAAATCAACCTATGTTGGAAAATCTAAATTAATTGACAAATTAGTTCAAAAATCTAAAATACAATTTTCCCTTAATTATTTATATCATGTAGAATCCAGAACCAATTTTTCTATTTCTACGACTTAAAATGCATGCATGAAAATGGACACTTTTTAGGGGTGTTTTTGTAATTTTTCATGCAAATGACATTCAAAAATCATGAAAATTCATTAGTAAGTTAATTGCGATGAAATTAATCTACTATGATTTTTTTGGATTTTTCTAATGGAAAATGAAATTATGATGAATTAAATAGGCAGACTCTGTGATTTAAGAAATTTAATTTATAATAAATTGTAAGCCTAGTTATTTTTGGAATTAGAATTACCCTAGATGTGTCTAACCAAGGTGTATCCAAGAAAAGTTATAAATTCAAATATTAAATTTAAAGGGAATTTAAAATTAATTACAAAAATCACAACTTAATTTATGTTTATGCAAAATATGTGTGTAAATGACTTGAATTTTGAGAACAATACAGAGCACAACTAATCCTTCCTAATTTTTCCAAATATTTAGAAATGATGGATTGAATACAAATTATAAAACTCACAATGTGTAAAATATGAAACTTATCACCAAAAGAATATTAATAAATTAATCATAGCTCACCAAATACATCCATTTCATCAAATGATAAATAATTAATTGAACAACATAATGCAATTTTAGAATTAAAAATGAATGTCAAATGATGTTTCAATTAAATACACAAAGTGATGGGTCTAAATGTAATATAGAAAATATAATAAAATAGAATGAACTATGGGGTCAAGGACTAATATGAAATTACCCAGATCCAGGAGGGGTTTGGTGCAAAACTCCCTGCATTGGTGTATGGGGGACATGAGGGAGTGAGGCTTGGGCGGCGGGCTGAGGATTAGGCCCCGAGCCTCTACGTGGCTGGGTCTCATCGCTTCGAGTCGCTGAAGCGCTAGGTTCTGGCGGCGGGTGTCGTGTCGGCCAGATGGCCGTTGGATCAAGGACTGGGTGCCCTACCCAATTGAGGCTATAACATACCAGCTCGAGGCGAGGTGCGAGCAGTGCTGAGGGATGAGCGACGAATCAGGTTGGTTGTCGTGGCACATTTTATACCTGTCCGATGGCGATTGGATGGTTGGAGCGGAGGCAAAGAGGTAAAGTGGCGGTCGGTGTGGCTAACAGAGACATGGTCGAAGGCATGGGATCTCATCGAGGCAAGCATGATTGGTATTGATGACGTTGACACGGAATGGCTCTATGATCAAGGCATCATCTAGAGTTCTGGATCAGGGCTCCGACTTGGGCTAATCGGCTGTCAAAGGCTGTTGGACATGCGGGCCCACTACAAGCCATTATGTAATAAATGTTATTGTGAATATCATTCCTTGATCTGAAATGAAGAATGATTAATTTTCATAATAGGTCCCTTAGTACAATTAGGATTATGTACCATGGTCATCTTAATGATCATACAAATGTTGATTTAATTGTTGAATCATAGGGGCTGGTGCTTGGATGAATATCTAAAGAGTTAGATTGAGGACTCATCAAGCACCGTCAAGTGATTATTAGGAGATTATCTCCTGCCTGAGAAGGAGATGACAATCCTTTTTCTAAGGGCTGATATCTAATCGACCTCTTGAGGCAGCTCCTGTTCATAGGAATAGAGATTCGGACGTGTTAGATAAGTTAGGCCAAAGAGTTGACTTAATGAGATCAAGATAACCAAAAGCCTATGTCTTATACTGTCACGATATAGGCATGCATCCTCTGATCGGAGACAGATGTGTTACTATATGTCTGGGTATGTACATTCGGCAGACCAATAGGTTGATAACCTAATCAGGGTCTATATACCGGTGTGCTGGTGTGCATACAAGGGCATATAAGTAATATGATCTCTCAAAGGGATCATACATGTTCATTTACTGAACCAGAAGATATGATCTCACTCATGAGATATTGGGAAAAATCAAATTCTGTGCGCGGTTGTCTCGCTTTGGAAGCTTGACTGAATTTGTAGGGTTGATATATGCTTTTGGAAAGTATATGATCAACACTTAGGTATGATATATGCTTTTTGGAAAGTATATGATCGATACTGACTCCTAATGATCGAATGAGAAACTTAATGATAAAACCCTGAAGGATACAGTCTAAAAGAGATCTAAAAACTTCGGGTTTAATTTGGGTCTTCCAGTATGCAGGATGTGCATGTATTTGGAATGCCTGAGGGTGATGTGATCATAAACGATTTTATAACCATGACGCTTCCGTTCCTAGGGAGGGATGAAACAAGTCTAGATTTTAGTGACTCCTCTTAGTAGAGAAGTGATCTGATCTTGATCCAAATGTTGGACATTAATCTGAATGTGATTCAGATAAAATGAGAAGATTAGATTTACGATCTTGATTTAATCAAGCATTTATGTGAGGTTTGCAAGATCTGGATTTGGGATGTGATCTATGCGTGGAACAATACAATCGCCATATCCTTATCTCCAAGTATCCTCGGAGAAAGCGCATTATCCTTGAAAGAGTTCAAGGATAATTTCATTGTTGATATATGTATCCAAGCATTGAGAAAATTGATAATTAAATGTGATTTGATTATCATGAATAATATGAACTTGATTCATATTACAAGGAGAGTTATCTAAGATAATTAAATACGCTTTAATTATCAAAGATGTAAATGATGTGAATGTGATTCATATTATTTGGGCACATGAGAATAGAGATTCAAGATGATTAAATGTGATTTAATTATCATGGATATGAATAATATGGATAGCAGTATCCATATTAATCATATATTATAAATGTGATTTATAATATATAAGAGAGAGCTAATTATAAATAACATTTATAATTTAATTGTTGATGCAATTGGATTCACATTGGATAATTAATTTAAAATGTAATTTACATTTTATTTTTAGTTCTGAATGTGATTCAAAAAATTTCAGTGGCATGATTGCAATGTTCACAAAATAATTGTGAATTATTTTTGTAGAATAATTTACAACAAATGTTGTTGTAAATATTGGAGATTTTCATGGAATAATGTAATCTCATGAGATTACATGGAGATTGCCACCTTCCTACTAGGGAGGGTGGACGTCCAACAATTCCCATTAGGAAAGGGTGGCCGTCCCCCCCTCTTTATGGAAGGAGGCAATCTTCCTTCCCATTATCTCCTTGCTTGATTGATTTAATTTGGAATCAATTTATACTGATTTTTCAATATATATTTAAATTAAATTAATTATTGTTGTGTTTTTACAATAAAAACATGGCTATTGAAAGAAGTACAAAACAATCTCGTCCATTGATTTGATGTAGTCCATGGATTGAGATCCATGGACTCCCAAAATACTATATATGAAGAGGCACCCCTTGCACTTCAAGTAACAGCAAGAGAATAACACATGGTCTTTCTCTCATTCTCTACACACCAAGTTTCTCTCTCTGTGGCCGTCCACCATGGAGCTCAAGAGAGAGCTGCCATTGTTACATCATCGTCGTTATGCTGTCGGATTGTTTGCTCGTAGATCTCCATCTCCTTCTTTGTGCCTTGCTCGTGAAGAAGACATTGGATCTCATGTGACAAGATCAGGTGACTCGTCGCTTGGATAATCAACAAGGATTGTGAGGAGCATACGTTTCATTAACATGCTCACAAGCGTCTCCTCCATCGGATCGGTCTTGAGACATGAGGTCTCTTCATTTAGATACTCGATCACAACTACGCTTCAAGAGGTAAACCTAATACTTGTTTGTGGTTTAGATGAAATGATCCGAGAAGTGTTCTTGGATCATGTGGTTTCATCGTTTGAATTTTTTTAAATCCGCTGCCTCGAGCAATAGTTCGACTAGTTGCTCCCGATCGCATGTGATGCAATCTTCATGCTTCTGTGATGCGCTTAAGGATCTTTCCATATCCTTCAAGTGGTATCGGTGACAAGTTAGAGGTTTCAGATACGATCCATAAACCTAGGACGACTTGGGCTCATTAGGGTTAGTGAAATTTATCGCTTTTGTTTAGGAAACCCTGTTTTGTGTGAATTTTTTTGCCCTATTTAAATTGTTTAAACACAAAATTTAAATACGTACATCGTGGGATTTGAGTTTGCGTGATTTGGAATCCGTTTGCTCAAGTTATGTTCTTTTTGGTGAACATGTATCCATTGTTTCGGGTATGGCGAATCTTGACGTAATTAAAGAGATAATTATGATTTTAAAAGGGAAAAGGGATCCTACACCCATGTGTAGGTAACTTTCCTACACCCACATCTTTTTCCCGTAATTTTTTTGATTTTTTTGAATTGAGTCCTTGGGAAATTTAGATCACAATATATCACCATGGCGTCATTCAAATTTCAACTTATTCATCATGACAGTCAAATTTTAACGGTCACAGATTTGCTGAAATCGACTCCTTCCGATGGAGCTGTTAGGAATGTATGTTTTATATGAAATTTGAAAAACATATTTCATTTAATATTCTAAGTAAATCCCCTAAAGATCCATTTCAAAAAAATGAAAAAAAAATGAGTGAAAAAGATGTGGGGTGTAGGAAAGTTACCTACACATGGGTGTAGGCTCCCCAATCCCATTTTAAAATACCTAGAAATGCATGTAAATCACTTGGGTTCTGTTGTAAATCAAAATTGCAAATTATGGATACTTTCTTTTCATGATTTGGATTTAAATTGATTGAGATATGAATTTTGGTAAGTGTGAGTCATTGCTGAAAATTAATCTCCTAATCAAGAACTTTGTGATTGTCATTTAATCAATTGGTGAAATTAATTGTTAATTTACTGAAATAGTTATTGATAAATATTTTTCAAATATTTTATGATGATTATTTTCTTAAATGACGTTGCCATAACTAAATATGATAAGATAGTTGATCTTGATCACAAATTGATTACAATAGGAATTTGTTTAGTAAATTTTCTTATAATATTATCAAAGGGTTTTGATGAATATTATATATGGTATAACTTCGGTTGAAAGACCGATTATCATCTCAAGTACAAAGTGATCAATTGGCATTATCCTGACCTGAGGTGGATATGCTGTCTAGTCAGGGAGCGTTGGGATAACAGGTTGCTCCATGAGCAGTTTGTCCCACTCCCGTCAAAATTGATCATGACATCGAGTAAGGAAGGGATAATGTTTGAAGGGATCATGTCTAATTATTAAAATTTTGAATAATACGTATTTAAGATAATACCATATTTCAAGTAACAATAAAGAATATTTGTTGGATATTAATTGGATCATTTCTTTAATGTGATTAGATTAATTAAAATTCAATTACAATTAAAACACTCTGTTATGAATAGAGTTATAATACCCTTGAAAGAATTAGTTGTAATGAATATGATTTATAACGATTAAATAGAATTTGAACATGATATGGAAGATCAAATAAGTGACATCCATGGTCTTCTGTCAAGGCGAAGGGTTCCGTTGTCAGGGATTGTATGTAGAAGATACCTGTCCTAAGTGACAACTCCTGTATACAAGCGCATCTGGATCGAGCTCTTTGCTTCTCGAAAGAGTAAGGTCGTATGCGTAGTGACCCCAATATCAGGTCCTCATATTATTGGGGCGATATTGGATTGCACATAGCAAGTGCTAATCCTATTGACGGTTGGTTCAATTAATGATGGATCAACATCACCTTAGGGTGGTGGGCCTGGGTATTAAAGACCGAATTGGGAATGCAAGTTGAACTTGTAAGGAGGAATGCGTTCCCGCTTCTTTTTATTCAAGTTACATGTTCTTATATTATTGGGATGTAACAAAGATAAGAAAGGAGATCCTAGATATTGCTTGAGATAAAATGGTATCTCTTATATTGAAAGTGATTAAGGGAATGAACTTTCATTGTTGACAAGGAAAGACAACTTTGATATAAAAGTTCCTAAATCAAAGTAAAATATATATATTTATACAAATTATCTTATTTCAGATAATTCTCATTAAACCCACTCAATACTATACTCAATAATAACCAGTAAATTCTCATGAATTGGATTCATGATAAAGATATTGCACTTGCAGTAGGACACATAATGTATGTGGTTGCATTGTGCATGTTTTCCTCTTAATAATGAGGAATGACAATTAAATAGACAATATAACTACAACCCTAGGGTTTGTATGTCACTATAGTCTTGATCTCTCATTGAATGTACTTCGGAAGTGACATGTCAATGATGATCGTATTTGTCAAATAATCCTTATAAAAACCGAAGAAGATGTTCTGGCAAACATATGTGCTCTCGACATTTAATTATGAATGACATGGTTCTCTGCATCATGCAAAATGATGGCTCTATAAGAGGTGATGTATTCTAAATGATTGAGTACCTACCTAAACCAAAGTTTTTTAGAGTTAAGATGGATGTAGATACGATGGGTGTCATCACTCTACTATCTATACTCTGGTCATTCATGAAGCTTTATAATATTCATATTGTATGAATTAAATAAGCATGTATAAATGTTGAAATACTTTTATATTGAAATCCTTTGAATTCAACATAAGAGATCCTTTGTCTTAAGCAATGGTTGTTTATAGATGAAGGAAGCACAATGGAAGCATGGGCTGGACCCAAGTTAGAAGGAAAATCAAAGAGTTTACTGTACTTCTGTGACTTCCATATGACATCCAAAGAATTGGATAAATGCCAATACTCCAATAAGCCGATGTACTGATAGTGTGACTATCTTGACTATCTTGACTAGAATAGTGTTGGACACTTGAGGATTTGGGGTTGCTTGGTCCATAACTTTGTCATGGATGCATGTAAGATGGAATCTAGCACAAGAGAGTGATACTTCATTAGGAAAATAAAGGATGGTATTGGATACCTACTTTATGACCTTGATATTCTTAAAAGATTTCATATCTAAGATTGTGATTCTTAGAGGATGACTCTCTTGAGAATCAAGGTGAAGTGAAGGAACTCATTTATTATTGAGAAGGTAATGATGCTCTTGAAATCGGAACAAAAAGGACAATTAAAGATGAAACATTCATACCTCTTCAAATGATTTGAGGATGGATTCCATGTGTCAGTTAAGTCTGACAGTGATCTGACTTCATATGATGAAGTATCTGAGAATCATGACATGGAAAGACGGATGTTAGAAATAAAGTCTAAACTATACTTCATATACAAAAGTTGTATATGGACCTTCGAGGATCCACCTATTAGGGTAAAACTAGTTAGGTGTAAATTGATCTTCAAGAGAAAGAGGGAACCTGATGAGAAGGTAGACACCTTCAAAGCAAGGCTCGTATCCACAAGATACACAGAAAGAAGACATCATTTGCTATGAGACATGCTTTCTTGTGACCATGCTTAAACTCATCAAACTATTGCTAACTATAGGTACACAACTTGACTTAGACATCTTCAAGATGGAAGTCAATATTTCATTCCTCTATGAATACCTTTCTGAGGATATTCACATGAAGTAACCCTGGGGTTTAATGGTTGCGGAAAGCAAGGTGTACAAGCTAAGGAACTCCATCTATGGACTCAAAATAAGCTTCTTATAGTTGGAACATTGGATTTGATGAAATTATAAATGTTATGATTTCAGATAGAATCTTTATGAACCATGTGAAGCTTAGTGGGAGTGTCATTGTGTTCATCATGCTAAATGTAGATGATATCCTAATCATTCAGAATGATATAAGGATGATGATAAGTGTTTTATAGTCTGATTATTCCATACCTTGAGATGCAATTTCAAGGATACCTCTTAAGATCTTAGTTCTAAAAGTGTTCAGAAGCAAAGAAAAGAGGGTATTGGTACCGTCACATTAGTGATACACCTTGGACATTTCGATTTTCTGGAAAATTCTAAGAAAGGCTTCTTTTCCTTAAGATATGGTACTGACCTATCTAAAGGGATAACACGTCAAAGAGTTGAGGATGTAAATACCAAAGCTATATGCCATAGTGCATCAGCTTTGGGAAGCTCAATGTATGCTAGATATGTACAAAAGCCAGATGTCTGTTACGCAGTGGGAGTAGTAAACTATTACTAATCCTACTATAGAGATAAAATAATTGATTGCAGTAATAATAATATCTTCAAAGATGATAAGACTTAGAGATAATGATCTCAAGGTCTTATCTTCTAGAACTTAAGACTTCATAGATAGTGATCAAAAAAGTCTTAACTGCAGATACCTTAGGAGGTAGAGATTTTAGGAATAAAGGTATTCTGATAAAGATAATGGAAATTACATACTGGTTATGATGATTATTGAATCATAGTTTCTACAACACTATAACTACTTCAAGATTGAGTATTGGTTGCATAAGATGCAACATTTGTATTGGATGCAAGCACTATTACTAGGGGATATGCAAGTGTCGTAAAAAGACTTGGCGTAGTCTCTCAGGAACAAAGTGACTGATCAGCTTACCTATCTATTTTTCTAAATAGCCTATGATTGTCACATGAGTGTGGGTTTAAAGATTAGCCCGTTAATGACTCTTTGAGCTGATGGGAAATTGTTGGGCATGCGAGCCTACGACGAGCCATTATGCAATAAATGTTATTGCGAATATCATTCCCTGATCTGAAATGAAGAGTAATTAATTTTCATAATAGTTCCCTTAGTACAATTAGGGATATATACCATGGCCATCTTAATGATCATACAACTGTTGATTCAATTATTGAATCATAGAGGCTGGTCTTGGACGAATATTTAAAGAGTTAGATTGATGACTCATCAAGCACCGTCAAATGATTATTAAGATATGATCTCCATCCTGAGAAGGAGATGTCGATCCTTTCTCTAAATGGTGATATCTAACCGATCTCTTGAGGAAGATCCTCTGCATAGGAATAGAGATTCGAAGGTGTTAGATACGTTAGGTCAAAGACTTGACTTAACGAGATCGAGATAACCAAAGACCTATGTCGTATGTTGTCATGATATAGACAAGCATCCTCTGACCGGAGACAGATGCGTTACTATATGTCTGAGTATGTACATTTGGTAGACCAATAGGTTGATGACCTAATCAAGATATATACACCGACACGCTGGTGTGCATACAAGGGCATATGAGTAATACGATCTCTCAAAGGGATCATACATGTTCATTTACTGAACCAAAAAATATGAGCTCACTCATGAGATATTGGGAAGAATCAAATTCCGTGCACGGTTATCTCTCTTTGGAATCTTGACTGAATTGGTAGGTTTCATATATGTTTTTAGAAAGTATATGATCAACATAATATATGCTTTTTGGAAAGTATATGATCGATACCGACTCCCAATGATCGAATGAGAAACTTAATGATAAAACCATGAAGGAGACAATCTAAAAGAGATCTAAAAACGTCGGGTTTAATCTGAGTCTTCTAGTATGCATGATGCATATGTATTAGGAATACCTGTGGGTGATGTGATCATAAACGGTTGTATAATCATGACGCTTCCATTCCTAGGGAGCGATGAAACGAGTCTATATTTTAGTGACACCTCTCAGTAGAGAAGTTATCTGATCTTGGTCCAAATGTTGGGCATTAATCTGAATGCGATTCAGATGAAATGAGAAGATTAGATTTGCGGTCTTGATTTAATCAAGCATCTATGAGAGGTCCATATGAACTGGATTTGGGATGTGATCTCAATATACAAGTCACTATATGTGGAACAATACAATCGCCATGTTCTTATCTCCGAGTATCCTTGGAGAAAGCAAAGTATCCTTAAAAAAATGAAGGATGATTCCATTGTTGATATATATTTCCAAGCATTGAGAAAATTGATAATTAAATGTGATTTGATTATCATGAGTAATATGAATTTGATTCATACTACAAGGAGAGTTATCTAAGATAATTAAATATGATTTAATTATCAAAGATGTAAATGATGTGAATGTGATTCATATTATTTGGGCACATGAGAATAGAGATCCAAGATGATTAAATGTGATTTAATTATCATTGATATGAATAATATGGATAGCAGTATCCATATTAATCATATATATTATAAATGTGATTTATAATATATAAGAGAGATCTATTTGTAAATAATATTTACAATTTAAATGTTGATGTGAATTGTATTCACATTGGACAATTAATTGAAAATATAATTTACATTTTATTTTGGGCTATTAATGTGATTCACAAATTTCCATTGGCATGACTGAAATGTTCACAAAATAATTGTGAATTATTTTTGTGGAATAATTTACAACAAATGTTGTAAATATTAAAGTTTTTCATGGAATAATGTAATCTCATAAGATTACATGGAGATTGCCACCTTCCTACTAGGGAGGGTGGACGATTACCAATTTCCATTAGGAAAGGGTAGTCGACCCCCTCTTAATAGGATGTAATCTTCCTTCCCATCATCTTGATTTTTCAATATATATTTAATTTAAATTAAATTAAACTAATTGTTGTTGTGTTTTTACAACAAGATCATGGCCATTGAAAGAAGCATAAATCAATCTCATCCATTGATTTTATGCAGTCCTTGGATTGAGATCCATGGCTCCTAAAATATTATACAAGAAGAGCCACCCCTTTCTCTTCAAGTTACAACCAATGAATAACACATGATCTCTCACTCTCTCTCTCTCATTCTCTACACGCCAAGTCTCTCTCTCTCTCTCTCATTATGGTCGTCCACAGTGGAGCCCTAGAGAGCATCGCCATCGCTGCAGCATCGTCATTATGCTATCGGATTGTTTGCTTAGGATCTCCATCTCCTTCGACGCACCTCACTCATGAAGAAGACGTCGGATCTCATGTGATGAGATCAAGAGATTCGCCGCTTGGATCATCAACATGGATTGCGAGGCGCATACATTTCATCAACACGTTTGCAACCGTCTCCTCCATCAGATTGGACTTGAGACAATATGTCTCTTTGTTTAGAGACCCGATCACAACCACGCTTCAAGAGGTAAACCTATGTTTGTGATTTAGATGAAATGATTTGAGAAGTGTTATTGGATCATGTGGCTTCATCATTTGATTTTTTTTAAATTCTGTTGTCCCGAGCAATAAGTTCGACTAGTCACTCCCAATCACGTGATGCGATCCTCATGCTTCTGTGATTTGCTTAAGGATCTTCCCATATACTTCAAAGGCGATAGGTGGCTAGTGGCTGGTGGCGTAGAGGTAATCGGGATAAAGATGGATCGGGGCAATGGGAAAAGCTGAAGAAGAAGAACATGGAAAAATGAAGAAGAAGAGGAAAAGAAAGGAAGAAGAAGAATAAGAAGAGGGAAGAAGAATACTATATGGAGGTGATTTCTCGCTGGAGGAGGATGGAGGAAGCTCAACTCTGGTTGTTACCTCGATCCGATCGATAATGGATCAGAAGCTCGTCATCTGCTAGAGGGTCGACTGCTATGCGATAGATATCCGTGGATCTCACTTAGAGGTGGTTGTTGTCGCTCAGGAAGACACATGGAGCTGTCACTTACAGGGGTCGTCGAGCTGGGCCTCCTCTTCAAAAAATGAGGATGGGGGTTGAAGGTCGGCCGGAGGAGTCCTCTTAAGGATGGTTGGAGTCGGTGAGATGGACGAAAGAGATGGAGCAAGAGGGGTGAGTAGAGGAGTTAGAGAAGCGAGGGAGGCGGAAGACTCGGTCATAGGAGGTTGGGTTGCTGTCGTAACAAGCGGAGGAGAGAAGGGAGCGCTGACGAATACAATGGAAGTGGAAGAGGCACATCTTGAGCCATGTGGTGACTAATAAAAAAAAGTAAGTAATTAAATTAAATTAAATTAATAAAAAAGGAAAAAGGGTTAAAAGGGGGTGACATGTGGCGGCTCTAGGAGCCCCTATGTGTCGCTCCTGTAAAATTCAAAACAAAAATTAGGAAGAAAAATCAATAAAAAATAGCAAATGAGATTAAAACAAAAAGTAGTCTTTATGAAAGTTGTTTGTCTCAACAGGATCTATAACTTTCATGAAGGTATCAAAACCAAATGAAAACATC
The DNA here is from genome assembly GCA_037367405.1 of Ottelia alismoides. Lineage (NCBI taxonomy): Eukaryota > Viridiplantae > Streptophyta > Magnoliopsida > Alismatales > Hydrocharitaceae > Ottelia > Ottelia alismoides. The sequence continues at coordinate 192,564 of JAZKJV010001987.1, forward strand.
TCTACACAATGTATTTTTGGGGGCACTCTAAAGATATAAAATACCCGTATTTTTATATTTTACATTTTTTCGTAATTTCTAAATATAATAAAAATTTAAATAAAATCAGAAAAATAGAAAATAACTATTTACAACTTAATCTAGCTTTTTGGTAATTTTAGTAATTAAGAAAATGAAGAAATAAAATAATAAGGACTTATATACAAACTATATATACAGACTTATAGTGATTTATTTTCTTTAATTTTTACTTCAATTTTGATTTGGAATTTTGCATATTTTATTAAACATAAATAAAAAAAGAATTAAGTCAAAAAGACTTATTTTTGTACATAAAATAACAGGGTTAAAATCTGGCAAAATATACAATATACAATAAGGTCCCAAAACCCAAGTTTCTGATATGAACTTCGATTCTTTTGAATTTGATCTCGTTTTGTAGACAATTGAATGCTTATTGATTTGAAAGTAAGTAGGGGTTCATATGAGACTATATGAGATGTCACATCTACACCTTTTTGTCTCAAAACTAGGGTTTAGGTTTATTTGACAAATATATATTAGTATTTTTTGATATTTTACCTTTATTAATATTAGTATTATGTATACAATGGAATTGATTTTATGAGATTTTTAGCTAGTATAAAATAATAATTATTATGGAAAGTCGTGTTAATATACATGTGAAAATGTACAATATTTTTTCGGCTTCTTATTTAATGCAATTATCCATGCTAAAAATATTAATTACATATAAATGGATGATAAAAATACAATATAAATTAATAAATGCAATTAATTTCTTAGAAACATAGCTCTATTTTCATCTTTTCGAGTGATGAACCACAAATTCATCAAGCCCCTATACTTAAATCTTGCTCGTCCTCAAACAACTAAATGGAATGCATATGTGAAATGATATCGTGTTATCACCAAGGTCACGAACATAGGGTGAAAATGGAGCTCGACTCAACCATTGGATTAATAATGTGACATACCTCCGTATGAGAATAAGGGTTTTACAAACAACAATCTCCAAGTTATACAAGTCATTGCCCAAACCCAACTCAGAAGTCATCTTAGATCAACCGCCTCCCAAAGCATTCCACATGAACACTGACTAACTGTCTCTGGTGTGTGAAGTGTGTTAGCTCTTCCATCCAAGATGTCGAACTACCATGCAATCTCCTCCTCCAGTAACTCATCCTTGGGGAGTCAGGTATTTCCTTCTAAGTTTAGGAACTGGGTTGATTATTGGGTCGGACGGACTGGGCTAGGCCTCTACCCGAACCCGAGCCCATTTATTTTTTTGGGTTTTGGGCTAGGACACAACCCAAAAATGTTGGGATGGGCCAGCCCGAACCCGAACCCGACTCGAAGTTAAACATGCAGGGTTCGGGCCGGGCCGACTCAGTAACTTTTCTCTTTATTTTTTTTTGAATTTTTTTAAAATGCTTAATCCAACGGCTGATATGGAAATGCCTTTTTTATTTTTCTAAAACTTATGATAAATCTAAAAATCTTGATATTTCTATGGTATTTTGATAAAAAAAAAGCTTCGAAATGTTTAATTTTTTCTCTTCAAAAACTTTTATTTTCTCATATACAATTTATTTTTTCAAAAATTTTGAAATGTTGGTGGATGGTAGTATCGTTAGAGAGTGGAGATGGGGTTTGGGGGGGGGGTTAGGTTGGGGTGGGTCGTGAGCGATTAAGGTTAAGTAATATATTATATTATATTATATTATATTATATTATATATATATATTTATATTATATAGGTTTAGGATTGGGTTTTTGGGCTGGATATCAGGTTGGATTTTCAAGTCGGGCTTCGGGTCGGCCTCTACTCAGCCTGAACCTGGTTCGTTTTAGAAACGGGCTTTTTGGGCCTCATCTTGGCCCAAATTTGAACGGGTTCGAGTTCAGGTCGGGCTTAACGGGCCGGGTTGTGGGTAGATGAGGGATGGACTGCTAGCATATTTTTTTTCTAAGACCACAAAATATGGACGGAATATAAGATTCTATATCCGTCAGGGCACAAAAGATCAATGCATAGCAACCACAAATCCTACAAAAAAAGAAGCCAACACCCAAAGGAACAATATTTGATCGCAATGGTCTAAGCTTCAGATAGCCTGCAGATCTGGTGGAGACTTGGCTACACCGGCCAAGCTTCACAGGACAGTTGTTTACACTGGTCACTCTCCACTTCATTTCCCATTCTCCTAGACTTCTCCCCCATTCATTGTGAACTGGCATGTTCCTGGTAGAGTAAACCATTAGGTCGGGCTATCCTGACCCAAAGATTTATTATAACCCATTACTCCAGTCTTTAGATGCCCACTCTACCAAAGAAAGAGACACACAATCTTCCAACACCTCAGTTGAGTTAAGTGCGTAGTGTAGAGTACAGATTAGTTCCTTATCCAAGAGTCTACACAGAATGAGGCGACCGGGCCAGACTCTAAGAGTCAAAGTTTAGACATTGTCTTGTGAACTTGGAGAATTAAGTCTATGACCTGAAGTTTCTAAAATCCTACTTCTCAATGAAGTTCCTCTGAAAATTAAGTAGATTAAGTCCAAGTCAAGTCCACTCTCAGTTTTTATTTGTGACTTGGATCAGAATCTGTTGACTTTCCACATTGCATATGCATGATATGCTAATGAAATGCAGATTCAATGTAATGCACATAATGAATTGCAAATTTTTGAATGATGACAACTTTTATTTTTTTTATGCAAGAATAAATAAGAAGCCCTTTTTATTAGATAGAACCTCTTTTTTTGTTATATCTCCTATTTTACAATAATTTACACATAAGTATTATTTTACAAATATTTTACAACAATTTTACAAAGAGTAATTTCACAAACTTTTATAAATTATAAATATTTTACAGCTTGTATACAGAATACACATTATGCATGTATTCTACATATTTTAATTTTTTATTTTTACCCATCCCATATTTATTGAATATTATATACATAAAATGTGCAAAACTATAAGCTATGGGTAAATTATATATGTAATATATATATATATAAATATAAATATTTACACCCCTATACTTAACGTGTGCTATGTACTCAAAGCATAAGAAGCCAGGAAGAGACATAGCTCATGCTAAGCGTAAGAGAGTGAAAAGAATAAAAGTATAGAAGTTGTCCTGCCCCCCAATACTTAGGATGTGGTCAGCCTGAGTGTAGAAGAAAATAAACAACGGAGCAGTCGAGATCAAGAAGAGAATGAATGGATATAGAAGGCGGGTATCGGGCTATGACCAGCCTAAGTATATAAAAAAGAATAAGTGTGAGAACTGATGGGGTTGGGGATGCACAGAAAAAAATGAAAAAGAAAAGGAGCAACTCAAGTCACTCCCCCTCCTAATCATCCTAAGTATAGCCAAAAAATGAAAACAATCTGGGACTGGGGTGAGTGATATGAATCACATAGAGGGGGATGAAAACTATACAAGATGGAGCAAGAATGGACATGTCTCAAGAAGGTTTGTAATGGACCTTCTTTTGTGAACGAGGTGGACAAGAATATGAAGGTGGAGTAGGTGGAAGGGAAGAAGAAGTAGCAGCATCCCAGCCATCGTCAAAGTCGTCCTCAGAAGAGTAGTAGTGTATAGTTGAGGCTCTCCAACTAATACTGTGCTTTGGCTGTGCATTCATGTGGTTGTCCAACTAGACCTCGGATGAATAATATTCTCATGAAGAAGTATCCGACCGGTCATAACGAGTTATTCCTGTACATCTACTCGGACCATGAGAGTCATCCTCGGTCATGTCTATCATGATATACTTAGCTGATTTGCTAGATCATGCAACCAAGAAAGGAGCGGAGTGCTTCTTCCCTCCACTAGAAACCAAACTTAAGGATGTGGCCCTTCTATGCTGAGTCTGTAAGGTGCTGGTCATGGGTTCTTCATCGGATGAGTCATCTAGTATGTCATATATCTCCTGTAAGGTCATCATAAGTCTTAGGTACGTGGTAGTGCTCTCGATTGGCATGGATTTGGTGGGCTCATTCTTCACCTTTTGGGCAACACTAGTGATGGCTGGGAATGTTGATGCCACCTGAGTCTGGGTGACATTTAAGATTCCAGGAGGGGCATGGATGATAGCTATTCATGGTAACATTTCCCCCTTTTGGATGTGAAGACTCCCTGATGGTGTTGGGCTTGGTCGACTCGAAAGTCATCTAATCAACAATAGTGGAGAGAGGGGAATCATCTTTCTCTCTACAGTCACGACTGTTTGCGACTAATTGGGTCACTTTGAGTTGGAGTGTCTTCTTAAATGTCACATGCGGTCGGTATGTTCCCAATGCTGGAAAATCGATCGTCCGGGTCTCACAATTTATAGTCACCTTAGACAAGGCTAAGAACGACTTTCTAAAAATAATAGGAGACTGTGTGAACTCTCCTCGGTGCTCAATAGTATGATTGTAAAGTCCACTCTAAGTGGAGCACCTTGGAAAGTAATGATGCCTGGGATAATCCCTCTCGAACATTTTTTGGATCGATTATCCAACTCAACGATCACTCTCGATTTCCTAAGTGGTTCAAGTTTGAGCTTGTCAAACATAGAAGACGGAAGGATGTTCACAAATGAGTCATCATCGATTCTAGTATGGGTAAAGATGACGTCCCTAATTTCACATTTAACCCTAGGCAACCACTTTACTCTAGGCTCTTGGTCTGCCTCCCCATCACCAAGGAGGTGGCCATAGACACTAGGTGTCTTTCAGTCCTTGTTCTCTTATTGCCCAATCTCTAGGGCATCAATTTACTCCTTACGAATCTTTTGAGGTCGGGAAAGTGTTCTATGATCTTTGTTAAGGGAAGATTAAGAATCAATTCCTTAGCGACCACTTCCCTAGGGTAGTGTCTATATTTTTTAGGTCCTTTTTATTTTCAATTTTTATGATATTACCTGGTTTTCAAATTTTTGGGTTGTTTTGGGATTTTTATTTTTTCGATCTTTTTGATAGATGAAGGAGGAATAGAAGAATGTACATGCTCGATATGGGAGGTCAAGTGGTGATAGAAGAGAGAGGAAGAATGGACTCCAGTTGTAAAAAGTGTGCGGGTTCCTTAGTGTCCTCTAGGTTTTCAACATCAAATCTGCTCAATTCCTTTTCTACTTCCATACCCAAGCTGGCAATAAATGAGATTAGTAGGTCGGTGACATTTCTCAATTTATCTTCAACTAATTCATATTTCTTAGTAAAATGTCAGCCTCCAAAGATTCCTCTTGAGAAATCATGGCAGCAGTCTGTTCAATCAAAGGATACTGCTGAGAACTTGGGTTCTCATACTAACCATACCTAGATTCTGCTATGTAATGCTGGGTCGAGTAGAGACCATCGTGTGGTAGATATTGGTCAGAACCTCATATGGTGGAGTCAATAAACAAGAGGCTTGTAGATCTCTCTCATGGGTCCAATCCCCTGTATGTGTAGGCTCTCCGAATGGGGGTTATGAGGGTTGGTCAATGTATGCTTGATCACTGAGGTCAATCAAGTCCGGAAAATCATAGGTGCACGTCTCTCCATTCAGTTTGTTCGTTCGACCAAGTTATATCCTAAGGTCAAGTCAAAGTGTGGATGTGTACAATGTTGACATGTCCAAACAGTTGTATGAGGATCAAATGTGGTATGTTGGGGTAAATAACTCTGCCAATCATCCGTTTTAGCGGTGTTTTTCTCTTTGATTGGTTCCTTGATTCCAAAAAGCATATGAGAATATAGTGAGTTAGCCCGGGATGGGAGTAGGTCGGGAGTGTGAGAATATGGTGTAGGTGAGAAGTGTGAAGAAGTGGAGAAGTCAGTCGAAGCTCTGACTTCATAATCAGAGTGAGGTGGAGAGAAAAAAGATGGCTAAGGATGGACCGTCTCAAAGAGAGGGTTCATGGAGGAGTGAAATGGTGAAGATGGTCAGTAATCGGCTAAGGAGAAGTTATATGCATAGTTCGAGTACGAAGATCGATAAGCCGACATCTTTAGAAAGAAAAGAAAGTGGATTGAGGCAAAAATATGAAATTGCACCGAAGGATAATGCATACAAGAAAACACAAAAACAAATGCAAGATCAAACCCTGGTTGCACCAACTTAACACAGTGATGGTCGTAAAGGTCTGACGTTATCTTTTCGATTTTAGTTTAGTAATAAAACAATCTTGTTATGCAAGCACATAAGGTGAGTCTCCTGACGCCTAACATACACTTCCACTATATGCCAATCAAAGAGACGATCTTCCTGAACTGCTGGGCTATATCACACTCCTAAGGCTAATAGTGGGAAGATATACGCCAAAACGTCTCTCTAGGATCGAGGGCAAGCGCATGCAGCTCCCAAGCCCACAAGAGTCAGACGGGGAGACTTAGGGCCCAAGTCTAGGGATTTGGGCTCTATCCTTAGTGTGTACTTCTGTCTCGAGGTAGGCACATGTGTATAATGGCAGAATTTCTCTCCCGAAAATAAATGTTAATTTTAATGCAATAGTTTTAGTCAATTCTGATTAACAGTTCTGATTTTAAGTTAGATTATCACTTGATTAGGTCCACAAAACACGACACACCTAACAATCCGTCCTGATTTCCATTTATCCTAAGTTATAAAATCAAGTAAAAGGGAGTCAAGAAAAACCGATGCAATCGGTGAAATCAATGATGCATGCTTAGTTTAGAAGACTTATAATGATCCCCACGCTCTACTTGCATGATGCAATACATAATTGAAAATTTTTTGCTAAATGTTTGTAAAATCGAGAAAATCGCATCTAACTGGAAGTTTTAAATAACAGGAAGAATTGATTTGAATTTGACTAAGTTAGAATGATCTAAGGTGCGTATTATTAAAGTGAAGTGTGGTCCTAGTTTAAATGAGCACAAGAAAGTGATAATGACCTATGTAAAGCTCTAAGAGCTCTGAGTGCAGGTCTAACCTACGAGCCACTCAAGTCAAGCCCCTCCATAAATACGAGAGTGAAACATGTCTCTACACACCACACGAATAAAAATGTCCAAAGTCTGTGTACAAACGTGAGATCCCAAATGAGAACCGCTAGAAATATGCAATTGTTACAAATTATTACAAAAAATCAAATCAAATGCAGAAATAAGACCTAAGAACTCTACACTCGCTCACAACTAGACTCGATCTTAATTTTAAATGTGTCTTTTCAATCAGCTTGCTTCCTGAAAAAGGCGGTTCCAATGCTCATGAGTTGCTCGGCTACCTAAGCAGTCACTCTGGTCGTATCGGGTCCCTCGCATAAAAAATAAGATGGTGGTCAAAGAGATGACTCAAATAAAATAAAGAAATAAAATTATAAAAAAATAAACGAAGCAATAATTACAAGAAAGTCTGAGGGTTAGACTACCCGGAAGGTGGAAATCCTAATGTCTAAATTATCTAAAAATCAACTTAAGTCGTGCCTCCTCGGCAACGACGTCGTCTGACAAACTCGGAAATGCCCTTCGCTAATTACGCGGAACTAACACGATATTCATTGTAGGCGAGCAAATTCAGATTAATCAAAGCAACCACTTAATTAATTTTTTCAATTAGAATCGAGCGAATTATAAGAAGAGCACAACTTATTCTTCCTAAGATGCATTTTCCAAATTTTATAGAGCAATGATGGATTTCATACGAATTATAGAACCACAATGGGTAAAATATGCAACTTATCACCAAAAAAATATTAATAAATCAATCACATCTCACAAAAATACATCCATTTCATCAAATTATAAAGACTAAATTGAACAACATATTGCATATTTTGGAACTAAAAATAAATGTCAAATGATGGTTAAATAAATACTGAAAGTGATGCAATACAGGAAATAGAATAAAATAAATGAATCATGCGGACATGGACTAAGATAAAATTAAGTAAATAAAAATATTTACTACGCATCATGAAAAATGTGGAATATTTGGCAAACCTTTTGCCAAAAGAATGTTAGTTCATCATACGAACTAGAGAATGTAGCACAACGATTTGTGCGTCTAAAAATCAAATAAATAATAAGGAAACAATTTTCATCTTGATTTCTAATATTCATGATGAATATAAGAGGTATATCAGGGCTATCTTTGTACCATGAGTTTCTATGAAAGGAACCTACCGGATTAAATCTGATCTGCAGACTTGTCTCTTGTAGGTGCAGAGATGAGTCGCGTTGCTACCCACAAACCTAGATGTCGACTAGGAAAACAAGAAGAGAGTTGTAAGAGTTTAAGACTCTCAAGACTCTCTCTCTCTCTCTCAAGGGGGCATGGAATTTAGAAGAGAATTTTCTCTTAAAATTGTTTCGAAAAGAGGGGCAAATCCCCCCTTTTATACTTGTTGTACACGTCCAACTTAAACATGGTAGCACTTGGATTTAAATCAACGGCTAAGAGTAATCCTAATTCAATAAGGATTATCTCCTTATTATCTATAATCAATAATTATTAATTAAAATAAAATAAAAAATAACTTTAGAGTCCTGAGTAATTAGAACTAAACAACATGATGGACTATGTATAGTTAGTATACACACCCACCGCATTCCATAAATAGAAGTTGTTGTAAAATTAATTATTAATTAATTCACTTGATAATCATATTATCAACATTGGAAAAATTATGAAATTAATCCTCAAAGCTTATGAATCATATTTATGAGCCCAAAATTAAATGTAAATCCAATTTACATGTAGAAAATTAATGTGATAAATTCACACAATCTCATGTCTTGGAAAAATTATGTAAATCATATTTACATAAATATTTATATGAATCACATCCATAAAATTTTAATTATTGTGAATCACTATTTACATAAATTAGTGAGTTATACTTGTGAATCATATTCACAAAATTGTCCTTATAAATAATATGTAATAATCATAATTATTATAATATTACCAGTATTATGTATGAGTCCTAATCTAATTAGGACTCATGAGATAAATATGCAAATACTTGGAGATAATGTTAGGGAGATATAATAATATCTTGAATTCGTATCTTATTTCATAACAAGACAACCATGCATGGAATTCATTTAAACCCCAAAATATCTCATAAGTGACCTATGTTTCCTGGTTCATCAACTATGAACCTGTATGATTCCTTCGAGAGATCATATATCTCATATGATTTCATATGCACACCAACATGCCGATATATGGACCTTGACCAGGTCACCAACCTATTGGTCTGTCAAATGTGCAAACTCAGGCACACAGATGTATATCTGTCTCAGGTCAAAGGATGTGTGCCTGATCGTGACAGTTACAATCCAGATCTTGATTTATCTCAACCTCATCAAGTCAACTACTTAACTTGATTATTCTAACACTTTTTAATCTCCATTCCCATGCGGAGGATCTACATCGAGAAGTCGGTTGGAATTCAGTCTTTAGAGAAAAATTGGCATGTCTTTCTCAGACCAGAGATCTATATTCAATATCACACGTTTGAAGTCAGTTATGTCTTCCTAACTACATGGTATTCAATATAACCATGATACATAATCCTAATTATATAAAGGGGCCTTAATAATAAAGTACATTCATTTTATTATTCATTTCATTTCATTTCAAATGGACATGATAAAACAATAAATCTTATTGCATTAATGGGTCTCCAATGTCTTACAAGTCCAACAATATCCAACAATATCCAACTAGCTCTCAGAGCCATTCATGTACAACTTTCAACCCCATATTCATTACATGATGGTCGAAGACCTTTTGGGTCAATGCCTTGGTTAGCGGATCAACAATATTGTCAACAGAGGCAACCTTGGTGATCGTGATATCACCTCGCTTCTGGATCTCTCGTATGATGTGATATTTCCTCTCCACGCGCTTGCTCTTTTGATGCCACCATGGTTCCTTTGCTTGCACTATGACACATGTGTTATCGGAGAGTAATAAAATGGGAGATTCTAATGAGGAAACAATGGCAGGTTCTTGAACTTGAGCAAACACACAACCTCTTTAGCAGCATTTGATGCAGCTATGTATTCTGCTTCGATTATTGAATCAACCGTGGTATCCTGCTTCTTACTTCTCCAGCTCACATCACCACTATTCAACATGAATAAGAACCCTTATGTCGACTTCCTATCATCCACATTTGATTGGAAGTTTGAATTAGTGTACCCTAAGATATGGAGATCGTTATCTCTATAAACCTAGATGTAATCTTGAGTTCTTCTAAGGTAGTTGAAGATGCTTTTTACCACAGTATAGTGTTTCTCTCCATAGCAGGATTGGTAACAGCTTACCACTCCCATTGCATGACAGATGTTTGATCGTACACATTATGACATACATTAGGCTTCCCACAACCGATGCATAAGGGCATCCGACCATGTCTTTCTCTTCTTCAATAGTTTGAAGGCCATCCCTTCAGATAGGTGAATACCAAGTCTTAAGGGAAGGAAGTCTTTCTTGGAATTATCCATATTGAAATTTTCCAAGGTTTTTTTGATATATCCTTGTTGTGAAGTTCCAATATCTTCTTTTGTTTGTTTCTGAATAATTTCAGACCCAAGAAGTAAGAGGCTTCTCTGAGATCTTTCATCTTAAAGGTATTGGATAACCAAACCTTAACATTGGTCATCATCCCTTTATCATTCTCAATGATAAGGATGTCATCTACATAAAGTACAATAAACATGATGGTGCTCTCACCGAGCTTCTTATACACACATGATTCATCCGGATTCTGCATGAAATCATACCTTCTTATGTCTTTATCAAATCGGTTGTTAAAACTATGGGAATCTTGTTTAAGCCCATAGATGGATTTCTTTAGCTTGCATGCTTTTCCTTCCTTAGCTATGAAGTCCTGATGCTGCTCCATATAGATATCCTCTTCGAGGTATCCATTGAGAAAAGCAATATTGACATCCATATGCCAGATGTCATAATCCAGGTATGTAACTATGGCAAGCAATGCCCTTATGGATTTAAGCATAGCCACGGAAGAGATTGTCTCATCGTAATTGATGCCTTCTCTCTCTGTGTAACCCTTGGCTACTAGCCATGATTTGAAGGTCTCTATCTTCCCATTGGGTCCCCTCTTCCTCTTAAAGATCTGTTTGCACCCAATGGGTTTAACCCCTTTAGGTGGATCTTCGAGAGTCCATACAACATTCTTGTGCATGGAGTCTATCTTAGACTTCATTGCTTACATCCAACTATCCATGTCCCGATCACCCGAAGCTTCATCGAATGAAGTTGGATCATCATCAGACTCTTCTGATACATGGAATCCGTACCTTTTAGGTTGTCTTACAATCCTAGAACTCCTTCTAGGAGGTACTATCGTATCATTTTCAATTATCTCTTCATTTTATAGAATAAGAACTCCATCAATCTCACTAGATTCGATTAGTTCCTTAACTTCATTATTTTCTTGACATATAAGAACTTCATCTTCCAGAAACTTAACATCTCTAAAAACAAATACCTTTTCAGTTTCAGGATCATAAAGCGTGTATCCAATATCTGGGAGATTCCAGTTTACTTGCATCAACGTTTTAGAATGGACCAAATACCCTAAATACTTAAGTATCGTACGCTTGGCTTGGTACCATACCAAAGCTCACGAGAGGTTTTTGGTATGGATTTAGATGGAATCTTTTTTACAACATAAGCTACAGTTTCTACTACATGTCTCCCAAAAATGAGAGGTAAGTTTGCTTTACTCATCATTGATCTTACCATGTCTAACATGGTTCTGTTGCGTTTCTCCACAACTCCATTGAGTTGAGGAGTACCTGAAGGAATGAGATTGGAAATAATGCATCTCTCCTTAAGGTATTCTTTGAATTCATCTGAGAGGTATTCACCACCTCGATCACATCGAATCTGTTTTATCTTCTTTCCTTTTTGATTTTCAATGAAAACCATAAATTCTTTGAACTTTTCAAAGGTTTCATGTTTTTGATGTAATAAGAAGGCAAAATCATACTGCGAATGGTAATCAATAAAGGTCACATATCATTGATGTCCATTTCGAGTCGCAACACGAAAGTGACCACATACATCAATATGTATCAGGTCCAATATACCTTCGCGTTCACCTTTCTTAGAGAAGGGTGCCCTGGACATTTTCCCATGAATACAATGTTCACAAGTTGGTAAATCATGGACTTCTAGGAAATCTAGAGGTCCATCCTTTACCAATCTATCGATCCTATCATTAAACACATGTCCAAGTCTTTGATGCCAGATCATATTTAAATGATCTCCATCCTCCCTTGATTGTTTATGGATTTTAATATTACTATTAATATTGCTATCAGTGGTGTTGACATTCATAACATAGTCATGTATGTTCAATTCATAGAGTTCACCTAGTGTTAGAGAATCATCTACTATAAAATTACCATAAAGATTTATGATAAGTTTATTACAGAAAAGGAAAGTGTATCCATGTCTAACCGGCTTAGATACGGATAGTAAGTTCCTTCTAACATTTGGTGTATAGAGAAACTCTCCAATATCAAGGACCTCTCCCACTGAATAATGATAGTCTATGTATCTTGATGATGGTCGTTCCAATATTGCATCGGATCCCATCTGGGTGACTATCTCCCCTTCATCAAGATTTTTGGTATCTTAAAACATATATAATTTATTGCATACATGTACAAAAGCATCAAAAAACAACAATCCAACTACCTTCTCGTCCTACGAGTAAGTTGGTTTCAGTGATGAATGTAGTTTTCTTATTCGACAGTTTTATACCTTTGTTATTCTGGATGGTTACTCTTCTAGAATCCTATCTTATTGCAGTGATGGTAGACATCCATCTCTACGAGTGTTAGATGTATTGAAGCTTTAAAAGATTGATCAATAGTTTGACCCTTTTTCTTCTCTTGGATCAGATCCTTCCGAGATCTACATTTACCCCCGTGCTTCCCCTTTAACCTGTGCAATCTTTACACCACTAGAGGGAAATTCTTTTGCATAATATACTTAGTGAATTTTAATGTAGAAAGAGTACAATTCACATCTCCATACATCTCCTTTAGGTCCAAGAGGATTTCATGAGTCGATTCAATATCTATAAGTTGCTTCTAAACACATTAGACAATGATCCAAGAATGTAGCAATGAGCAATCGAGTGATCCTTATCCCACTTCATGTTGAACTCACATGCATCCTTTGTTTGAGGGTTCTCATACTTAGTAGACGAGAGCACATACTCTATGTGTTCTATCTTAAGTACGAGTTCCAAATTATGGATCTAATCTGAATAATTTGTACTGGTCAACTGATTGAACTTAATCTGATTGTTAAGTGGGTCGAGATATTTCATTTGAAATAAAAAGAAAAATAGAATACACTTTAATATCTTGATTAAGGAAGTTAATTAATTATATTTTTAAATCAAAATTTCTCGTATTTTTTGTACTTTGAAATGGTTTCCCTTATAAGATTTTAAAGCATGAGGCAGACTAACCAAAGGCCTCACTACGAGATCTGAGTCTCTTTTCCATTTTCATTGCACCCCAATAATATGAGAAAATGCAAGTATGCTGAAAGAAGCGAGAACTCTTTCCACCTTACAAGTCCAAGTTGTATTCTCAATTCGGTCTTCAACACCCACATCCCCCACATATATGGAGTTAGTATGTAGTCAATTAACCGCCAATGAGCAAATATCATTGTACGCTATGCGCAATCCAATGCCGCCTCAATAATAGGGAGAACAACATTGGGTCACTACGCCATACGGCCCATCTCTTTCGAGAATGAAGAACCCGTTCCATGGAA
>JAZKJV010001988.1:600000-755928 GCA_037367405.1 Ottelia alismoides
CTCCGACCTGGGTCTTGTATGGTAGAGGTTTGGGGGAGGTGGGGGGGGGGAGCTCCAACTTGGGTAACGAATCTCCATTTCATCACCTTTATTCTTTCATTTTGGCCTCTAACCCGTAGCTAAATGCATGAATATATCATTACTTTATCAAAATAAACACTCATTAAACTGTACAAAATACTGTACAATTATTGTATTTATTATCAAAATAAAAGAATAAAAGAAAGAAGAGAAAAAGCGCTAAGTGTCAAGGACACTGAAGTGACCCTATAACCTGAGACTCAATCATCATGATGACTAGGTCGACAAGGAATAAAGTAGGGGGAGATATGGTGACTAATTGTACAGAAACCATAGTCGGCTCACTCTACCAAGTTGGCCAATAATTACTTTTTGGGACCTATTTTATTATTTATTTTTTACACATCGAATAAAGAAAAACATGAAAATTGTAGATAAAAATGTATAGAAAAATACAAAATTTATTTCATACAAAAATAATATATAGTGTGCATTTTATGCACGGAATAAAATACTAAAACCAAAACTTCATAGACTCATATCTTCCAAATAAAAAACTCAAAATGTATCAAAATCACTTTAATATAACTTTTAATAAGCTATGTAATGACGCTGGTTTCATATTTTTTGGAGTTATGGTGTGAAAGTTAGGTTTTGGACTCCCAATGTACAATATACCCTAATAAAATATTCATTTTTATTTATTCTTTATTAGTTTAATAATATTTTATTTTTATAATTTTGTAAATATTATTTATATATCAAAATATTAAAACTAAAATAAAACCATAAAGAAATCATTACAATAAAATATTTATACTAAGTACTTAGATGAATATACAATACATAGATCTATATAATAAACATACCCATTTATTTAAGTATAAATATTTTATCAGAAAAATATAATAAAAATATATTTATGTAAATAAAAATATGTCATCAATATATAAATTATCAAAATAAAATAATAAAATCTAAAATACAAAATAAATATAAAATATACAAAATATAGATGAAAATACCTATATGTATACTTGTAAAAAACAACCTCTAATAAAAGACCTCGAAAAAATAACTATAAAAAAGTATAAAATACTACAAAAAATTAGAAATGCTTTTCATTTTATAACCTAAAAGTAATAAAATCAATTACTATTTATTATCTATTTTCATGGCATTTTTGCCTTAAGAAATTTCCTGGTTGGTCTATGTGGACCAACCAGGCGCCTCCATTCGTTGACCCAGGTCAAGTGTACCTTACCCCCACTGAATTATGTCAAAACTTCATGAGGACACCACTTCTACCAATTATCTACGTCTCTATTCTCACCCATTGCCCTCGAGACCTTCACTATCCTATAGCTTCTCCATCCTAGCGTCAAACCCATCTTCAAATCTCCACCAACTCTCGAGTGATCTCTCGAAAAATACCCTCGAAACTCGCTCAAAAACCACTGATAAATAAACCCCTTGCTACCTTTTGCTTTTTAATCCCTCTTCGTCCACTTTCAACCCCTCAGAGTGTGCCCTTGATCTCAATCTTGGCGACAACAAGACTGAGTCATCTTCTGCAGTGAGGAGGAGTGAAGGAAGTGGTGATCCAGCTACCTGCGACAGAGCTCCGACGTAAGGTCTTGCTCTTTAGCTTCTAGATCACTCGAGCCCTTTTCTCTGTGTCCTAGGTACTCTTGTAATGCATATTTCATTATGCATCGCTCATTTATGTTTAATCAAGCATGTAGTGTTTAATTTGCAAATACCCCAATTTCTGGAGCTAAGCCTCCAAGTTAAAATTGTAGTCATTTGACCGTCAACTTGCCCCGATCTTCACACCATCTCACACTTCCTCGCTGATAAATCCTATATTTATCATCATTAATCTCCATCATTAACTCTCTCGTTAAGTTATTCACAAAGATTCAATAACATCATTAACTCTCTCGTTAAGTTATTCACAAAGATTCAATAACAATTAACACTAATTGTTAATTTGTGTGTTGTACATAACTAACACTAATTATATTATATTAATAGGGTGTAATATTTTATATATTTATTTCTCATTAAAAACCTTAATAAGAATTGTTTATAAATAAATTAAAATAAAAATACAAAAAATAAGCAAGAGAAAAATTAAAGAAAATGGTTTTATATGGTTTTTAATAGTATTTAATTTTTATCTATGTACAAATGACCTATGATTTCTTTTACTTCAACATGAAAGTTGTAGATCTCATTGAAATCTACAGCTTTCATGTTCATAACTTTTTCTAGTTCAGCTTCCAACTAATTCTTTTCTAATTATTTCTAATTTTTTGAATTAACTTAATTCCTATTCGGCCACGTGGCGCATCCTCAACTGCCCACGTGGCCCGCTCTTGGCTAAGCCATCTGTATCCTCTTCCATCGTCTGATCGCCTCCTGATCAGACACATCCAGGCCGTCGGTTAGAGCCTCGATCCGAACCACCTGATCCTCTTGATTAAGTGGATCTCATCTTTTAAATCACGCCCAAATATGGATCGTTGGATCTTAATCCAACGATCCCTGGGTGTCTTCAACCTCCAGCCTCTTCTCCCAAACGATGCAACTCTTCATTTCATGACAACTTCCCCTAATTTTTCCAAAATCCTTATGCATCTTCTTCACGCAAAACCAACATTAAATCCTTCGCCTTTCAACCCTAACTTCCGCCAACCTCTGCTTCATCGCAACGCTAGCCACCCAATTATTGGCGAAGGTTGAAACTCCCATCAAAATCTATTGAAACCTTCGCCATCTCCTCTTGAAATACTCCTCCACCAGCTACCTTTGCCGGCTATCCGTCATTTTACGGACTTGCACCCTAGCCTCTCTAACCTCCGGTGACAGTACGAGGGCCAGATTAAGCGCCAAGACAGCTTGCACCTCCGACGAGATCCTTGGCCTTGTTGCCAAGTTATAGCCCAAGTTCGAGGTTATTTGTGCTGAGTTCCATAGCCAAGAACTACATGCTAAGATCGTGAATCGTCAAGCTTCACAAATCAGCTCGAGATTCAATCCAATTTACATCATCTTCCACATTCAAATTTCAGGTCTATACTTAATCTTTTTCTCATTGTAGTTTCTAGGATTTTATCTGAGGTAGCTACACAATATTTTACTCGTCTGAACCATCGTGTACCTTTTCTGGTCATCCCTTATGCCCGTGTGATATCTCTCATCCTCAGTCCATTTCTCCATATCTGTGATCATTCAACTTCAACATCTTCTTCTGCATGAAGAGGACACCTATTAGGGCTTAATCCTCCTCCTCCTCCGAATAGCCCTCTATTGCACCTCATAATCACTTTACTTTGTTCGTAGGATACTTGTCTATTGTCTGGATTAACATTGCAGGTCACTACAACTTTAATGATCGGAAAAAAAGTGCGAGCTCCGATCTCCTATTGATTCTCCGGTGACGCTTCATCGACCGAGTTTTTCTAGCATCTTATCGTCTTCTCAGAGCATCCATCATCTTCGTCGACGTCCAACGGAGGTAGTTAGACCTTCAGACAGCCAAGAGAGAGGCGGAGGAGCGGAACTTCCTTCGTCGGAGCACAGCTATGCCTCCGCCGTGCATGGAGGACTTCAAGAACATCCGTGAAGCAGTTACCATTGATAACAACTTCAACTATCTTCCCTGACCTTCAATAGAACAGAATGTGACGAAGGATCTTCTAGGACATTGTTGGAGAACCGCCCGCACTCCACTAAATGAGGAGGAGGTGACACCCTACAGACGTATATGTTGAAGGTTGTGTGAAAAGACCTTAAATGCATCACGGAAGTGTAGAGATCACATCATATGCGATCAGGAGAGACTAGTCATACTAGTTTCTCAAAGTAGCAGAATTTAAAAATTTTAAATGGATGAAACAAAATGTTTTGAGAACATTTTTTAAACGTTTCATCAAAGATCCTAAACGAGTTCAAGGAATACCTCTTGAAGCATGGTTGTTATTGCTAATTTCTAAAGTAAGAGATTCTCTTGTCTTAAGTCTGATACGACGTAGAACGCACTTGCGAGCATGAGGATGAATCGCGTGCTTCCCGCAATCCATGTTGATGATCCAAGCATCGAAATCTCCTAATTTCGTCTCACAAGATTCGACACCTTCTTTACTAGCGGAGCACACGAAAGAAGATGGAGATCCACGAGCAGTCGATCCAGCAGCATAATGGCATCATGACGGCTGCGAGCTTATTTAGGTATACATATGGATGGCCACATGTTGAGAAGAGAGAAGGGACACATGAGAGAGAATGGAGAGAGAGAGTTTGCTCTTGAAATTCTTGTGCTGAATAAAAGGCTATAACCACCTCTCCTTTTTATACTAAACTGGATGTCCATGGATCACAATCCATATGCACACAAATCTAATGGTTTAGATTGATTTGTTCTTTCAATAAATGGCCATGATTTTGTTGCATAAATTTGAAACAAAAATTTGTTGTACCAAAATAAATTAAATATAATGAAGATCCAACAATATAATTCAACATAAATCAATACGAGTAAAACCTAGAATAAATTGGAAGGAGAATGAGCCTCCTTTCATACAAAGAGAGGATAGCCACCAACTTGAAGAGCTCAAGTTGTTCGTCTACTCCTTGGATGTAAAGGATCCTCATTCATTCCAAAATTGTTGAAATCTCATTCTCAACATATATTCCACATGTGCAATAATTTTTGTTGCAAAATTATTCACCGAAATAATTCCAAATTATTTTGTGATAATTTCAAGCATGCCATTGATAATTGTGAAATCATATTCACACATCCAATATAAAATGTAATTCGTACTTACAATTTATTTTCCAATGTGAATCAATTCACATCACCATTTATTTCGTAAATACCAATTACAATTATCTCTCTCTAATATATTATATATCACATTTATAATATTTACGACTAATATGTATAGTGATAACCACATTCATATCCTTGGTAATTAAATGATATTCAACTATCTTAAATGTCCATTCTCATATGTCCAAATAATATGAATCGCATTCATATTATTCATAATAATTAAATCACATTTAATTATCAATTTTCCTAAATGCTCATATACAATATCAACAATGAAATTATTATTGAACTCTTTCAAGAATAATGTGCTTTCTTCGTGGATACTTGGAGATAAATATAGGGTGATTGTATGTTCCATATATAATGACTTGGATATTGAGATCATATCTCAAATCAAGATCAAGGGGACCTCCCAAGGATATTTGATTAAATCAAAGTTGTAAATCTCATCTTCTCATTGCATCTGAATCATATTCAGATTAATGTCCAACAATTAGACTAAGATCAGATTACTTCTCTGTTGAGAGGAGTCACTAAAATCCAAACATGTTTCTTTACTCCCTCAGAATGGAAGTGTGATGAATCTACAATTCTCGCTCTTTATTCTTTTATTTTAGCTCTTTCTTGTGGCAAAAACACCTGTAAATTCTTGTAAATATAATATCTTAGTATTTGGCATGCCTTTGTTTATAACGCATAATTAACATCTATTTCGTAAAAATAAAAGAATGAAGAGAAAATAAAAAAGAAGAATTTAATTAGAATAAATACAGAGTGATCCAATCCCCAAGAGAAGGTCAAGCCTTGAACTAATCGCAAAGAAAATAAGCAGGGAGAGATAGGGGTTCACTATGTATTGTGCATATCACCTATACTTGTACATAATATATATATTTATTTATTTTTAGCAAAACAAAATTATTTTGTTCTTTACACACTTGTATATAGCCTTAGAAAATAAAAAATAAAATAAAATAACAGGAAAACAAAATAAAATTAAAATGAAAATCATCAAACCCTTGTACAAAATACATATGTATATAATACATTAACTATTAATTTTACACCATTAATTAATTAATAAAATCAAATAAAAATCTTTTTGTATCCTTTAAATTATTATGGAAATAAATAAAATATAAAATAATTTTTTTCTAAAAATAATAAAAAAATATTTGTACATAATAAATAGGTAGATTATACTTGTATATAATACATTATATTGTATATACCTTATATTATTTTTAATGAAGTAATTAAAAATCATAAAAAAATAGTTTATAAAATAATAAACATTTTTTTATTTTATACACTTCTAATTTTATTTTAATTTACTATTTAGTTAAATTTCCTTTTATTTTATACAACCTGAATCCTCATTGTTCCATGAGGGATTGTTGATCCCAATCAACGTCACCCCCTAGTCGAGTCAGTCGTCATTCCACTCGTTGGAGCTCTTCCTCCATTTTCTAGTGACTGGACCAGACCACCTTTAGCCTCGATTCCTACGCCTGATTACATACCTGATATCCATGATCCTCGTGGATCCTTAGGCGTAGTCAGATCACCCTAGGGTTCTGCTGCAAGCTCTGATATTTTGGAACCCTGACATCCTATATAACATCTCCTTCATCCTTCAGTGCCTCTCAGCTCGTCCCTCGCACCACCACAAACCCCTAGCTCCCTTCCTTAGAGTGACAACTACCAGAGGTGTAGGTTAGGATCCGTTAGATATGCTTGGAGGCCTGTAGCTCGATTCGTGGCTGGAGATCTGCCGCGAGTAGCCTCCCCACCCACAGCAGCTCGGTTGAGGCCAAGACCCAGTCGACCAACTTTGCATGAGGTTCCGACTTCCACTAGTAGCTTCAAGTATAACCCTCATTCTCCTGCACTTTCCCTTCATTTCGATCTTTCAATCCAGCTCCGTCGTACGCTCCTCTGCTCCGACTAGCTGGTCAGAGCCCTGTTACCTACATACATCTGCACGGATAACCCCCCAAACCATACTTCATCTTCCTATGCCATCTATCACCCTTACGCTTGCCCATCATAACGATATTAAGGTCCAGACCTCCTTCTCCCGCCTTCTCCGGAAGTCGAGAATCATCCCCCTGACGCTTCTTTTATCTTCGTCTACAATAAATTGGACTGGAGCATCACCCTGCGTCCCTTTTACCCTATACATGTACCATCGCGCATGAGGAATCCTAGTTGATGCCCTTACTGCTCAGGTGGAGCAGCGCAAGGAGGTCCTACATTGTCTAGCCTATCCGACCATCCTCCATCTTATCGGAGCAGCCCACTGCACGCGGAGCCCTTCCACGACACTATCGAACCTCTCAGATCCTTCATCTGAGCAACAGATCTTGATCCTTGCTCTGCTGAAAATCTCCTGAGGCGTGTTCTTGCAGACCATCTCACCACCGTCAGATGAGCCCATCTCTGCCAGATTGTATCCGAGTCACCCGACCGTGCAGCCTTTGAGACGTTAGGGCCTCTGGTGCATCTAACAGGCACGTCCTCGACAGATTCTGGAGCGTCAGATTCTTCACAGGGGATAATCAGGATCGTACGTCAGAGCATGCTCCCGTGTGTGCCACGTGCCCCCCTCATGGTATATTGGATAGTTTCCCCTGCATTTTTCTCTATTTTGCTTTAGTATAGAAAATAAAAATTGTAGTTAAAAACATTTACAGTTTGGACCTTAAAATTTTTATATTTGCATTTTAGTCCCTCTGAGTCTGAGTCAAGTGTGTCCCCACATGCGTTTTTTGTCATTTGCATTATTTGGTCCGAACTATCTATCTATTATTGAATGAATGCCAAGTTTTTGGTATTTACATTTATGACCCTGTAAGCCCGGATTAGGTGTAATGCATGCTTTGGTTGGGTTGATTGCAAATTCAACCCTTGAGCTTTTATAAAATGTTATCTATTTAGTCTGTAGAGTTAAAATATTTGCTATTTGGTCCATGTGAACTGTTTCTAGCTTGCTTGTTTATATGTGATGCAATAAATATCAAATTAACCTTAAAAATTACATAAAAATTACCATGGGCTCATGCTACCGTGTAGTCTTTACTGTAATTTTCGTAGGTTGATTTATTGGCATTTATTATTTTTAAAAATACAAAAACCCCAGAAAAGTGTCCAATCTAAGTTAGAAAAATTATAAAATTTAAAAAATATGTTAAAAATTCCACACAAAAAAGCGTCTGTGTGTCATTTATTGTGTTTTACCTATAGTAAAAATTTTGTTTAAAAAATCTTTATAAAAACCCTAAAAATCACAGAACAACAAAAAACTTATAAAAATTATACAAAATCTAAGAAAAATCTAAAAATTGTGATTTCAATTCTCCTTCGTAGGCTTTCATTTCTATTTTATCATCTAGGGCCTTGGGGCACTTTAAATGTCTTTAATTTGCAATTTGGTCCTAGCTTTGCATTTTTTCGTAGTTGTTTGATTTTTATAAAATCGCAAAAACATTTGAAAAAATTAGAAAAATTACCAAAAACACCTCAAAGCTCATAAAAACAAAAATAATTTTATTTTTATTTTCTGAGTATTTTTGCCTATTTAGGAAAATACAAGAAGAGTGTTGTGTGTGCTTTGATTTTATACCAGTTTGCCTTTTATTCAAAAATTAAAAATTTGCAAAATTAAAAACAACTAAAAAAACATTTTATTTTCGAAATTTAACTATTTACGTTTCCAAGCATGCTTCTCGTGTTCGACCCTGATAGCTATACCAGGTAAATAAAAATAGCAGACCATTTACATTGATTACTTCATTTACTTTAGTGATTATTTTTCTTGTGATCAATTTTGTTGATTAAGGACAACGACCTTTGCTTAATAATCCACCTTAATCGGCCTGAAAATTGCATCATCAAAACTTATTAGTTCAATTTTGCTTTATTTTTATCTATTTATCATAACTATTTTCTGGAATTCGTCTGTTTCGCTTTTTGTGTGAGGAACCGCCCAAGGATGCTTGGGTTTTCTTTTGGAGGAGCCCGCTTCCGAGGAGGAGTAGATGATTTGAGAAAGTAGTTATATTTGATAGATTAGTTTTATTTTTTGAAAAAAAACTTCTATTATTGTAATAATTCTAGACTCTGAGACACTCTTTGGACACTTAGAGTATTCATGGTATGTTTTGCAGAGTTTTATTGGACTAAAAATAATCAAGGAAATCAAAAAAATCAGAAGCTGTTGTATTATTTCAAAAAAATACAAAAAAAGTGATAACCAAATAAAATTAGGACTGCTAATGCAAACTTGAGCCTACAATACACTTCATTTAAAAATCTTTGTTTTGGGGAGAGTCAACCCCTCCCCGCACACTAGGATAGAGCCATACCCGAACTCTTTTCAGACTATTGGTATTATGGTTAGTTGTTCTCCAGTGAGGATTTCACCGGGTAGTGTTGGACATGTGAGCCCATGGCGAGCCATTATGCAATAAATGTTATTGCAAATATCATTCCCTGATCTGGAATGAAGAACAACTAATTTGCATAAAAGGTCCCTTAGTACAATTAGGGTTATGTACCATGGCCATCTTGATGATCATACAACTGTCTATTTGATTATTGAATCATAGAGGCTGGTGCTACGATGAATAACTAAAGAGTTAGATTGAAGACTCATCAGGCACCGTCAAATGATTATTAAGAGACGATCTCCAGCCTGAGAAGGAGATGGAAATCCTTTCTCTGAAGGCAGATATCTGACCGACCTCTTGATGCAGGTCCTCTGCATAGGAATATAGATTCGGAGGTGTTAGATAAGTTAGGTCAAAAGAGTTGACTTAATGAGATCGAGATAACCAAAGTCCTATGTCGTATTGACGACCGCCCGAATGACAGAGGTAAAGGTGTAAAGAAAATGTAGGTCGTTGCGACCTCAATCACTCAGGCTGAGTCAATCAAGAAAATTCAATCACTCAAATCAGATAAAAAACAAGCAAGCACAAGAAAGAGCGATCTAGCTATAGGATTAACCTGGTATAGCTCCCAGGGTCGAACACAAGGAGCACAGATTGGCCTTGCGGCCTACGATGTAGTCAATTTGAACTAAAACACAGAGAACAAATTTTTGTGGTTTTTTTTTAATGATTTTTGAAAAATTTTTAGATTTTTTAAATGATGAGAAAATGAGAGGAAGGGAAAACAAGGCAACTTCCACAATGTATTAAACACACCAAAAATCAAACAAAAATTCCAGAAAATTGGTTTTTAGATTTTTCAAGTTTTTTACTGTTTTTGGTGAATTTTTGGAATTTTTCTAATGGGAGAATTATTTATTAAAAATCAAACAATGCTAAAAACAAAGGGGACTGTCCAGCAAGGCTTAAGACCCAAAAATAAAATACTCTTGGATCTCAAAAAGCCCTAAAGGTAATTTTCCTATAATCTAGAAAGAACAAGGAAAATTTAGGCACCCTAATTATTGTTTTTGGATTTTTAATTTATTTATTATAATTTTTATAGGTTTTTAGGGGTTTTTCAATTTTTAGGGTTTTTAAGTGATGAAAAGTAGCCAAAATTGGCTAGAAAATTAAACAACAAGTAAACTACAATATCTAATTTTTTTAGAATTTTTAGTGGAGTTTTTATATTTTTTTGGTATTTTTAAAGTCAAACAGTGGCAAAAATATGGGTTTTTGAATTTTTAAAAATAATAAATGAAATCAAAAATGTCCCCAAAAATCATAGAAATTCCTACACCATGGCAGGAGCCATGTGTCAAAATCTCATTGGATTTGGAGGTCGTTTGATATTTTATTCAAAAATAAAGGTGGGGCACTGTGCACAGGGACCTATGTGCAAATACCCAAAAGTTCTGGGGTCCTGGTGCAAAATACCCAAGAAGTCACGTGCCAAGCACGTGCCTGGGGCACTCAAGGACCTAAATGTAATAAAAATAAGTTCCAAGGACTTATTGATAACTCGTATCAAAAGTCCAGGGGCTTATATGCAATTTACCCAAAATAAAACGCACATGCGCATAATCAATGCTCACAGGGGTATATATGCAAATAAACAAAACTTTTTATTCAATGAATAACATCCAGAACTACAAGGCATATATTGCAAATATCCCAACAAATCACGTGACGAAGCACGTGGTTCACAACTGGCGGGGGTATAAGTGCAAATAAAATAAATACGAGGTCCTTGATGCAAATATCCCAGAAAATAAACAACTTGAATTGAAAATTACAGGACTAAAATGAAATAGAACAAACAGAGGGGTCTAGGAGAAATTTACCCCTTTTATTATTATCGACGGCCCGATGTTGACGCGTGGCAGATCTGACGGTGGAGAACAAACGCGCCTTTAACTATGGAAGCGCTGGCCTGATCCGACGGCTGGTGTGCGTCCACGTGGGTGATCGGACGGTGGTGATGCAACGTGGTTCTTCGAAGGAGGCCAGGCTCAGATCGGATGGTCGAGGTGCAGCCACGTGGATGATCGGACGGCTGAGGGACGTCGTAGCTTAACCTCGCTGCTCAACGGTGAAGATCGATCCTCGGGAGGATCGGACGGTGGCAAGGCTCCTCAGATGGACGGTGAAGATCTGATCTGGAGCGAAGAAGGCGATCTGACGGCTCTGGAGGATGGTGGAGGAACTGATGGCCGGCGAACTTCGCCGGCCTCGTGAAGGTGTCTCCGCTCTCCTCTGCTGCGCCTGAAGGTCGGAGAAGATCCGGCGTGAAGTTGCGCAGCTGCTGCGGGTCTCCGATGCTCCGGCCGAGCCCTGGAAGGCTCCGGCGAGGTCGGCGGAGAAGAAGCTCCTGGCTTGAAGTTGGGAAGCCTCAGACGCCTCCCTTTGGACCTGCAAAGTAGTCAAGAAGCTTCGCGGGTCGAGGGCAAATTGCCTCGACCCAAGAAGGCGGGGTGAAGGTGGTCGGTGCTGTGAGGCGGAAGAGCTCCGGCGAGCGGAGGACGGTGGAGCTCGATTCCCAGATCCTGTGCGATCTGGGTTGAATGAAAGGGCGTAGAAGGTGCGTGAGGGGTTGGCGGAGGTGATGGTCGGGTCGGAGGATCGAGATGTTGCGCGAGATGGACGGAATCAGGGAAATGCGTCGATGGGTCGATTTGGGCGTAATCTAAAATTACACTAAATGGAAGATCTAATCGGATACCTGATGGATGCTGGAGACTATGCTGGAGCTGCTCTTGCTCCTGGTCGTAGCTTCGAAGGGCGTCAAGGCCTGAAGCTCGATGCTCGACGCCGGTGGCGGAGCAAGGCGGCGAGAAACGCCGGATCGATGGTAGGGACACCCTCACCTCACTGCAACAGGGGCAAACGCGAGCTGTCACCTCGGGCTTCGCTCTGGAGGTCACGGGAACGAGGATGGCGATCCAAAGATGCGGCACGGAGGCGGCGGAGGTGAGAATATATAAGGTGACAGGGGCGTTTAGGGTTGAGGCTCGACGGCGATGGAAAGCTTTGATTTGATGGCGAAGGATCCGGCGAGGGAGAGGGATGAACGGCGAAGAATCCGAGCACGGGGGTTGAGTGGGTGACAGCCTGGAGACGCGTGGATAAATCGGCGAAGGAGGCGCGGCACGCATCTTCCAGAAAAGGAAGGAGGTCGCGGGGGAGTTGACCGGGGTCAACAATCCCCCGTGGACCAATCAGGAGCGGCCACGTGTGCCCGAATTTTGTTTATTTATTTTAGGGTAGAAATAGGCCGAATTAAAGAAAACTTAAAACATGAAATATTTTTCTTTTATTTTTTTCTATTTTTTGGTGATTTTTATTTAATTTTTGGAAATAAAAATGGGGTAGCTCTATATATAGGTATATGTACACTATATGGATTTTTATTTTTGATTTTTTTATTTGTTATTTTTATGTATTTTTATGCTCATTTTGTATTTTATTTATTTACAACATAAAATAAGGAATAAAAGAATATTTTTATTTTATTTTTATCACTTATATACAAGGGTGAAATAAATAGCTATATACATTTATATACATGGTATTTATACAATGTATTTTTGTATTTTAATTTTGTAATTTTTATTTGATTTTTGTTTTGTTTCTTTTTATTTATTTTATTTACAAAATATAACATAGAATATTTACAAAAAGTTTTGAAAATAATTTCATTTATTTATAGGGTTAAATAAATACAAGATAATGGTCTATATACATGGTGAAGGAAGGGTATTTCTGATCTTTTTGCTTTTCATCTTTTTATTTTGTTTTTAATAGAATATATACAAATACTTACAACATATTTTTGGGTGAGGAAAATATAATTTATTGTATTTACAGAAGTATATACATATGAGCTCCTATCTCCCTCTACTTTGGCTTTTATGCGGTCAGGCCCATGCTGAGCCCTCCCTTGGGTTAGGTTGCTCAATATTTATTCTAAATATTTCCCTCTTTTTCTTTTTGCTCTTTATTCTTTTATTTTGTGCACAAAAACATGCTAATTATAGGTTTTTACACAATGCATGCTTTTGGTAATTATTTGTATTTACACATATCTACATGTATTTGCAAAGGTTTTTGTAGCTAAAATATAAGAATAAAGAGTGATGAATGGGTATTCATCACCCCCCTATGCTTAACTTTGCTAGTCCCTTAGCAAACACTTATTTGAAAAAGAAGTGAAAAAGAAAGAAAAAAGAAAAAGAAAAAGAGGATGTACATGGATCAAGGTTGACTTATTAAATTTTCCTTCATTAAATTGAAATATGGAGCTCGATCAGATCTTTGGATTATTAATGTGTCGGAACCTTATTTGGACTTAAGCTCAAAACTCAACAGCCTCCAAGTTCCACCAATCTATGGGCAAGACTCCTCAATAAACCAGATCAGAACAAGTCTACATACACAAACTCTAATGACCATGAATCTTTTCCTTGCGGTGTAGGTGATATGTGGCTCCCCACCCCAGAAGTAACAAAGAAACAACCTCCCTCAACCTGGTAACTCTAATGCCTCAGTCTAGCAACTCTTTCCTCGAGAAGCGGGGTATTCCCTTCTAAGTTCAAGTGCAACCGGCTCAAGAAGAGGGGGTAGAAGTATAGAGTTTTGGAAGCTTAGCCAGTGTAGCTAAGTCTCCCGCTGCAAGCTTCATGAGATGTAACATGATACCATAAGCTTTTGCTTTTCACTCCGGTGGGGTTATTAAATTTTCAATCCGACCCACCACTTTTTTGGAGTTCTTTTTGCATTTTTTTTTCAAGACTTCTGTACACATATCTACATGGTGCAACATATATAAGAAATTTCCCCTTGAGCCAGTAGACTATCCCTCTTTTGAAGCTTTATTGCAACCCACAGCTTCTGTCTTTAGCTTTCAACACCACTAGACCAAGTTGAGGTGCACTTCCTTCACTATAAGAAGAAGAGAGGTTCCGCCTAGAAGTACTACCCTCATATGCTACCCCAAGCCAAAGGAAACTGCCTCCTCACCACCTCATCCGTGGAGAGCCATGTGTAAAGTGCAGGTGCAAGTTAAGCCATTGTCTCTGAGAGTCATGCGTGTGTTGTTAAGTGCTCTACTTAGGCTCATCAAGATGACATATGCTCATAGCCTAGTGGACTCAAAGAATTAAGTCCTTATGGACCTGAAAAGCCTTAACCCCAATTCCTATAAGGTTCCTCTTGAAGTTAAGTGGATTAAGATCTTATTCAAGCTCCATTTCTCAATTTAATTCCAGGCTTAGTTTAAATGTCAACTCTCATCCAGGAAAAACTATATACATATATGTACAAAAGATGCTATTTACAAATATTTTACAATCATGCAAAATTTTTGAAAAATTTTTGAAATCATGAATGAATGATGCATGAGGTGCAAGTTTTGCAAAATGATATTTACACACATTTACACAAGATTTTTGCAAACTTTTGATTTTCAAAACATTTTGAAAAAAATTTGTACTATATACATAATTTTGATACAAAATATTTACACAAGCTTTACACAAAAGATTTTTGAAATCATTTTTACAAAAATACTTTGTACACTAGCTATGTATGTGCAAGAATAAAAGAGGTTTATGTTCATGAAAAAATTTTAATTTTTGTGATTTTTAGCCATTTTATTTATTAACACACTCACACAAAGTACGAGTTATGGCTAAAGTACATATGAAATATATACACACCCCCCCTATACTTAGCTCGAACGATGTCCTCAGAGTTATCAAGAGCGATGAAGAAGACATAACTCGTGCTTAGTAAAAGGGAAGTGAAAAGGAATGGCTAAGTACAGGAACGAATAAATGAATAGAATGAGAGGAACTCGGTGGTTTCCCCCTATACTTAGGATTAACTAATCCTAAGTATAGAAAGCTGTGCATGAAGGGAAAACCGAGTGAAGAAGAATATACAGACTCTGCCCCCCCTATACTTAGGGTAAAATATCCCTAAGTATAGGCAGCAAAAACAAGAGCAGAAAGAATGAAAAGAATACTCGCAGGTCCGACATCCCCCCTATACTTAGGGTAAAGTACACCCTAAGTATAGCATAATCATAAGATGAGAGATGGGATGTGGGACTAAAGAATAGAATGATATGGACAACTGGATCTATACAGGCGGAGGAACAGTGAAAATCAGGCGTGAGATGTAAAAGATGTGAGTCAAAAGACCACATCTCACGCAAAATGAATAGCGGCAATAATAACGTCCCGCGGCTCATGATCTAGAAATGGTTTGAGCCGCTGGCCGTTCACTCGGAAGGTACTCTCAGAAGATAACTCAGATATATCAATGCTACCGTTATCGTGTACCTTTCTGACCAAGTAGGGTCCTTTCCATTTGCTCTGTAGCTTCCCTGGAAATAATCTAAGCCTTGCATCAAACAGCCATACTTTCTGTCCAATCTCAAAATGCTTGTGGCTGATATGAGAATCATGCCACTCTTTGACTTTCTCCTTATAATGTAGGCTGTTTGAGAAAGCTGTATCTCTAAGCTCCTCCAAGGAGGCTAACTCTGCCCTCCTCTGGTCTCCTATACCATCTGGATCCATAAGAATATCTGTGACTGCCCAGAGTGACTTGTGCCTCAGCTCGACAGGTAGATGGCATGGCTTGCCGTAAACGAGACGAAAGGGAGATGTGCCCAATGGAGTCTTGAAAGACGTCCGATATGCCCACAAGACCGAGTCCAAAAGCTGTGACCAATTCTTTCGGTCAGGGCGGACGACTTTCTGCAAAATATTCTTGATCTCCCTATTCGACACTTCAGCTAGACCATTTGCCTGTGGATGGTATGGTGTAGCAACACGATGGTCTATGCCGAACTCGGTAGCAAGTGCCTTCACCTGGTCGTTGATGAAGTGAGACCCCCCATCAGAAATAAGAATTCGTGGAATCCCGAACCGCATGATGATGTGCTTCTTCAAAAATCTGCAAACTGTCTTAGCATTAGCGGCTCGGGTGGGGATAGCCTCAACCCAACGACTAACATAATCTACGGCCAACAGAATGTACTCAAATCCCTGACTCTTAGGGAATGGACCCATGAAATCGATGCCCCATGCGTCAAAAACCTCACAGAAATGAATGGGCTGCATCGGCATCATATCACGTTGTCCACAAGTGCCCATCCTCTGACAGTCAGTACATCTCTTCACGAACTCATCAGAGTCCTTGAAGAGTGTAGGCCACCACAAGCCGGATTGGAGCACTTTCTGTGCCGTTCTCCTCCCAGAATGATGTCCTCCTGCCTCAAGCTTGTGGCAGTAAGTGAGGACACTATGATGCTCCTCCTGAGGAATACACCGACGCCAGATGCTATCCCCTCCTTCGTGGTAAAGGATGGGATCCTCCCAGTGGTAGGACTTGGCCTTCGCAAAGAAGGTCTCAAGCTTCTGCCTGGGCCAATCTTGTGAGACTTTCCCAGCAACGAGATAGTTCACAATATCGGCATACCACGGGAGTGAGGCGATAGCAAGGATCGCCTCATCTGGGAAGGTATCACAAATGGGATCAATCTGCTCAGAATCCTCAGGCTGCTCTAGTCGGGATAAATGGTCCGCCACCACATTCTTGACTCCAGGCTTATCCTTGATTTCAATGTCGAACTCCTGGAGTAGAAGGATCCATCTAGTAAGTCTGGCCTTGGCATCCTTTTTTGACATGAGGTACCTGATGGCGGTGTGGTCGGTATACAAAGTCACTCTAGATCCAATGATATACGATCTGAACTTATCTAGGGCAAATACTACTGCTAGCATTTCCTTCTCTGTGACCGTGTAATTCCGCTGGGCGGAATCCAATGTGCGGCTAGCATAGTGTATGGCAAATGGCACTCCATCCCTCCTCTGTCCTAGCACGGCCCCTACGGCAAAATCAGAGGCGTCCGTCATGATCTCGAATGGGAGAGACCAATCGGGTGGCTGAAGGACAGGAGCCTCAATAACACACTGCTGGAGAGTCTCAAAGGACGAAAGACACTTGTCATCGACAAGGAACTCGGTGTCTTTCGTCAAGAGGTCAGTCAACGGTCGGGCAATTTTGCTGAAATCATGAATGAATCTCCTATAAAAACCAACGTGCCCCAGAAATGACCGTAACTGCTTCAGATTGGACGGCGGTGTGAGTTTCCTAATGACATCGACCTTGGCCGGATCAACCTCCATGCCTCTGTTGGAGATGATGTGGCCAAGCACCGTCCCTTGAGTCACCATGAAGTGACTCTTCTCCCAAGACAGAACCAAGCGGGTAGCAATACATCGCTGGAGCACTCGGTCTAGGCAGTCAAGACAGGAATCGAATCCGTCGCCGTAAACCGAGAAGTCGTCCATGAAGACCTCCAAGCACTCCCCTACCATGTCCGAAAAGATCGACAGCATGCATCTCTGAAAAGTCGCAGGGGCGTTACATAGCCCAAATGGCATGCGTCGAAAAGCGTATGTACCGAAGGGACAGGTAAAGGTGGTCTTCTCCTGATCCTCAGGAGCGATGGCCACCTGATTGTAGCCCGAGTACCCATCTAGGAAGCAATAATGGCTCTTCCCTGCCAGTCTCTCAATGATCTGATCTATAAAGGGCAGGGGGAAATGGTCCTTCTTGGTGGCCTGGTTGAGTCTCCTGTAGTCAACGCAGACCCGCCAAGAGGTGGGTACTCGTGTAGCGATCTCCTCTCCCGACTCACTGATCACAGTCGTGATGCCCGTCTTCTTGGGCACCACATGCAAGGGGCTCACCCACTTGGAGTCGGAAATGGGATAAATAAAATCTGCACTCCACCATTTTGATATTTCCTTCATGACAACCTCTCTTAGGTTGGGGTTCAGTCGCCGCTGGAACTCACGCGACGGCTTCGCCCCTTCCTCGAGATAGATATGGTGGGAGCACAACGAGGGACTAATCCCATGGAGATCTGCTACGCTCCATCCAATTGCCTTGCGGTTCTTTTCAAGAACCTCCATCAGACGGGATTCTTGTTCTCCAGTCAAATCAGCAGAGATGATGACTGGGTACATCTCAGACTCTCCCGCAAGGAATCGATACTTCAGCGAAGTAGGGAGCGGCTTTAGCTCTGGACAGCTGGGTGCTGGCAAATCTGGCTTCTGAAGAAGATGTGTGTATGCAGACAATTCTGCCAAATCTGCCTGGGAAAATGATAAAGAACTCTCACAAACTGGATCTGGAGAAGGCGGGTCCTCTGCATTGTCTCTGATCTGCTCTGCCTCTACCTCCTCCTCATCTATAGGCTCAGGTGGATCCAGATCTGGCATCTGATCATCACAATCTGCCCAATCAGATTCTGAATCCGAGGGATCTATATCAGACTCGGTGGCATCAGTACCACCGGAGAACAAGGTGGAATCAGCACCACCATATAGCAGGGTGGCCTCAGTACCACCATCACTGGAAATCGTGTCGCGATCAAGGTCCGACTCTGCTGACTCAATGGTATCCTGAACCAGGGCTGTGCTCTCCAGACTATCCTCTGCTATCATCTCTGCATCAGCTGTATCTGAATATGAGAGGATGGTCTGTGCTGCAGGATCTGCCCAAACTGCCTCATCATCTGTGATCACAAAATCACAGTCCTGGTGGATGTCTGGTCCTGCGTCTGTCAGCTGTTCTGAATCTGTACTGTCCTCTGAGCGGGATCTAGCTCTGGCTCTGTGGTCCTTAACCGTCTCTATTTGTATACTCTCGCCCTGGACGCGAAAGAATACCTTCCCACTGTCATGGTCAGTCACCGCTTTGGCTGTGGCCAAGAACGGGCGACCGAGGATAATGGGGGAATCGGTCAACGAGTCAGGGGTCTCCATGTCCAGCACTACGAAGTCCACGGGGAATTGCAAACCCTGAATCGTGACGACAACGTCTCGCAACAACCCCTTTGGCCTCTTGACAGACCGATCAGCAAACTGAAGGTATGTCCTGCTCTGTCTAAGAGTGCCCAACTCTAAGTGGTCGAGAAGGGCTGCCGGAAGAAGGTTGATCGACGATCCGCTATCTAAGAGAGTACGGTCGAACCTCTGCTCACTAATCTGACATCTGACATACGGGGCCCCTAAATCTGGCCTCTTAGTCGGCAGATGGTTCTGGATCGCGTAACACGTGGCTTTGGTCAACACATGAATTTCTGAGGTCTTGTTCCTCTTCGTCCTTCTGACTGTGGTCTTATCTCTCAAGGATCGCTGAAGAAGAGGGATGTGTTGCAAAGCCTCATTGAGGGTCAGCTGGATGTGAAATCGGTCTATCATGCTCTGGCTGAACTCCTCCTGCTCTCTCTTTTTTGGATCTTTTTCTTTTTTCTTCCCCTTCCCCAACTCAAGGGCTCTAGGAAAGGGGATCACAGGGTCCTTCTCAGATGAAGGACTAGGGATAGGCCTAGATGGTTCGATGACCGGATCCTCACGAACATCATTCACCACAGTGGGATCAGAAGAAACTAAACCTTTTCCTTTATTCAAATTAAAGTTCTGAGATACATTCATGCGAGGAAAGACAACATTTCTATCAGAATAAATGTTGGTGGCGTCAGTACCACCTCTAGCTGGCTCTACAACTAGACGTCTTGCGGCCTCAGTACCGCGGGCTGGCTCGGCTCTGCTGGTGGCGTCAGTACCACCTCCTCGATATGGTGAAGCGGCGGCCTCAGTACCGCCGGTGGGATCAGCATCTCGGGTGGCATCAGTACCACCGTCATCATGATGTGCGGCTTCAGTACCGCTCTCCTCTTCCTCATCTGGCGCTCTAGATGGATCCTCGTGTTGTCGCTCAGATGAGGCGCCTCCTGCTGGTCTTCTACCGCTCCTAAGTGTGACAAAATCAGCATCAAATAAATCCGACGAGATAACATCAAATGAGTCACTAGAAGTGGTAGGCTCTGTGTGAACTACCTGCTCAGATTTCCTCTTCAAGTTATTCGGATTCGGCTCGATCTGTGCAGGGATGGCGGCCTTCCCTCTCATCAGGTCCCGCATCTCCTGGCGGAACTCGTCCATCTCCCGTCTAAATGTAGCCTGCTGCTCTGTGAAGAGGCGGGCTAGATCATCCATGGCGGGGCTCTCATGGGAGCCCGACGGGTTGCCTCTCTGATATTGAGGCTGCTGGACCTGGTGCTGCTGTGGCTGAGAGGGGTAAGAGGAATGATGCTGCTGCTGGTGAGCCTGCTGCTCACGTCTCCAATTCTGTCCCTGCTGCTGGTAGGGACGAGGTACGAAGGATGATGGCTGATGTGGCTGATATGCAGGGGGCTGCTGGTGATCTCTCTGCTGGGAGTACTGCCCTCCCTGACCGGCTGGCTGCTGTTGGGACTGGTTACCCCCATTCCCCCACCTGAATCCGGGATGGTCTCGTCGGATTCCAGGTTGAGGACGGTCATACCAAATCCCGTTGACATCCATCAACGGCTCAGCATCAAAGGGGTCTGGTGGCAGTGCTGCCAGAGGCTGATCCGGCTGATATACCACCATCTGTAAGTCTGGAGATGGTGGTGACTGGTAAGAGGGCTGCTGCTGCTGGTACGGCTCCGCCTGTACAAGGTGAACTTGTCTAGGCTGCTGCAAGGAGCTGGAGCGCTGGGACGAGCTGCGGCTGCCGCCGGAATCGCCTCGCGACAGAAGACGGGGCTGAGGAGCCGTCTGTGCCTCCTGAAGACACAAGAGCTGGGTCTTCATGTCGCTCAGAGTTTGTGCCATTTGCTCCATCTGAGTTATGCCCTGGCACTGCTTCTTCTCTATTATTTCCATGCGGTCCAACTTCTCGCTGATAATCCCCATGTCCGCAGTGGCCGACTCTGCCTGTGCGGCCACAACTGTGGACGAACTGGATGGACCTGCATCAACCCGTGCTATCCGCTGATACTGCACGGGTCCTGGCGGCTGCTGAGATCTCTGAGTGTACAACCGAGTCTGGGACATCACCATGTAATTTTCTGCCATCTCTTCGTAGATGGCCCAGACTTGGTTGTGGTCCTTGGCAAAGTAGGACCCGCCGCAAGAAGCATTCACCAGACCCTGAAGCTCTGGCGTCATCCCACTAAAGAAGCTCTGAACTAGGTTCGGCTTCGAGATGTCGTGGTGTGGGCATCTATCCAGAAGCTCTCTGAACCTCTCCCATGCCTCGTGAAATTGCTCATTAGGGAGCATGGAGAAGTTGTTGATCAGGGCCCTCGCTGCATTCGTCCGCCCGAGTGGATAGTACTTGTTCAAGTACTCGGTGCGGAGCTGATCTCAGGTGTAAACAAACTTCCCTAGATGTTTCAGCCAGGCGGCTGCTCTATCTGCCAGTGAAAAAGGGAAGGCCATCATCCGAATCGTATCTTGGTCCACACGACGGTCGTGGACAGTGCTACAGATCATCAGAAACTCCTGGAGATGGAGGTGGGGTTCCTCAGTGGCGAGTCCGTGAAAATGAGGAAGCATCTGCAGGGTGTTCGGAGGGAACTTGAAATCCCCCACGATAGCAGGAATCACCACCCACTGGTGCATCAGTGTAGATCCGGGGTTGTGTAGCTCCCGCATCGGTCTTGCTGCGGCGGCGGCTGCCGCTGCTGCGGCAGCTGCTGCTGCGCTGCTGCCTCTGCATCAGCGTCAGGAATGTCCTCTGGCTCGCTCGGCTCGTCTCGCTCTCTTCGGAGTCTCTCCAACTCCCTCCTCATCTCTATCATGAATGCCCCCTGATCGCGTAATTGCTGCTGAACCGTCTCTAATGATGCGATCAGGGTGGAGTTGATCGCTCCCTGGTCTAAGACAAAATGTTCGGGCTGGCGATCGTCTGAACTGCCGGCTCCAGCCATAGGGATGTCTGCAAAATCAGATGAGCCTAACTCAGGTTCTGTCAAATTAATTCGTCTTTCCTCGGGCTCATGTCTCTCAGTAGCAGAAGAAAGGGGATCGAGGGGGAACAGGGTGGAATCGAACTCGGGCCCGGAGAGCTGGTCTCGACTCTCACGGGCCAACCTAGATGATGGAGTAGCCGCGCCTGAAAGCGGTGCAGCCAGAGGCTGCCTAAGAGATCGTCTACCCATCATCTTGATCTGGCGAGTTGGGCGGATTGGATCTGGAGAAAATATGATCGCAAAGCAAACCCCTTGTTCACCAACTCAACACAATCTGAAGACCGTGAAAGCTCGGTCAATTTATCTTGTCAATTTTATTTGGTGAACACACAAGATATCAGAGCGATTACGTGACCTGCTGGGATACCCGATACTCTCTCAACCGACTGTCCCGCACAGAAGAGTCGGTAATCAGTCGAGATGAGCACCGGAGGGCTTTACCTAGTGTTCGGGTCACTCTCTCGCACAATCAAACCAAACAATGAGGGGGTTGCTCTCCCCAAGACAAATTTTTAATGTGAGTGTCTTTTAGGGTCAATAGTGTTATCCAGTCCCAATTTTTTTTTTTTGTTTTTCTTTTTAATTTTTTTCAACATAAATACAAGCGGCCTAACGGTTTTTCCGATTCTCCTGATGATTAAGCCAAAAACAGAGGGAGAGAACGAAAAAGCCAATGCGTGAGAAAATCAATGATGCATGCAGAGAAAGAAATGCGTACCTTGTCTCCAGCACTCTACATGCAAGTGATCCGCGCAGAATTTAAATACAGAATTAAACTACCTAAATGATGCAACGAGGAAAAACCGAGTCCTAGCTGAGCACTTTCTATTGATCGTGAAGAACAATAGTTAGCCAACAGAATCGAGTCCGGAGTCCGATCTTGGGAGTCACTCGGTGCCCGCCACAACGGGTCCTGCCAGCGCTGTATGTGACTCCTCACGGCACGTGGTCTCAAATCCAATTAAACTAACTTTTTCAGTGAATTTTATCAAGGTCCAATTACGTTCTATAGGAACAGATATTCTATTAAGTGTTGGGCCTTAGATATTTACGTCACAATCAACAGAAATTCCTAAATCTAGGGGCTCGAGAAAAACCGCGTAAACACCGGAAAAGGCAGCTAGCTATCAAAACCACGATAAAAGCCACGAAAATCCAAATGGGTCCCCCGAGCACACCGGTGCTCGGCGAAACAGACCCGCTAAGTTACAAATGTCCACAAGTCCAAAGTTTGAGTCCTAAATTATTACAAAAATATTGTTCTCTCTCTCTCTCTCTCAGAAATGAAAACCCTTCTTCTCTCTCTTCCTCCTGCTCTTCTTCCCGTGCGGGTCCTCAAAAAGTGTACTCCAAGTTCTCCACGCAGTACCTCGCACAAAAATTAGAAAGAGAGAGTGTCAGAAAACAGTTATAATGTAGAGAGACAATATGGAAAAATGACTACAAAGCCGTGTTCCCCGGCAACGGCGCCATTCTGACGACCGCCCGAATGACAGAGGTAAAGGTGTAAAGAAAATGTAGGTCGTTGCGACCTCAATCACTCAGGCTGAGTCAATCAAGAAAATTCAATCACTCAAATCAGATAAAAAACAAGCAAGCACAAGAAAGAGCGATCTAGCTATAGGATTAACCTGGTATAGCTCCCAGGGTCGAACACAAGGAGCACAGATTGGCCTTGCGGCCTACGATGTAGTCAATTTGAACTAAAACACAGAGAACAAATTTTTGTGGTTTTTTTTAATGATTTTTGAAAAATTTTTAGATTTTTTAAATGATGAGAAAATGAGAGGAAGGGAAAACAAGGCAACTTCCACAATGTATTAAACACACCAAAAATCAAACACAAATTCCAGAAAATTGGTTTTTAGATTTTTCAAGTTTTTTACTGTTTTTGGTGAATTTTTGGAATTTTTCTAATGGGAGAATTATTTATTAAAAATCAAACAATGCTAAAAACAAAGGGGACTGTCCAGCAAGGCTTAAGACCCAAAAATAAAATACTCTTGGATCTCAAAAAGCCCTAAAGGTAATTTTCCTATAATCTAGAAAGAACAAGGAAAATTTAGGCACCCTAATTATTGTATTTGGATTTTTAATTTATTTATTATAATTTTTATGGGTTTTTAGGGGTTTTTCAATTTTTAGGGTTTTTAAGTGATGAAAAGTAGCCAAAATTGGCTAGAAAATTAAACAACAAGTAAACTACAGTATCTAATTTTTTTAGAATTTTTAGTGGAGTTTTTATATTTTTTTGGTATTTTTAAAGTCAAATAGTGGCAAAAATATGGGTTTTTGAATTTTTAAAAATAATAAATGAAATCAAAAATGTCCCCAAAAATCATAGAAATTCCTACACCATGGCAGGAGCCATGTGTCAAAATCTCATTGGATTTGGAGGTCGTTTGATATTTTATTCAAAAATAAAGGTGGGGCACTGTGCATACGGACCTATGTGCAAATACCCAAAAGTTCTGGGGTCCTGGTGCAAAATACCCAAGAAGTCACGTGCCAAGCACGTGCCTGGGGCACTCAAGGACCTAAATGTAATAAAAATAAGTTCCAAGGACTTATTGATAACTCGTATCAAAAGTCCAGGGGCTTATATGCAATTTACCCAAAATAAAACGCACATGCGCATAATCAATGCTCACAGGGGTATATATGCAAATAAACAAAACTTTTTATTCAATGAATAACATCCAGAACTACAAGGCATATATTGCAAATATCCCAACAAATCACGTGACGAAGCACGTGGTTCACAACTGGCGGGGGTATAAGTGCAAATAAAATAAATACGAGGTCCTTGATGCAAATATCCCAGAAAATAAACAACTTGAATTGAAAATTACAGGACTAAAATGAAATAGAACAAACAGAGGGGTCTAGGAGAAATTTACCCCTTTTATTATTATCGACGGCCCGATGTTGACGCGTGGCAGATGTGACGGTGGAGAACAAACGCGCCTTTAACTATGGAAGCGCTGGCCTGATCCGACGGCTGGTGTGCGTCCACGTGGGTGATCGGACGGTGGTGATGCAACGTGGTTCTTCGAAGGAGGCCAGGCTCAGATCGGATGGTCGAGGTGCAGCCACGTGGATGATCGGACGGCTGAGGGACGTCGTAGCTTAACCTCGCTGCTCAACGGTGAAGATCGATCCTCGGGAGGATCGGACGGTGGCAAGGCTCCTCAGATGGACGGTGAAGATCTGATCTGGAGCGAAGAAGGCGATCTGACGGCTCTGGAGGATGGTGGAGGAACTGATGGCCGGCGAACTTCGCCGGCCTCGTGAAGGTGTCTCCGCTCTCCTCTGCTGCGCCTGAAGGTCGGAGAAGATCCGGCGTGAAGTTGCGCAGCTGCTGCGGGTCTCCGATGCTCCGGCCGAGCCCTGGAAGGCTCCGGCGAGGTCGGCGGAGAAGAAGCTCCTGGCTTGAAGTTGGGAAGCCTCAGACGCCTCCCTTTGGACCTGCAAAGTAGTCAAGAAGCTTCGCGGGTCGAGGGCAAATTGCCTCGACCCAAGAAGGCGGGGTGAAGGTGGTCGGTGCTGTGAGGCGGAAGAGCTCCGGCGAGCGGAGGACGGTGGAGCTCGATTCCCAGATCCTGTGCGATCTGGGTTGAATGAAAGGGCGTAGAAGGTGCGTGAGGGGTTGGCGGAGGTGATGGTCGGGTCGGAGGATCGAGATGTTGCGCGAGATGGACGGAATCAGGGAAATGCGTCGATGGGTCGATTTGGGCGTAATCTAAAATTACACTAAATGGAAGATCTAATCGGATACCTGATGGATGCTGGAGACTATGCTGGAGCTGCTCTTGCTCCTGGTCGTAGCTTCGAAGGGCGTCAAGGCCTGAAGCTCGATGCTCGACGCCGGTGGCGGAGCAAGGCGGCGAGAAACGCCGGATCGATGGTAGGGACACCCTCACCTCACTGCAACAGGGGCAAACGCGAGCTGTCACCTCGAGCTTCGCTCTGGAGGTCACGGGAACGAGGATGGCGATCCAAAGATGCGGCGCGGAGGCGGCGGAGGTGAGAATATATAAGGTGACAGGGGCGTTTAGGGTTGAGGCTCGACGGCGATGGAAAGCTTTGATTTGATGGCGAAGGATCCGGCGAGGGAGAGGGATGAACGGCGAAGAATCCGAGCACGGGGGTTGAGTGGGTGACAGCCTGGAGACGCGTGGATAAATCGGCGAAGGAGGCGCGGCACGCATCTTCCAGAAAAGGAAGGAGGTC
Source organism: Ottelia alismoides (assembly GCA_037367405.1). Classification (NCBI taxonomy): domain Eukaryota; kingdom Viridiplantae; phylum Streptophyta; class Magnoliopsida; order Alismatales; family Hydrocharitaceae; genus Ottelia; species Ottelia alismoides. Next base: position 626,399 of record JAZKJV010001988.1, read on the forward strand.
GCGGGGGAGTTGACCGGGGTCAACAATCCCCCGTGGACCAATCAGGAGCGGCCACGTGTGCCCGAATTTTGTTTATTTATTTTAGGGTAGAAATAGGCCGAATTAAAGAAAACTTAAAACATGAAATATTTTTCTTTTATTTTTTTCTATTTTTTGGTGATTTTTATTTAATTTTTGGAAATAAAAATGGGGTAGCTCTATATATAGGTATATGTACACTATATGGATTTTTATTTTTGATTTTTTTATTTGTTATTTTTATGTATTTTTATGCTTATTTTGTATTTTATTTATTTACAACATAAAATAAGGAATAAAAGAATATTTTTATTTTATTTTTATCACTTATATACAAGGGTGAAATAAATAGCTATATACATTTATATACATGGTATTTATACAATGTATTTTTGTATTTTAATTTTGTAATTTTTATTTGATTTTTGTTTTGTTTCTTTTTATTTATTTTATTTACAAAATATAACATAGAATATTTACAAAAAGTTTTGAAAATAATTTCATTTATTTATAGGGTTAAATAAATACAAGATAATGGTCTATATACATGGTGAAGGAAGGGTATTTCTGATCTTTTTGCTTTTCATCTTTTTATTTTGTTTTTAATAGAATATATACAAATACTTACAACATATTTTTGGGTGAGGAAAATATAATTTATTGTATTTACAGAAGTATATACATATGAGCTCCTATCTCCCTCTACTTTGGCTTTTATGCGGTCAGGCCCATGCTGAGCCCTCCCTTGGGTTAGGTTGCTCAATATTTATTCTAAATATTTCCCTCTTTTTCTTTTTGCTCTTTATTCTTTTATTTTGTGCACAAAAACATGCTAATTATAGGTTTTTACACAATGCATGCTTTTGGTAATTATTTGTATTTACACATATCTACATGTATTTGCAAAGGTTTTTGTAGCTAAAATATAAGAATAAAGAGTGATGAATGGGTATTCATCACCCCCCTATGCTTAACTTTGCTAGTCCCTTAGCAAACACTTATTTGAAAAAGAAGTGAAAAAGAAAGAAAAAAGAAAAAGAAAAAGAGGATGTACATGGATCAAGGTTGACTTATTAAATTTTCCTTCATTAAATTGAAATATGGAGCTCGATCAGATCTTTGGATTATTAATGTGTCGGAACCTTATTTGGACTTAAGCTCAAAACTCAACAGCCTCCAAGTTCCACCAATCTATGGGCAAGACTCCTCAATAAACCAGATCAGAACAAGTCTACATACACAAACTCTAATGACCATGAATCTTTTCCTTGCGGTGTAGGTGATATGTGGCTCCCCACCCCAGAAGTAACAAAGAAACAACCTCCCTCAACCTGGTAACTCTAATGCCTCAGTCTAGCAACTCTTTCCTCGAGAAGCGGGGTATTCCCTTCTAAGTTCAAGTGCAACCGGCTCAAGAAGAGGGGGTAGAAGTATAGAGTTTTGGAAGCTTAGCCAGTGTAGCTAAGTCTCCCGCTGCAAGCTTCATGAGATGTAACATGATACCATAAGCTTTTGCTTTTCACTCCGGTGGGGTTATTAAATTTTCAATCCGACCCACCACTTTTTTGGAGTTCTTTTTGCATTTTTTTTTTCAAGACTTCTGTACACATATCTACATGGTGCAGCATATATAAGAAATTTCCCCTTGAGCCAGTAGACTATCCCTCTTTTGAAGCTTTATTGCAACCCACAGCTTCTGTCTTTAGCTTTCAACACCACTAGACCAAGTTGAGGTGCACTTCCTTCACTATAAGAAGAAGAGAGGTTCCGCCTAGAAGTACTACCCTCATATGCTACCCCAAGCCAAAGGAAACTGCCTCCTCACCACCTCATCCGTGGAGAGCCATGTGTAAAGTGCAGGTGCAAGTTAAGCCATTGTCTCTGAGAGTCATGCGTGTGTTGTTAAGTGCTCTACTTAGGCTCATCAAGATGACATATGCTCATAGCCTAGTGGACTCAAAGAATTAAGTCCTTATGGACCTGAAAAGCCTTAACCCCAATTCCTATAAGGTTCCTCTTGAAGTTAAGTGGATTAAGATCTTATTCAAGCTCCATTTCTCAATTTAATTCCAGGCTTAGTTTAAATGTCAACTCTCATCCAGGAAAAACTATATACATATATGTACAAAAGATGCTATTTACAAATATTTTACAATCATGCAAAATTTTTGAAAAATTTTTGAAATCATGAATGAATGATGCATGAGGTGCAAGTTTTGCAAAATGATATTTACACACATTTACACAAGATTTTTGCAAACTTTTGATTTTCAAAACATTTTGAAAAAAATTTGTACTATATACATAATTTTGATACAAAATATTTACACAAGCTTTACACAAAAGATTTTTGAAATCATTTTTACAAAAATACTTTGTACACTAGCTATGTATGTGCAAGAATAAAAGAGGTTTATGTTCATGAAAAATTTTTAATTTTTGTGATTTTTAGCCATTTTATTTATTAACACACTTACACAAAGTACGAGTTATGGCTAAAGTATATATGAAATATATACACCCCCCCTATACTTAGCTCGAACGATGTCCTCAGAGTTATCAAGAGCGATGAAGAAGACATAACTCGTGCTTAGTAAAAGGGAAGTGAAAAGGAATGGCTAAGTACAGGAACGAATAAATGAATAGAATGAGAGGAACTCGGTGGTTTCCCCCTATACTTAGGATTAACTAATCCTAAGTAAAGAAAGCTGTGCATGAAGGGAAAATCGAGTGAAGAAGAATATACAGACTCTGCCCCCCCTATACTTAGGGTAAAATATCCCTAAGTATAGGCAGCAAAAACAAGAGCAGAAAGAATGAAAAGAATACTCGCAGGTCCGACATCCCCCCTATACTTAGGGTAAAGTACACCCTAAGTATAGCATAATCATAAGATGAGAGATGGGATGTGGGACTAAAGAATAGAATGATATGGACAACTGGATCTATACAGGCGGAGGAACAGTGAAAATCAGGCGTGAGATGTAAAAGATGTGAGTCAAAAGACCACATCTCACGCAAAATGAATAGCGACAATAATAACGTCCCGCGGCTCATGATCTAGAAATGGTTTGAGCCGCTGGCCGTTCACTCGGAAGGTACTCTCAGAAGATAACTCAGATATATCAATGCTACCGTTATCGTGTACCTTTCTGACCAAGTAGGGTCCTTTCCATTTGCTCTGTAGCTTCCCTGGAAATAATCTAAGCCTTGCATCAAACAGCCATACTTTCTGTCCAATCTCAAAATGCTTGTGGCTGATATGAGAATCATGCCACTCTTTGACTTTCTCCTTATAATGTAGGCTGTTTGAGAAAGCTGTATCTCTAAGCTCCTCCAAGGCGGCTAACTCTGCCCTCCTCTGGTCTCCTATACCATCTGGATCCATAAGAATATCTGTGACTGCCCAGAGTGACTTGTGCCTCAGCTCGACAGGTAGATGGCATGGCTTGCCGTAAACGAGACGAAAGGGAGATGTGCCCAATGGAGTCTTGAAAGACGTCCGATATGCCCACAAGACCGAGTCCAAAAGCTGTGACCAATTCTTTCGGTCAGGGCGGACGACTTTCTGCAAAATATTCTTGATCTCCCTATTCGACACTTCAGCTAGACCATTTGTCTGTGGATGGTATGGTGTAGCAACACGATGGTCTATGCCGAACTCGGTAGCAAGTGCCTTCACCTGGTCGTTGATGAAGTGAGACCCCCCATCAGAAATAAGAATTCGTGGAACCCCGAACCGCATGATGATGTGCTTCTTCAAAAATCTGCAAACTGTCTTAGCATTAGCGGCTCGGGTGGGGATAGCCTCAACCCAACGACTAACATAATCTACGGCCAACAGAATGTACTCAAATCCCTGACTCTTAGGGAATGGACCCATGAAATCGATGCCCCATGCGTCAAAAACCTCACAGAAATGAATGGGCTGCATCGGCATCATATCACGTTGTCCACAAGTGCCCATCCTCTGACAGTCAGTACATCTCTTCACGAACTCATCAGAGTCCTTGAAGAGTGTAGGCCACCACAAGCCGGATTGGAGCACTTTCTGTGCCGTTCTCCTCCCAGAATGATGTCCTCCTGCCTCAAGCTTGTGGCAGTAAGTGAGGACACTATGATGCTCCTCCTGAGGAATACACCGACGCCAGATGCTATCCCCTCCTTCGTGGTAAAGGATGGGATCCTCCCAGTGGTAGGACTTGGCCTTCGCAAAGAAGGTCTCAAGCTTCTGCCTGGGCCAATCTTGTGAGACTTTCCCAGCAACGAGATAGTTCACAATATCGGCATACCACGGGAGTGAGGCGATAGCAAGGATCGCCTCATCTGGGAAGGTATCACAAATGGGATCAATCTGCTCAGAATCCTCAGGCTGCTCTAGTCGGGATAAATGGTCCGCCACCACATTCTTGACTCCAGGCTTATCCTTGATTTCAATGTCGAACTCCTGGAGTAGAAGGATCCATCTAGTAAGTCTGGCCTTGGCATCCTTTTTTGACATGAGGTACCTGATGGCGGTGTGGTCGGTATACAAAGTCACTCTAGATCCAATGATATACGATCTGAACTTATCTAGGGCAAATACTACTGCTAGCATTTCCTTCTCTGTGACCGTGTAATTCCGCTGGGCGGAATCCAATGTGCGGCTAGCATAGTGTATGGCAAATGGCACTCCATCCCTCCTCTGTCCTAGCACGGCCCCTACGGCAAAATCAGAGGCGTCCGTCATGATCTCGAATGGGAGAGACCAATCGGGTGGCTGAAGGACAGGAGCCTCAATAACACACTGCTGGAGAGTCTCAAAGGACGAAAGACACTTGTCATCGACAAGGAACTCGGTGTCTTTCGTCAAGAGGTCAGTCAACGGTCGGGCAATTTTGCTGAAATCATGAATGAATCTCCTATAAAAACCAACGTGCCCCAGAAATGACCGTAACTGCTTCAGATTGGACGGCGGTGTGAGTTTCCTAATGACATCGACCTTGGCCGGATCAACCTCCATGCCTCTGTTGGAGATGATGTGGCCAAGCACCGTCCCTTGAGTCACCATGAAGTGACTCTTCTCCCAAGACAGAACCAAGCGGGTAGCAATACATCGCTGGAGCACTCGGTCTAGGCAGTCAAGACAGGAATCGAATCCGTCGCCGTAAACCGAGAAGTCGTCCATGAAGACCTCCAAGCACTCCCCTACCATGTCCGAAAAGATCGACAGCATGCATCTCTGAAAAGTCGCAGGGGCGTTACATAGCCCAAATGGCATGCGTCGAAAAGCGTATGTACCGAAGGGACAGGTAAAGGTGGTCTTCTCCTGATCCTCAGGAGCGATGGCCACCTGATTGTAGCCCGAGTACCCATCTAGGAAGCAATAATGGCTCTTCCCTGCCAGTCTCTCAATGATCTGATCTATAAAGGGCAGGGGGAAATGGTCCTTCTTGGTGGCCTGGTTGAGTCTCCTGTAGTCAACGCAGACCCGCCAAGAGGTGGGTACTCGTGTAGCGATCTCCTCTCCCGACTCACTGATCACAGTCGTGATGCCCGTCTTCTTGGGCACCACATGCAAGGGGCTCACCCACTTGGAGTCGGAAATGGGATAAATAAAATCTGCACTCCACCATTTTGATATTTCCTTCATGACAACCTCTCTTAGGTTGGGGTTCAGTCGCCGCTGGAACTCACGCGACGGCTTCGCCCCTTCCTCGAGATAGATATGGTGGGAGCACAACGAGGGACTAATCCCATGGAGATCTGCTACGCTCCATCCAATTGCCTTGCGGTTCTTTTCAAGAACCTCCATCAGACGGGATTCTTGTTCTCCAGTCAAATCAGCAGAGATGATGACTGGGTACATCTCAGACTCTCCCGCAAGGAATCGATACTTCAGCGAAGTAGGGAGCGGCTTTAGCTCTGGACAGCTGGGTGCTGGCAAATCTGGCTTCTGAAGAAGATGTGTGTATGCAGACAATTCTGCCAAATCTGCCTGGGAAAATGATAAAGAACTCTCACAAACTGGATCTGGAGAAGGCGGGTCCTCTGCATTGTCTCTGATCTGCTCTGCCTCTACCTCCTCCTCATCTATAGGCTCAGGTGGATCCAGATCTGGCATCTGATCATCACAATCTGCCCAATCAGATTCTGAATCCGAGGGATCTATATCAGACTCGGTGGCATCAGTACCACCGGAGAACAAGGTGGAATCAGCACCACCATATAGCAGGGTGGCCTCAGTACCACCATCACTGGAAATCGTGTCGCGATCAAGGTCCGACTCTGCTGACTCAATGGTATCCTGAACCAGGGCTGTGCTCTCCAGACTATCCTCTGCTATCATCTCTGCATCAGCTGTATCTGAATATGAGAGGATGGTCTGTGCTGCAGGATCTGCCCAAACTGCCTCATCATCTGTGATCACAAAATCACAGTCCTGGTGGATGTCTGGTCCTGCGTCTGTCAGCTGTTCTGAATCTGTACTGTCCTCTGAGCGGGATCTAGCTCTGGCTCTGTGGTCCTTAACCGTCTCTATTTGTATACTCTCGCCCTGGACGCGAAAGAATACCTTCCCACTGTCATGGTCAGTCACCGCTTTGGCTGTGGCCATGAACGGGCGACCGAGGATAATGGGGGAATCGGTCAACGAGTCAGGGGTCTCCATGTCCAGCACTACGAAGTCCACGGGGAATTGCAAACCCTGAATCGTGACGACAACGTCTCGCAACAACCCCTTTGGCCTCTTGACAGACCGATCAGCAAACTGAAGGTATGTCCTGCTCTGTCTAAGAGTGCCCAACTCTAAGTGGTCGAGAAGGGCTGCCGGAAGAAGGTTGATCGACGATCCGCTATCTAAGAGAGTACGGTCGAACCTCTGCTCACTAATCTGACATCTGACATACGGGGCCCCTAAATCTGGCCTCTTAGTCGGCAGATGGTTCTGGATCGCGTAACACGTGGCTTTGGTCAACACATGAATTTCTGAGGTCTTGTTCCTCTTCGTCCTTCTGACTGTGGTCTTATCTCTCAAGGATCGCTGAAGAAGAGGGATGTGTTGCAAAGCCTCATTGAGGGTCAGCTGGATGTGAAATCGGTCTATCATGCTCTGGCTGAACTCCTCCTGCTCTCTCTTTTTTGGATCTTTTTCTTTTTTCTTCCCCTTCCCCAACTCAAGGGCTCTAGGAAAGGGGATCACAGGGTCCTTCTCAGATGAAGGACTAGGGATAGGCCTAGATGGTTCGATGACCGGATCCTCACGAACATCATTCACCACAGTGGGATCAGAAGAAACTAAACCTTTTCCTTTATTCAAATTAAAGTTCTGAGATACATTCATGCGAGGAAAGACAACATTTCTATCAGAATAAATGTTGGTGGCGTCAGTACCACCTCTAGCTGGCTCTACAACTAGACGTCTTGCGGCCTCAGTACCGCGGGCTGGCTCGGCTCTGCTGGTGGCGTCAGTACCACCTCCTCGATATGGTGAAGCGGCGGCCTCAGTACCGCCGGTGGGATCAGCATCTCGGGTGGCATCAGTACCACCGTCATCATGATGTGCGGCTTCAGTACCGCTCTCCTCTTCCTCATCTGGCGCTCTAGATGGATCCTCGTGTTGTCGCTCAGATGAGGCGCCTCCTGTTGGTCTTCTACCGCTCCTAAGTGTGACAAAATCAGCATCAAATAAATCCGACGAGATAACATCAAATGAGTCACTAGAAGTGGTAGGCTCTGTGTGAACTACCTGCTCAGATTTCCTCTTCAAGTTATTCGGATTCGGCTCGATCTGTGCAGGGATGGCGGCCTTCCCTCTCATCAGGTCCCGCATCTCCTGGCGGAACTCGTCCATCTCCCGTCTAAATGTAGCCTGCTGCTCTGTGAAGAGGCGGGCTAGATCATCCATGGCGGGGCTCTCATGGGAGCCCGACGGGTTGCCTCTCTGATATTGAGGCTGCTGGACCTGGTGCTGCTGTGGCTGAGAGGGGTAAGAGGAATGATGCTGCTGCTGGTGAGCCTGCTGCTCACGTCTCCAATTCTGTCCCTGCTGCTGGTAGGGACGAGGTACGAAGGATGATGGCTGATGTGGCTGATATGCAGGGGGCTGCTGGTGATCTCTCTGCTGGGAGTACTGCCCTCCCTGACCGGCTGGCTGCTGTTGGGACTGGTTACCCCCATTCCCCCACCTGAATCCGGGATGGTCTCGTCGGATTCCAGGTTGAGGACGGTCATACCAAATCCCGTTGACATCCATCAACGGCTCAGCATCAAAGGGGTCTGGTGGCAGTGCTGCCAGAGGCTGATCCGGCTGATATACCACCATCTGTAAGTCTGGAGATGGTGGTGACTGGTAAGAGGGCTGCTGCTGCTGGTACGGCTCCGCCTGTACAAGGTGAACTTGTCTAGGCTGCTGCAAGGAGCTGGAGCGCTGGGACGAGCTGCGGCTGCCGCCGGAATCGCCTCGCGACAGAAGACGGGGCTGAGGAGCCGTCTGTGCCTCCTGAAGACACAAGAGCTGGGTCTTCATGTCGCTCAGAGTTTGTGCCATTTGCTCCATCTGAGTTATGCCCTGGCACTGCTTCTTCTCTATTATTTCCATGCGGTCCAACTTCTCGCTGATAATCCCCATGTCCGCAGTGGCCGACTCTGCCTGTGCGGCCACAACTGTGGACGAACTGGATGGACCTGCATCAACCCGTGCTATCCGCTGATACTGCACGGGTCCTGGCGGCTGCTGAGATCTCTGAGTGTACAACCGAGTCTGGGACATCACCATGTAATTTTCTGCCATCTCTTCGTAGATGGCCCAGACTTGGTTGTGGTCCTTGGCAAAGTAGGACCCGCCGCAAGAAGCATTCACCAGACCCTGAAGCTCTGGCGTCATCCCACTAAAGAAGCTCTGAACTAGGTTCGGCTTCGAGATGTCGTGGTGTGGGCATCTATCCAGAAGCTCTCTGAACCTCTCCCATGCCTCGTGAAATTGCTCATTAGGGAGCATGGAGAAGTTGTTGATCAGGGCCCTCGCTGCATTCGTCCGCCCGAGTGGATAGTACTTGTTCAAGTACTCGGTGCGGAGCTGATCCCAGGTGTAAACAAACTTCCCTAGATGTTTCAGCCAGGCGGCTGCTCTATCTGCCAGTGAAAAAGGGAAGGCCATCATCCGAATCGTATCTTGGTCCACACGACGGTCGTGGACAGTGCTACAGATCATCAGAAACTCCTGGAGATGGAGGTGGGGTTCCTCAGTGGCGAGTCCGTGAAAATGAGGAAGCATCTGCAGGGTGTTCGGAGGGAACTTGAAATCCCCCACGATAGCAGGAATCACCACCCACTGGTGCATCAGTGTAGATCCGGGGTTGTGTAGCTCCCGCATCGGTCTTGCTGCGGCGGCGGCTGCCGCTGCTGCGGCAGCTGCTGCTGCGGCTGCTGCCTCTGCATCAGCGTCAGGAATGTCCTCTGGCTCGCTCGGCTCGTCTCGCTCTCTTCGGAGTCTCTCCAACTCCCTCCTCATCTCTATCATGAATGCCCCCTGATCGCGTAATTGCTGCTGAACCGTCTCTAATGATGTGATCAGGGTGGAGTTGATCGCTCCCTGGTCTAAGACAAAATGTTCGGGCTGGCGATCGTCTGAACTGCCGGCTCCAGCCATAGGGATGTCTGCAAAATCAGATGAGCCTAACTCAGGTTCTGTCAAATTAATTCGTCTTTCCTCGGGCTCATGTCTCTCAGTAGCAGAAGAAAGGGGATCGAGGGGGAACAGGGTGGAATCGAACTCGGGCCCGGAGAGCTGGTCTCGACTCTCACGGGCCAACCTAGATGATGGAGTAGCCGCGCCTGAAAGCGGTGCAGCCAGAGGCTGCCTAAGAGATCGTCTACCCATCATCTTGATCTGGCGAGTTGGGCGGATTGGATCTGGAGAAAATATGATCGCAAAGCAAACCCCTTGTTCACCAACTCAACACAATCTGAAGACCGTGAAAGCTCGGTCAATTTATCTTGTCAATTTTATTTGGTGAACACACAAGATATCAGAGCGATTACGTGACCTGTTGGGATACCCGATACTCTCTCAACCGACTGTCCCGCACAGAAGAGTCGGTAATCAGTCGAGATGAGCACCGGAGGGCTTTACCTAGTGTTCGGGTCACTCTCTCGCACAATCAAACCAAACAATGAGGGGGTTGCTCTCCCCAAGACAAATTTTTAATGTGAGTGTCTTTTAGGGTCAATAGTGTTATCCAGTCCCAATTTTTTTTTTTTTTGTTTTTCTTTTTAATTTTTTTCAACATAAATACAAGCGGCCTAACGGTTTTTCCGATTCTCCTGATGATTAAGCCAAAAACAGAGGGAGAGAACGAAAAAGCCAATGCGCGAGAAAATCAATGATGCATGCAGAGAAAGAAATGCGTACCTTGTCTCCAGCACTCTACATGCAAGTGATCCGCGCAGAATTTAAATACAGAATTAAACTACCTAAATGATGCAACGAGGAAAAACCGAGTCCTAGCTGAGCACTTTCTATTGATCGTGAAGAACAATAGTTAGCCAACAGAATCGAGTCCGGAGTCCGATCTTGGGAGTCACTCGGTGCCCGCCACAACGGGTCCTGCCAGCGCTGTATGTGACTCCTCACGGCACGTGGTCTCAAATCCAATTAAACTAACTTTTTCAGTGAATTTTATCAAGGTCCAATTACGTTCTATAGGAACAGATATTCTATTAAGTGTTGGGCCTTAGATATTTACGTCACAATCAACAGAAATTCCTAAATCTAGGGGCTCGAGAAAAACCGCGTAAACACCGGAAAAGGCAGCTAGCTATCAAAACCACGATAAAAGCCGCGAAAATCCAAATGGGTCCCCCGAGCACACCGGTGCTCGGCGAAACAGACCCGCTAAGTTACAAATGTCCACAAGTCCAAAGTTTGAGTCCTAAATTATTACAAAAATATTGTTCTCTCTCTCTCTCTCAGAAATGAAAACCCTTCTTCTCTCTCTTCCTCCTGCTCTTCTTCCCGTGCGGGTCCTCAAAAAGTGTACTCCAAGTTCTCCACGCAGTACCTCGCACAAAAATTAGAAAGAGAGAGTGTCAGAAAACAGTTATAATGTAGAGAGACAATATGGAAAAATGACTACAAAGCCGTGTTCCCCGGCAACGGCGCCATTCTGACGACCGCCCGAATGACAGAGGTAAAGGTGTAAAGAAAATGTAGGTCGTTGCGACCTCAATCACTCAGGCTGAGTCAATCAAGAAAATTCAATCACTCAAATCAGATAAAAAACAAGCAAGCACAAGAAAGAGCGATCTAGCTATAGGATTAACCTGGTATAGCTCCCAGGGTCGAACACAAGGAGCACAGATTGGCCTTGCGGCCTACGATGTAGTCAATTTGAACTAAAACACAGAGAACAAATTTTTGTGGTTTTTTTTAATGATTTTTGAAAAATTTTTAGATTTTTTAAATGATGAGAAAATGAGAGGAAGGGAAAACAAGGCAACTTCCACAATGTATTAAACACACCAAAAATCAAACACAAATTCCAGAAAATTGGTTTTTAGATTTTTCAAGTTTTTTACTGTTTTTGGTGAATTTTTGGAATTTTTCTAATGGGAGAATTATTTATTAAAAATCAAACAATGCTAAAAACAAAGGGGACTGTCCAGCAAGGCTTAAGACCCAAAAATAAAATACTCTTGGATCTCAAAAAGCCCTAAAGGTAATTTTCCTATAATCTAGAAAGAACAAGGAAAATTTAGGCACCCTAATTATTGTTTTTGGATTTTTAATTTATTTATTATAATTTTTATGGGTTTTTAGGGGTTTTTCAATTTTTAGGGTTTTTAAGTGATGAAAAGTAGCCAAAATTGGCTAGAAAATTAAACAACAAGTAAACTACAGTATCTAATTTTTTTAGAATTTTTAGTGGAGTTTTTATATTTTTTTGGTATTTTTAAAGTCAAACAGTGGCAAAAATATGGGTTTTTGAATTTTTAAAAATAATAAATGAAATCAAAAATGTCCCCAAAAATCATAGAAATTCCTACACCATGGCAGGAGCCATGTGTCAAAATCTCATTGGATTTGGAGGTCGTTTGATATTTTATTCAAAAATAAAGGTGGGGCACTGTGCACAGGGACCTATGTGCAAATACCCAAAAGTTCTGGGGTCCTGGTGCAAAATACCCAAGAAGTCACGTGCCAAGCACGTGCCTGGGGCACTCAAGGACCTAAATGTAATAAAAATAAGTTCCAAGGACTTATTGATAACTCGTATCAAAAGTCCAGGGGCTTATATGCAATTTACCCAAAATAAAACGCACATGCGCATAATCAATGCTCACAGGGGTATATATGCAAATAAACAAAACTTTTTATTCAATGAATAACATCCAGAACTACAAGGCATATATTGCAAATATCCCAACAAATCACGTGACGAAGCACGTGGTTCACAACTGGCGGGGGTATAAGTGCAAATAAAATAAATACGAGGTCCTTGATGCAAATATCCCAGAAAATAAACAACTTGAATTGAAAATTACAGGACTAAAATGAAATAGAACAAACAGAGGGGTCTAGGAGAAATTTACCCCTTTTATTATTATCGACGGCCCGATGTTGACGCGTGGCAGATCTGACGGTGGAGAACAAACGCGCCTTTAACTATGGAAGCGCTGGCCTGATCCGACGGCTGGTGTGCGTCCACGTGGGTGATCGGACGGTGGTGATGCAACGTGGTTCTTCGAAGGAGGCCAGGCTCAGATCGGATGGTCGAGGTGCAGCCACGTGGATGATCGGACGGCTGAGGGACGTCGTAGCTTAACCTCGCTGCTCAACGGTGAAGATCGATCCTCGGGAGGATCGGACGGTGGCAAGGCTCCTCAGATGGACGGTGAAGATCTGATCTGGAGCGAAGAAGGCGATCTGACGGCTCTGGAGGATGGTGGAGGAACTGATGGCCGGCGAACTTCGCCGGCCTCGTGAAGGTGTCTCCGCTCTCCTCTGCTGCGCCTGAAGGTCGGAGAAGATCCGGCGTGAAGTTGCGCAGCTGCTGCGGGTCTCCGATGCTCCGGCCGAGCCCTGGAAGGCTCCGGCGAGGTCGGCGGAGAAGAAGCTCCTGGCTTGAAGTTGGGAAGCCTCAGACGCCTCCCTTTGGACCTGCAAAGTAGTCAAGAAGCTTCGCGGGTCGAGGGCAAATTGCCTCGACCCAAGAAGGCGGGGTGAAGGTGGTCGGTGCTGTGAGGCGGAAGAGCTCCGGCGAGCGGAGGACGGTGGAGCTCGATTCCCAGATCCTGTGCGATCTGGGTTGAATGAAAGGGCGTAGAAGGTGCGTGAGGGGTTGGCGGAGGTGATGGTCGGGTCGGAGGATCGAGATGTTGCGCGAGATGGACGGAATCAGGGAAATGCGTCGATGGGTCGATTTGGGCGTAATCTAAAATTACACTAAATGGAAGATCTAATCGGATACCTGATGGATGCTGGAGACTATGCTGGAGCTGCTCTTGCTCCTGGTCGTAGCTTCGAAGGGCGTCAAGGCCTGAAGCTCGATGCTCGACGCCGGTGGCGGAGCAAGGCGGCGAGAAACGCCGGATCGATGGTAGGGACACCCTCACCTCACTGCAACAGGGGCAAACGCGAGCTGTCACCTCGAGCTTCGCTCTGGAGGTCACGGGAACGAGGATGGCGATCCAAAGATGCGGCGCGGAGGCGGCGGAGGTGAGAATATATAAGGTGACAGGGGCGTTTAGGGTTGAGGCTCGACGGCGATGGAAAGCTTTGATTTGATGGCGAAGGATCCGGCGAGGGAGAGGGATGAACGGCGAAGAATCCGAGCACGGGGGTTGAGTGGGTGACAGCCTGGAGACGCGTGGATAAATCGGCGAAGGAGGCGCGGCACGCATCTTCCAGAAAAGGAAGGAGGTCGCGGGGGAGTTGACCGGGGTCAACAATCCCCCGTGGACCAATCAGGAGCGGCCACGTGTGCCCGAATTTTGTTTATTTATTTTAGGGTAGAAATAGGCCGAATTAAAGAAAACTTAAAACATGAAATATTTTTCTTTTATTTTTTTCTATTTTTTGGTGATTTTTATTTAATTTTTGGAAATAAAAATGGGGTAGCTCTATATATAGGTATATGTACACTATATGGATTTTTATTTTTGATTTTTTTATTTGTTATTTTTATGTATTTTTATGCTCATTTTGTATTTTATTTATTTACAACATAAAATAAGGAATAAAAGAATATTTTTATTTTATTTTTATCACTTATATACAAGGGTGAAATAAATAGCTATATACATTTATATACATGGTATTTATACAATGTATTTTTGTATTTTAATTTTGTAATTTTTATTTGATTTTTGTTTTGTTTCTTTTTATTTATTTTATTTACAAAATATAACATAGAATATTTACAAAAAGTTTTGAAAATAATTTCATTTATTTATAGGGTTAAATAAATACAAGATAATGGTCTATATACATGGTGAAGGAAGGGTATTTCTGATCTTTTTGCTTTTCATCTTTTTATTTTGTTTTTAATAGAATATATACAAATACTTACAACATATTTTTGGGTGAGGAAAATATAATTTATTGTATTTACAGAAGTATATACATATGAGCTCCTATCTCCCTCTACTTTGGCTTTTATGCGGTCAGGCCCATGCTGAGCCCTCCCTTGGGTTAGGTTGCTCAATATTTATTCTAAATATTTCCCTCTTTTTCTTTTTGCTCTTTATTCTTTTATTTTGTGCACAAAAACATGCTAATTATAGGTTTTTACACAATGCATGCTTTTGGTAATTATTTGTATTTACACATATCTACATGTATTTGCAAAGGTTTTTGTAGCTAAAATATAAGAATAAAGAGTGATGAATGGGTATTCATCACGTATGCAGTCACGATATTGGAATGCATCCTCTGACCAAAGATAGATGTGTTACTATATATCTGAGTTTGTACATTGGCAGACTAATAGGTTGATGACCTAATCAAGATCTATACACCGGCACACTGGTGTGCATATAAGGGCATATGAGTAATACGATCTCTCAAAGAGATCATACAAGTTCATTATTGAACCGGAAGACATGAGTTCACTCATGAGATATTGAAAAGAATCAAATTCTGTGCATTGGTCATCTCATTTGGAAGCTTGATTGAATTTGTAAGGTTTGATATATGTTTTTGGAAAGTATATAATCAACACCTAGGTATGATATATGCTTTTGGAAAGTATATGATCGATACTGACTCCCAATGATAGAATGAGAAACTTAATGATAAAACCCTGAAGAAGACAATGTAAAATTGATCTTATACTTCTGGTTTATTCTGGGTCTTCCAGTATGCCGGATGTACAGGTATTAGGAATACCCGAGGGTGATGTGATCATAAACGGTTGTATAACCATGATGCTTCCATTCCTAGGGAGTGCTGAAATAGGTCTGGATTTTAGTGACTCCTCTCAGTAGAGAAGTGATATGATCTTAGTCCAAATGTTGGACATTGATCTGAATGTGATTCAGATGCAATGAGAAGATTAGATATACGGTCCTTATTTAATAAAGCATCTATGGGAGGTTCGTAAGATCTGGATTTGAGATGTGATCTCAATATCCAAGTCACTATACGTGGAACAATACAATCACCATGTCCTTATCTTTAAGTATTCGCAGAGAAAGCGCATTATCCTTGAAAGAGTTCAGGATAATATCAATATTGATATATGTATCCAAGCATTGATAAAATGGATAATTGTCATGAATAATATGAATTTGATTTATATTATAAGGAGAGTTGCCTTAGATAATTAAATGTGATTTAATTATCAAAGATGTAAATAATGTGAATTTGATTCACATTATTTGGGCACATGAGAATAGTGATCCAAGATGATTAAATGTGATTTAATTATCATTGATATGAATAATGTGGATAACACTATCCATATTAATCATATATATTATAAATGTGATTTATAATATATAAGAGAGAGCAATATGTAATTTACATCTGTTAATTAAATGTTGATGCGAATTGGATTCACATTAGACAATTAATTGAAAATGTAATTCACATTTTATTTTGGGTTGTGAATGTGATTCACAATTTCCCAATGGCAAGATTGCAATATTCACAAAATAATTATGAATTATTTTTGTTGAATAATTTACAAAAATTATTGTTGTAAATCTTGGATATTTCTACGGAATAATGTAATCTCATAAGATATCATGAGATTATATCAGATTGCCACCAAATCCCATATTATGGAAGGAGGCAATCTTCATTCCATAATCTCCTAGCTTGTTGTATTCAATTTGGTATTAAATCATATTGATTTATCAATATATATTTAATCTAAATTAAATTAATTGTTGTTGGTTTTTACCAACAAAATCTTAACCATTAAAAGAAACACAAATCACTGAGAGCCATTGGATTTGTGTTTCCCATGGATTGAGATCCATGGATCCCAAAATATTATAAATAGAAGTGCACCCCTTGCTCTTCACATGCTAATGAGAAACGCAATACTCTCTCTCTCTCTTTCTCTCTGCATGACATCCCTCTCTCTCTCTCTCATATGGTCGTCCACCATGGATGCCCTAGAGAGAGTCTCCATCCCGCAGCATCGTCGTCATGTTGTCGGATCATTTGCTAGTGGATCTTTGTCTCCTTCGATGCGCCTCGCTCGTGAAGAAGATGTCAGATCTTGTGTGTCGAGATCAGGAGATTCACCGCTTGGATCATCAACATGGATTGCGAGAAGCACATGTTTCATCAGCACACTTGCAAGCATCTCCTCCGTCGGATCAGACATGAGACAGGAGGTCTCTTTGTTTAGAGACTCGATCGCAACCACTCTTCAATAGGTAATCCTATTACTTGTTTTTGGTTTAGACGAGATGATCCGAGAAGTGTTCTTGGATCATGTGGTTTCGTCACATGAAATTTTTTTATTTTCGTTGCCTCGAGCAACTAGTGGGATTAGTCGCTCCCAATCGCATACGATGCGGTCCTCATGCTTCTGTGATGCGCTTAAGGATCTCCCCAATATCCTTCAAGTAGTATGAGAGAACTAGTCGAAAGTTTCGGATACGATCCGTAAACCTAAGCCGACTTGGGTTCGTTAGGATTGCGAAAGTTTTATCGCATTTCATTTTCGCATCTCTGTTTTGTGATTATTATAGACCATGTTTAAATTGTTTAAACATGAAAATAAAACTTGGATTTTGTTCCATATTAAATAAGGAAACTGTATGATCTGAGTTTGTGTGATTTTGAATCCATTTTCTCAAGTTATGATCAAATTAATGAACATGTATCTACTGTTTCGGAAACTGTGAATCTTAACGTAATTAAGGAGTTAATTATTGTATAGAAATTCCTTGAAATGCATGCAAATCACTTAGGTTATGTTGTAAATCAAATTAGAAAACTTTATAAACTTAGTTTGCTTAATTTGTATTTAAACTGATTGAGATATGCTAGTTTTAGTAAGTGAGGGTCACTGCTGGAAATTACATTCCTAATCAAGAACCTTATGATTGTTATTTAATTAATTAGTGAAATGAAATGATTTAATTTCATGGAATAATTATGGATAAATATTTGTGAAATATTTGATGATAATTATTTCTTTAAATGACATTGCCTTAATCAATAATTGATTAGATATGATCTAGATCACAATTGGTTACACAATCTACTTTACAACAAACAAAGTTGCTTGAATAGGATTTAGGATTTGTTTAGCAAATATCCTTATAATGTTAATCAAAATTTTTTTGATTATTATTATATATGGTATAATTTCAGTTGAAAAACCGATTATCATCTCAAGTACACAATGATCAATTTGGCATTATCCTTTCCCGAGGTGGATATGGTGTCTAGTCGGGAAGCGATGGGGTAGCAAGTTGCACCGTGTGCGATCTGTCCCACTCCGTCAGTACTGGCCATGACAACGGGTAGGGACTCAATAATGCAGGAGAGATCATGGTGTATTTTTCTAATTATCAAAATTCAAAATAATACGTATTTGAGATAATACCATATTTCAAGTAATAATAAAAGAATGTTTGTTGGATATTAATTGGATCATTAATTTAATATGACTAGATTAATTGAAATCCAATTAAAACTAAAACACTCTATTATTAATAGAGTTGTTATTTCCTTTGGAGGAATTAATTATGTGAATATGATTCGTGATAATTAATTAGAATTTGAATATGATATGGAGGATCACATAAGTGACATCCATGGTCTCCCATCTAGGCGAATGGTTCTGTCGCCAGGGAATGTATGTAGGAGATGCATGTTCGAAGTGAGAGCTCCTATATGCAAGTGCATCTGCATCAGGATCTTTGCTTCTCGAAAGAGTAAGGCCGTATGTGAGGTTACCCCAATATCGGGTCCTCATATTATTATGGCAATATTAGATTACGCATAGTGAGTACTATTCCTATTGACAGGTGGTTCAATTAATGATGGGTCAACATCACCTTAGGGGTGGTGGGCGCCGGTGTTAAAGACTGAATTGGGAGTGCAAGTTGGACTTGCAAGGCGAAATGCATTCCCGCTTCTTTTATCGGAGTTGCAGGTTCTCATATTATTGGGATGTAACAAAGATAAGGAAGGAGATCCCAGATCTTGCTTGAGATATAATGGTAAGTATATCTCTTATATTGAAAGTGATTAAGGGAATGAACTTTCAATGTTAGCAAGGCAAGATAACTTTGATAAAAAAATTCCTAAATAAAGTAAAGTATATATATATATATATATGCAAATTTCTTATTTCAGATAATCCTTCAATAAACCCACTCAATACTATACTCAATGATAACTAGTAAATATCATGGATTGGATCCATGATTAGGATATTGTACTTGCAGTTAGACACATATTGTATGTGGTTGCAATATGCAAGTTTCCTCATAATAACGAGGAGTGACAGTTAAATAGACAATAGGACTACAACCCTAGGGTTTGTATGCCTCAACCGTCTTGATATCTCATCGAATGTACTTTGGAAGTTACATGTCAATGATGATCGTAATTGTCGAATTATCCTTATAAAATCTAAGAAGATGTTTTGGCATGCATATGTGCTCTTGATATTTTATCATGAATGACACGGTTCTCTGCATTATGCAGAATGGTGGCTATATAAAAGATGATGTATTCAAAATGTTTGAGTACCTACCTGAACCAATGTTTTTAAGAGTTTAGATGGATATAGATACGATGAGTATCATCATTCTATTGTCTATACTCTGGCCATTCATGAAGCTTCATAATATTCATATTGTATGAATTGAATGAAGCATGTATAAATGTTGGAGTGCTCTTATATTGAAATCTTTTGAATTCGGCATAAGAGATCCTTTATCTTAGGCAATGGTTGTTTATAGATAAAGGGAGCGCAATGGAAGCATGGGTTGGACCCAAGTAAGAAGTAAAGTCAAAAAGTTGACTCTACTTCTGTAACTTTCATATGACATCCAAATAGTTGGATGAATGCTAATACTGCAATAAGCTGATGTACTGATAGTGTGGCTATCTTGTCTATCTAGGATCCTTAGAGAAGGATCCAGATGGTGCATCGGAATAATCTACAACTACATTTAACCATTGAAATTGACTTTCTTATTTGATAAGATCAAAGTCTAATAATTATATCTCATTCTTCTACTAACATTCACAATTGGTTGCTTATATTTTAGAAGACTAGAAAAATTGATTTTAAGGTTTAATAGTCATCCACATGGATATTGATGCAATGGCTACAACAATCTCTATTGGATTTATGGACTTCATATTTTCAGTGGGAGAGCCCTTAGTCTTAGAGAATGCCTCTATGACCTAGATGTTAGAATATGCTCATTGTTTATTTCTAAATGTTGGAAACAAACATGAATTATGGAATAAACCCATCATACGGAGTTATGATAGATATATTTCAGATAGTATTCTACCATCTATAGGACTCTATTAAATTAGAAAATTAATGAATGATTCATTAACATTTCTAATACTGAAACTAAACCTTAAAAGATCAATAGGAGGATGAAGATCATTTGGTAATGATCTGGCATCGAGTCTTGGACACAAGTCTGTTGATAAGATCAATAGACTAGTAAGAGATGAAACTTTAGAATGTCTAAAATTTCAAATGTTACTTACTTGTGAATATTGTATTCAAAGTAATAATGTCCAAAGCGCTCTTCTATGAGAATGGATTAAGATGTCAAGGTATTTAATATCTCATACATATTGATGTATGTGGATCATCTATATCATGATAAACATTAATGATACGTGATATCATTCGATGATTATCTACGATATACGATTTCTTCCCTTCACCTTAGAAAGCTTTGAAATGTTCAAAGATTTCACAATTTTGGTTTTGAACCAAAGTTTGAATGAATATGAAAATGAATTTGATCTAATAAAGGTAGTCAGTTCCTATTAGATGAATTCATGGAATACCTTATAGAGATCTGAATATCATTTCTATCTCACTCATCCTAATAAACCTAAACTCAATGGAGTTGTAGGGAGATACAATTGGATCATGTATGACATGATTTGATCAATGATGAATCTTAGCATAATTACCTCTTAGTTTCCAAGTTATATATATGTAGTAGAGACCATAATATATATCCTTAATAAGGCTCCATGCTAGTAAGCTTGAATATAGCACTAGAGAGAGCTACTTCATTAGGAAAATAAAGGATGGTATTGGATACTAACTTTATGACCTTGAGATTCTTAGAAGACCTCATCTCTGAGAATATGATTCTTAGAGGATGACTCCCTTAAGAATCAAGATGGAAATGAAGTGAAGGAACTCATTTAATCGATAATGAGACTCCTAAAATTGGAAACTAAAAGGACAATAAAAGATGAAACACTAATACCTCTTCAAATAACTTTGAGGATGGATTTTGTGTGTCAGTTGAGTCTGACAATGATCTGACTTCATGTGATGAAGCTTCTGAAGATCAAAACATCGAAAGATGGATGTTAGCAATAAAGTCTAAAGTAGACTTCATATACAAGTATTGTATATGGACCCTCGAGGATCCACCTATATGGGTAAGACCAAGAAAGTGTAAATGGATCTTCAAGAGAAAGAGGTAACCTGATGAGAATGTAGGGACCTTCAAAGCACGGTTCGTATCCTCAAGATACACACAGAAAGAAGACATCGTTTGAGATGAGACTTATTTTCTAGTGACCATGCTTAAACCCATCAAATTATTGTTAACTTTAGCTACACAACTTGACATGACATCTTCAAGATGTGTGTCAAGATGACATTCCTCTATGAATAC
This sequence comes from Ottelia alismoides, assembly GCA_037367405.1. NCBI lineage: Eukaryota > Viridiplantae > Streptophyta > Magnoliopsida > Alismatales > Hydrocharitaceae > Ottelia > Ottelia alismoides. Next base: position 647,765 of record JAZKJV010001988.1, read on the forward strand.
CTCCCTAAGGATATTCACATGAAGTAGCCCCAGGGCTTCATGGTTGAGGAAATCAAGATGTGCAAGCTAAAGAAACTCCATCTATGGACTCAAATAAGCTTCTTGTAGTTGGAACATCAAATTTGAAGAAATTATAAATCTTATAATCTTGATGAACCATGTGAAGCTTAGTGAGAATGGCATTGTGTTCATCGTGCTAAATGTAGATAATATCCTAATCATTTTGAATGATATAAAGATAATAATAAATGTATTATAATCTGGTTGTTCCATACCTCGAGATATAATCTCAAAAATACCTTTTAGATATTAGTTCTGAAGTTGTTCAGAATCAAAGAGAAGAGGGTATTGGGACCGTCACATTAATGATACACCTTGGAAATTACTATTTTTTGGAAAATTCCAAGAAAAGCTTCTTTCCCTCAAGATATGGTACTGACCTATCTAAATGGATAGGACCTCAAAAGAGTTGAGGGTGTGAATGCTAAAACTGCTTGCCCTTGTGCATCAGTTCCAAGAAGCCGGGTGTATGCTAGATGTGTACAAAAGCCAGATGTCTGCCATGCAGTGGGACTAGTAAACTTTTACTAATCCTACTATGGTGATAAACACTTGATTGCAGTAATAACAATATCTTCAAAGATGACAAGACTTTAGAGATATTGATCTCTATGACTTACCTTCAAGAAATTAAGACTTTATAGATGGAGATCTAAAAGGTCTTAACTATGAATACCTTAGGAGATAGAGATCTCTTGGAATAAGTGTATTTTAATAAGGATAATAGAAATTACATACTGGTTAAATGATTATTGAGCTATAGTGTCAACGACTAACAATGTTGAGTATTGGTTGCATAAGATGCAACTTTCGCATTGAATGTGAGAATCGTTACTCGGAGATATGCAAGTGTCGTAAAAGGACTTGGCGTAGTCTCTTGGGAACAGAGTGACTCATCAACTTACCTATCGTGATTGTCACATGACTGCAGGTTTAATGATTAGCCCACTAATGGCTCTTTGGGCAGGTGGGAGATTGTTGGACATGCAAGCCCATGGCGAGCCATTATGCAATAAATGTTATTGCAAATATTATAGAAATGAAGAATAACTAATTTGCATAATAGGTCCCTTAGTACAATTAGGGTTATGTACCATGACCATGTTAAAGATCATACAGTTGTTGATTCGATTAGTGAATCATAGAGGTTGGTGCTACGATGAATATCTAAAGAGTTAAATTGAGGACTCATCAAGCACCGTCAAATGATTATTAAGAGAAGATATCTAGCCTGAGAAGGAGATGGAAATCCTTTCTCTGAAGGCTGATATCTGACCAACCTCTTGATGTAGGTCCTCTGCATAGGATAGAGATTCAAAGGTGTTAGATAAGTTATATCAAAATAGTTGAATTAATGAGATCGAGATAACCAAAGTCCTATGTCGTATGTTGTCATGATATAGGCACGCATCCACTGACCAGAGATAGATGTGTTACTATATGTCTGAGTATGTACATTTGGCGGACCAATAGGTTGATGACCTAATCAAGGTCTATATACCGGCGCATTGGTGTGCATATAAGGGCATATGAGTAATACGATCTCTCAAAGGGAACATAGATGTTCATTGTTGAACCGTAAGACATGAGCTCACTCATGAGATATTGGGAAGAATCAAATTCCACGCTCGGTCAACTCGCTTTGGAAGCTTGACTGAGTTTATAAGGTTTGATATATGCTTTTGGAAAGTATATGATCAACACCTAGGTATGATATATGCTTTTGGAAAGTATTTGATCGATACTGATTCCCAATGATCGAATGAGAAACTTAATGATAAAACCCTGAAGAAGACAGTGTAAAATTGATCTTATACTTCTGGTTTATTCTAGTTCTTCTAGTATGCAGGATGTATAGGTATTAGGAATACCTGAGGGTGATGTGATCATAAACGGTTGTATAACCATGATGCTTCCATTCGTAGGGAGTGATGAAACGGTCTATATTTTAGTGACTCCTCTCAGTAGAGAAGTGATATGATCTTGTCCAAATGTTGGACATTGATCTGAATGTGATTCAGATGCAATGAGAAGATTAGATCTGCGGTCCTAATTTCATCAAGCATATATGGGAGGTCCTCAAGATATGGATTTGAGTTGTGATATCAATATCAAAGTAACTATATGTGGAACAATACAATCGCCCTGTCCTTCTCTCCAAGTATACGTGGAGAAAGCGCATTATCCTTGAAAGAGTTAAGGATAATTTCATTGTTATATGTATCCAAGCATTGATAAAATGGATAATTAAATGTGATTTAGTTATCATGAATAATATGAATTTGATTCATATTATAAGGAGAGTTGCCTTATATAAATAAATGTGATTTAATTATCAAAGATGTAAATAATGTGAATTTGATTCACATTATTTGGGCGCATGAGAATAGAGATCCAAGATGATTAAATGTGATTTAATTATCATGGATATGAATAATGTGGATAACACTATCCATATTAATAATATATATTATAAATGTGATTTATAGTATATAAGAGAGAGCAATTTGTAATTTACATTTGTTAATTAAATGTTGATGTGAATTGGATTCACATTGGACAACTATTGAAAATGTAATTCATATTTTATTTTGGGTTGTGAATGTGATTCATAATTTTCCAATAGCAAGATTGCAATATTCACAAAATAATTATAAATTATTTTTGTTGAAAAATTTACAACAAGTATTGTTGTAAATCTTAGAGATTTCCATGGAATAATATAATCTCATGAGATATCATGAGATTACATGAGATTGCCACCAAATCCCATATCATGGAAGGAGACAATCTTCATTCCATAATATCCATGCTTGATTGATTTAATTTTAGATTAAAACATATTTATTTATCAATATATATTTAATCTAAATTAAATTAATTGTTGTTTGTTTTTACCAACAAAATCTTGGCCATTAAAAGAAACACAAATCAATGAGAGCCATTGGATTTGTGTTGCCCATGGATTGAGATCCATGGATCCCAAAGTATTATAAACAGAAGGGCAACCCTTGCTTTTCACATGCTAATGAGAAACATAAGACTCTCTCTCTCTCTCTCTCTCTTTCTCTCTACAAGCCATCCCTCTCTCTCTCTCTCATATGGCCATCTACCATGGATGCCCTAGAGAGAGTCTCCATCACCGTACATCGTCATGCTGCCGGATCATTTGCTCATGGATCTCCATCTCCTTCAGTGTGCCTCGCTCGTGAAGAAGATGTCAGATCTCGTGTGTCGAGATCAGGAGATTCGCCGCTTGGATCATCAACATGGATTGTGAGAAGCACGTGTTTCATCAACACGCTCGCATGCGTCTCCTCCGTCGAATCGGATTTGAGACAGGAGGTCTTCTTGTTTAGAGACTCGATCGCAACCACGCTTCAAGAGGTAATCCTATTACTTGTTTGTGATTTAGACAAAACGATCCGAGAAGTGTTCTTGGATCATGTGGTTTCGTCACACGAAAATTTTTAAATTTTTATTGCCTCGAGCAACTAGTGTGACTAGTCGCTCCCGATTGCATACGATGCAATCCTCACGCTTCCATGATGCGCTTAAGTATCTCCCTAATATCCTTTAGGTAGCCGATAATCGGTACGGGACTTCCTTAGCAGATTGGGTAGATCGGGTGGCCGGTAAACGGCCCGTACCCATACTGGATGGGAAAAACTAATTGTAAGATTTAGGACAGTCTCCTTAGAGCATCAAGTTCCAAACAGCTTGCTTAATCGCTCAGATAGATTGATTGCTCACCTTAATAAAATTTGACGAGATTAATGACCGATCATTCACGGTCATCAGCTTGCTTTGCATAGGTGAACAGGGGGGTTTGATTTCTCATCTTGTTTGCTTTCCAGATCCAATCTGCATAAATCACCACATCACGATGATGGGAAGGTGGTCCCTTAGGCTTCCTTTGACAGCACCACTTTCGAGCACTCCTCTCCATTCATCTAAGGAGGTTTCAGTGAGCTCAGACCCGCTCTCTGAACCTGAGTTCGCTACCACCATGTTCCCCTCGACCACCTTTCTTCTTTACCTGAGATACCAGAGCAAAGGCCAGCATAGCTATTTGTACATTTGATAGGACCTGAGTTTGGGCCTTTTGCCTTTGTAGAGATCGGAGAGATGGCTAGTAGCGAGAATAGGACTGACAAGCAGCTGTTGACTTCATCGTATATACTAGACTAAGCAGCCATCAACAACACACGGCTTGCTTCCCTAGAGACCATGCAACATCAGATTCGGGACCAGGGAGTTTTTATGGCCAAAGTGAGGAGAGAGATCATGCAGATGCGAGTCAACAAAGCAGAGCTGTAGAGACTAGCTGGTGGAGAGATACCCGGAGCTGGTGGAGGAGACGGATGACCTGAGGAGCCAGAGACCGCCATGGAGGACGAAGTAGTTGCACAACCTTGGTGCAACCCTTATACATAGATGGATCCAGCTGCTAGAGATCCTTGGCGACTTTGAGCTTCGGCCCCAGACGATTCAATTATTGCCCAAGTTTCATGGGCTAGAGACTAAGGAGTCGCACCTCCATCTGCAGGAATTCGAGATGATATGTAGCACCGTCCATGATAGATTTGTGGACGGGGACTCCATCAAGATGATTGCCTTCCCATTTTCCCTAGTAGACAGAGCGACCTTCTACCTGAAGCATTTGGGGAGGTACATCACCACATGGGAGCAACCTTGTTCAGAGCTTTTTCTGTAGGCTGGTGATGAGCGACCTGAAGGCTAGGGTAAAGGTGCTAAATCGGTCGTTGCGACCCACGCGATCAAGTGTGCTCAATCAAGAAAAATGAACCACTAAGATAGATAAAATCAATCAAAAATGCGAAAGCGGTCCTGCTATTATTTTAACCTGGTATAGCGACCAGGGTCGAACACAAGGAGCACGGGTTGGCCTTGTGACCTACGAAGTAGTCAAAAAGGAAATGAAATAAAAGAATAAAATATTTTTGGTGGTTTTTAATTATTTCATATTTTTTTGGATTTTTAAGGTATTAAAGAAATAAGAAAAGCAAGGAAACTATACACTTCAACAAATTATTAAAATCACTAAAAATCAACTAAAAATTCTAACAAAAATATTTTTATGTGTTTTAGTGTTTTTGGTGAATTTTTGAGAATCTTCTGATGTTTATTTAATTTTCTAAAAATCAAAAAGTGAGTAAAACAGTAGGTACTGTCCAACCGAGCTAAAAAGGCCTAGATAAAATATCTAAAGGCCCCAAATTAGCTGGGACATAATTTTCCTGTAAAGAGAATAAAATAAGGAAAATTTAGGCACCTATTTTATTATTTTTGGATTTTTGGTTTAATTATTAGAATTGTTATAAGATTTTAGGGGTTTTTCAATTTTTAGTGGTTTTTAGTAATGAAAAATAGCCAAAATTGGCTAGAAAATCAAACACAACAAAATGGACAGTAGAAAAAATTTTTTGGAAATTTTAAATGATATTTAATATTTTTTTAGGGTTTTTAAAGTTAGATAGTAGCAAAATTAAAGGTTTTTGAATGTTCAAAAATAATAAAACAACTCAGAAATGTCTCCAAAAATCCTCGAAAATTTTACACTATGGCAGGAGCCATGTGTCCAATTTTCGTTGGATTTGGAGTATATTTGCTATTTTATTCAAAAATCAAAAGGGGGCACAGTGCACAGGGACCAAAGTGCAAATACCCGGAAGTCTGGGGGGTCTGGTGCAATTAACCCAGCGAAACACATGCGATGCGCGTGCCTGGGGCACTCAGGGACCCAAATGTAATGAAAATAAGTCCTAAGGGCTAATTGGTAATAGGTACCAAAAGCCCAAGGGCTTATCTGCAAAATACCCATAAATAGTCGCACATGCTCAATTAAAATACACACAGGGGTATAAATGTAATTCCTAAAAAGTATTCATTCATTAAGGAACATTCAGAACAACAGGGGCATATAGTGCAAATAACCCAACAAAACCACGTGACGAAGCACGTGTCAGACCATGTACAGGGGCATATCAACAAATAGAAACAAGCACACGGGTCTCTATGCAAAAGTACCAAAACTTAAACAACTACACTAACTAATTACAGGACTAACTACGAAATGCAATAAACAGAAGGGCCTAAGGGTAATTTACCCTTTATTAATGGAGCGGCTGGATGGAGGGCACGTGGAGCATCAGACGGCTGGGAATAGAAGGCGCTCCTCAGCTGGACTCCTCGAAGTGATCCGACGATCGGGGCTAAGCCACGTGGTACATCGAACGGGTGTGGCTCTCTGCGGCTAACCCTCGAGCATCGGGCGGTCCAGATCTCTCCTCCTCAGATCAAGCGGTGGCTACTGCTCTTGAACGAACGACCCAGATGCGAACTGGAGCTGGAGGTCTGATCGGACGGCGTCTGAAGGTCAAGGAAGAACAGGTGGCCAGCGAAGTTCGCCGGCCCAGTGCGTGCGCTCCTGACCTCCTCGCGGGGCGCTGGTGATCGGAAGAGGTCCGTCGTGGGCCTCCGCGTCGGATGGGGGTCTCCGATGACCAGTCCGAGCTCTGAGGAGCTTGGGCAAGGTCGGCGGAGCTGCGCCTCCTGGCTTGATATCGAAGGACCTCAGATGGCCTTCATTAAACCTGCAAAACAGTCCAAGAGGCTCGCGGGTCGAGGTCAAACTGCCTCGACCCGGTTAGGCGGGGTGACGATGAACGATGGGGCGCTGTGGGCGAGCTCCGGCGAAGGGGGGACGGTGGAGCTCGAATCCCAGCTCCTGTGCGAGCTGGGTTGGATGGGAGTATGAAGAAGGTGCGCGGGAAAAAGGCGAGGGCTATGGTGAAGCCCGATGATCGATTGGGGGTCGGTCGTGGACGGAATCGGCGAAACACGGCGGAGCGGCGATTTGGGCGTAATCGAAAATCAGAGAAAAAGAAGGGTCTAAGGGACTACCTGGGTGGACGAGGAGACTGGGGACGACCTAAGGAAGCTCTGGGTCTTCGCCTCGAGGAGCGTCTCCCTCCGAGGCTCGATGCTCCTGCTGGTGGCGGAGCAACGGCGGCGAAGCTCGCCGGATCGATGGAATCCGGTCCCTCTCCTCACTTCAACAGCACGGGCAGTGAGCTGTCACTCTCACGCACACACCGGAGCTCACAGGGGGTGGAATCGAATAGCCAAAGATGGAAAATTAGGGTGGCGGAGCTCGGCTTTATATGTGGGGATGATCCGGAAAGAAGCGCGTGGGTAGGGAAATCAGGAGCGCGGATCTCGATGCGGTAGCTCCAGCGAGGGTCTCGGGTGTGACGTGAAGGAGTCGGACCCGGGTTTTAGGCGAAATGGAGTCGGGTCTGTATGGGAAAAATCCGAGAAGGGGAGTCGGGCGTTGCAGACCCGCGAGAGGTGGTCCTAGGGGGGAAGTTGACCGGGCGGTCAACATCCCCCAGAGCCAATGGGTGGCGGCCACGTGGATTAATTTTGAGAGTGAAATTAATCATAGAGAATGGCCGATTTAGTGAAAACTTAAAACATGAAATATTTTTATTTTATTTTTTTTTCTATTTTTTATTGATTTTTAATTAATTTTTAGAAGTAAAAATAGGGTATGTACATAGTAGGTTCATATATAGGTATATATACAATATATAAGATTTTAATTTTTGATTTTTAATTATTATTTTTGTACAATTTTATTCTCATTTTATATTTTATTTATTTATATTATAAAATAAGGAATAAAAAGATATTTTTATTTGATTTTTATTATTTATATACATAGGTAAAATAAATACATAATATAATTATATACATGGTATATTTACAATATATTTTTGTGTTTTTATTTTTGCTATTTTTATTTGGTTTTTGTTTTGATTGTTTTTATTATATTTATTTACATTATATAACATAGAATATTTACAAAATTATAAAAATTAATTTTATTTATTTATTAGGATAAATAGGGATGATGGAACTATGCACAAGGTGCTTATGTACATGAATGAGATTTTTGGTTTCTTTTTAATTTTTATCTTTTTATCTTGATTTTATATTTAGAAATATTTACAAATATTTACAAGCTTATTTAAGTCTATTTTTGTGAGGAAAGTATTTTATTTTATTTACATAGGTATTTACACACATGAGCCCCTAGCTCCCTCTACTTTGGCTTTTATGCGATCAGGCCCATGCTGAGCCCTCCCTTGGGTTAGGTTGCTCAATATTTATTCTAAATATTTCCCTCTTTTTCTTTTTGATCTTTATTCTTTTATTTTTGCACAAAAACATGCTAATTATAGGTTTTTACACAATGCATGTTTTTGATAATTATTTGTATTTACACCTATCTACATGCATTTGCAAGGGTTTTTGTAGCTAAAATATAAGAATAAAGAGTAATGAATGAGTATTCATCACCCCCCTATACTTAACTTTGCTAGTCCCTTAGCAAACACTTATTTGAAAAAGAAGTGAAAAAGAAAGAAAGAAAAAGAAAAAGAGGATGTACATGGATCAAGGTTGATTATTAAACTTGCCTTCATTAAATTTGGGTATGGAGCTCGATCAGATCTTTGGATTATTAATGTGTCGGAACCTTATTTGGACCTAAGTTTAAGACTTAACAGCCTCTAAGTTCCACTAATCTATAATCAAGACTCCTCAATGCTCTAGATCAGAACAAGTCATCAATCACAAACCCTGAAGACCATGAATCTTTTCTTGTCCTGTGAATGTGAGGTCTAAGCTCTCCACCTCAGAAATGGCAACTTGACAACCCTCCCCAACAAGGTAACTCTATGACCTCAATCTGGCCACTCTTTCCTCGAGGAGCGGGGTATTCCCTTCTAAGTTCAAGTTCAACCAGCTCAAGAAGAGGAGGAAGAAGAGAATGGGTCAAGGCCAGTGTAGCCAAGTACCCTTGGGAGCATGACCAGTGTAGCCAAGTCTCCCTGCTGCAAGCTACATCAGGTGGATCATGAAACCAAGCTTTGCTTATTGCACTCTATATACAAACTCCGGTGGGATTATCATTTTCTATCAGACCCACCACTTTTTTGGAGTTATTTTCTTTTTGCACACACATTTTTTTTCAAGTGCATCTGTACAACATATACATGTGCAGCATATATACAAGGAGTTTTTCCTCTTGAGCCAGTAGACTATCCCTCTTTTGAAGCTTTATTGCAACACACAACTCCCGTCGTTAGACCTCATGGCAACCAGATCAAGTTGAGACGCACTTCCTTCACTAAAAGAAGAAGAGAGGTTCCGCCTAGAAGTACTACCCTCATATGCTACCCCAAGTCAAGGAAGACTGCCTCCTCACCACCTCATCCGTAGAGAGCTCGGTGTATAGTGCTGATGTCCAAGTAAAGCCATTGTCTATATGAGTCATGTGTTGTTGTTAAGTGCTCCACTTAGGCTCATTGAGATGACATGTGACCATAGCCTAGTGGACTCAAAGAATTAAGTCACCATGGACCTGAAAAGCCTTAAACCTAAGCCCTATAAGGTTCCTCTTAGAAGTTAGGTGGATTAAGATCTTAATCAAGCTCCATTTCTCAATTTGATTCCAGGCTAGTTTAAATGTCAACTATCATCCAGAAAAACTATATACATATGTACAAAAGATGTTATTTACACAAATTTTTACAATCATGCAAAATTTTTAAAAAATGTTTTGAAATCATGTATGGATGATGCATGAAGTTCAAGTTTTGCAAAAAGATATTTACACACATTTACACAAGATTTTTGCAAACTTTTGATTTTCAAAACATTTTGGAAAAATTTTGTACTATATACATAATTTTGATACGAAAATATTTACACAAGCTTTACACAAAAGATTTTTGAAAACATTTTTACAAAAATAATTTGTACACTAGCTATGTATGTGCAAATAAAAGAATGTTTATGTACATGAAAATTTTTAATTTTTATGATTTTTAGCCATTTTATTTATTACACACTCACACAAAGTACGAGTTATGGCTAAAGTATATATGAAATATATATACACCCCCCTATACTTAGCTCGAACGATGTCCTCAGAGTCAAGAGCGATGAAGAAGACATAACTCGTGCTAGGTATAGGGAAGTGAAAAGGAAGGCTATATACGAAGACGAATGAATTGAATAGAAAGTCAATAAGATCTCGGGTCTTCCCCCTATACTTAGGATCAAGCAATCCTAGGTATAGCAGGCTGTACACTAAGGGAAAACCGAGTGGAGAATGTACAGGGTCTACCCCCCCATACTTAGGGTGAAATATCCTTAAGTATAGGCAGCAAAAATAGGGGTAGAAAGAAACAAAAGAAATACCCAAAAGGTCTCACATCCCCCCTATACTTAGGGTAAAGTGCACCCTAAGTATAGCATAATCACAAGATGAAGAAAGGGATGTGGGACTAAAGAATGTAGTGATATAGATATCTGGATCTATACAAGGCGGAAGATCAGTGAAACTCAGGCGTGAGATGCATTAGATGTGAGTCAAAGACCACATCTCACGCAAAATGAATAGGGGCAAGATCAGCGACCCGCGGCTCATGATCTAGAAATGGCTTGAGCCGTTGGCCGTTCACTCGAAAGGTACTCTCAGAAGACAACTCAGATATATCAATGCTACTGTTGTCGTGTACCTTTCTGACCAAGTAGGGTCCCTTTTATTTGCTCTGTAGCTTCCCTGGAAATAAACGTAGCCTCGCATCAAACAGCCATACTCTCTGTCCAATCTCAAAATGCTTGTGGCTGATGTGAGAATCATGCCACTCCTTCACTCTCTCCTTATACTATAGGCTGTTTGAGAAACTTATCTAGGGCGAACACTACGGCTAGCATCTCCTTCTCTGTGACCGTATAATTCCGCTGGGCGGAATCCAATGTGCGGCTAGCGTAGTGAATGGCAAATGGAACTCCATCCCTCCTCTGTCCCAACACTGCCCCTACGGCATAATCGGAGGCGTCCGTCATGATCTCGAATGGGAGAGACCAATCCGACGGCTGGAGGACAGGAGCCTCAATCACACACTGCTGGAGAGTCGCAAAGGACGAAAGACACTTGTCATCGACAAGGAACTCGGTGTCTTTCGTCAAGAGGTCAGTCAACGGCCGGGCAATCCTGCTGAAATCCTGAATAAATCTCCTATAAAATCCAACGTGCCCCAGGAATGACCGTAGCTGCCTCAAATTGGACGGCGGTGCGAGTTTCTAATGACATCAACCTTGGCCGGATCAACCTCCATGCCCCTGTTGGAGATGATATGGCCAAGCACCGTCCCTTGAGTCACCATGAAGTGACTCTTCTCCCAAGATAGAACCAAATGGTACTCAATACATCGCTGGAGTACTCGGTCTAGGCAGTCAAGACAGGAGTCGAATCCGTCACCGTAGACCGAGAAATCGTCCATGAAGACCTCCAAACACTCCCCTACCATGTCCGAAAAGATCGACAGCATGCACCTCTGAAAAGTCGCAGGGGCATTGCATAACCCAAATGGCATGCGTCGAAAGGCATATGTACCGAAGGGACAGGTAAAGGTGGTCTTCTCCTGATCCTTAGGAGCGATGGCCCCCTGGTTGTAGCCCGAGTACCCATCCAGGAAGCAATAATGGCTCTTCCCTGCCAGTCTCTCAATGATCTGGTCAATAAAAGATAGGGGGAAATGGTCCTTCTTGGTGGCCTAGTTGAGTCTCTTGTAGTCAACACAGACCCTCCAAGAGGTGGGTACTCGTGTAGCAATCTCCTCTCCTGACTCACTGATCACAGTCGTGATGCCCGTCTTCTTGGGCACCACATGCAAGGGGCTAACCCATTTGGAGTCGGAAATGGGATAAATGAAATATGCACTCCACCATTTTGATATTTCCTTCATCACGACCTCTCTCAGGTTGGGGTTCAATCGCCGTTGGAACTCACGTGACGGCTTCGCCCCCTCCTCGAGATAGATATGGTGATAGCACACTGATGGACTAATCCCATGGAGATCTGCTACGCTCCATCCAATTGCCTTGCGGTTCTTTTCAAGAACCCCCATCAAACGGGATTCCTGTTCTGCAGTCAGATCGGCGGAGATGATGACTGGGTACATCTTAGGCTCGCCCGCAAGGAACCGATACTTCAGCGAAGTAGGGAGCGGCTTCAGCTATGGACAACTGGGTGCTGGCAAATCTGGCTGCGGAAGGAAATGTGTGAATGCTGCTAAGTCTGCCAAGTCTGCCTAGGAGAAAGAAAGCGAACTCTCACAAACTGGATCTGGAGGAGGCTGCTCAACTGTACTGTCTCCGATCTGCTCTGCATCTACCTCCTCCTCATCTGTAGGCTCAGGTGGACTCAGGTCTGGCATCAGATCATCGCAATCTACCCAATCAGACTCTGAATCCGAGGGATCTGCATCAAACAAGGTGGCATGAGTACCACCGTAACACAAGGTGGCCTCAGCACCACCATCACTGGAAACCGTGTCGCGGTCAAGAACCGGCTCTGTTGCCTCTGTAGTATCCTGAACCAGGGCTGTGCTCTCCAGACTCTCCTCTGCTATCATCTCGGCATGAGCTGTGTCTGAAAATGAGAGGATGGCTTGTGCTGCAGGGTTTGCCCATGCTGCCTCGTCGTCTGTGATCACAAAATCACAGTCCTGGTGGATGTCTATCCCGGCGTCTGTCAGCTGCTCTGAATCTGTGCTGGCCTCTGAGCATGCTCTCTCTCTGGCTCTGTAGTCCTCGACCGTCTCTATTTGTACACTCTCGCCCTCGACGCGAAAGTATACCTTCTCGCTGTCATGATCAGTCACCGCCTTGGCTGTGGCCAAGAACGGACGACCGAGGATGACGGGGGTATCGGCCACTGAATCAGGGATCTCCATGTCCAACACTACGAAGTCCATGGTGAATTTCAGTCCCTGAATCGTGATGATAATGTCTCGCAACAACCCCTTCGGCCTCTTGACAGATCGATCAGCAAACTGAAGGACTGTCTTGCTCTGTTTAAGAGTGCCCAACTCGAAGCGGTCGAGAAGGGCTGCCGGAAGGAGGTTGATAGACGATCCGCTATCCAATAGAGTCCAGTCAAACCTCTGCTCACTAATCTGGCATCTGACATACAGGGCCCCTGCATCTAGCCTCTTGTCCGGCAGACGGTTCTGGATCGTGAAGCACGTGGCTTTCGTCAGCACATGAATCTCGGAAGTGTGGTTCCTCCTCCTCCTCCTGACTGTGGTCCTGTCTCTCAAAGATCGCTGAAGAAGGGAATGTGCTGCAAAGCCTCCTGAAGGGTCAGCTGTATGTGAAATCTGTCGATCATGCTCTGGCTGAACTCCTCCTGCTCTCTCTTTTTTGGGTCTTTTTCTCTTTTCTTCCCCTTCCCCATCAGAAGGGCTTTAGGGAAGGGGATCACAGGGTCCTTCTCAGATGAAGGACTAGGAAAAGGCCTAGACGGCTCGACGGCCGGATCCGCACATACATCAATGACCACAGTGGGACCATAAGAAACTAAACCTTTTCCTTTATTCAAAACAGTGTTCTGAGATACATCAGCATGAGGAAAAACAATATCTCTATCTATATGAACACCGGTGGCTTCAGTACCACCCCGGGCTGGCTCTACTGCTGGACGTCTCGCGGCCTCAGTACCGCGAGCTGGCTTGGCTACTCTGGTGGCATCATCACCACCTCCTCGACCTGGTGAAGCGGCGGCCTCAGTACCGCCAGTGGAATCAGCATCCTTGGTGGCATCAGTACCACCGTCATCATCGTGCGCGGCATCAGTACCGCTCTCCTCCTCCTCATCTGGCGCCTTGGGTGGATCCTCGAGTCGTCGCTCAGATGAGGCGTCGCCTGCTGGTGCTCTACCACTCCTAAGTGTAACAAAATCAGCATCAAACAGATCTGAAGACATATCATCAAATGGATCACTAGGAGTAGCATGCTCATTGTGAACTACCTGCTCAGACTTCCTCTTGAGGCTATTGGGGTTCGGCTCTATCTGTGCAGGGATGGCGGCCTTCCCTCTCACCAGGTCCCGCATCTCCTGGCGGAACTCGTCCATCTCCCGTCTAAAGATATCCTGCTGGTCCGTGAGGAGGCGGGCTATGTCATCCAAGGCGGGGCTCTCATGGGAGCCCGACGGGTAGCCTCTCTGGTAATGAGGCTGCTGGAACTGCTGCTGGTGCTGCTGAGAGGTGTAGGAGGAAGGATTCAGCTGCTGGTGTGGTGGGTGAGCCTGCTGCTCACATCTCCAAGACTGTCCTTGCTGCTGATAGGGACGAGGAACGACTGATGGTGTGACTGGTAGGCTGGGGGATGCTGCCGTGGCTGGTGATCCCTCTGCTGGCCATACTGCCCTCCCTGACCGGATGACTGCTGCTGGGGCTGGGTAGCTCCACTCCCCCACCTGAATCCGGGATGGTCTCGTCGGATCCCAGGCTGGGGATGGTCATCAACGGCTCTGCATCGAACTGGGCTGGCGGGAGTACTGCCAGAGGCTGATCCGGCTGGTATACCACCATCTGCATGTCTGGAGATGGTGGGGACTGGTAAGATGGCTGCTGCTGCTGCTGGTACAGCTCCGCCTGTACAAGGTGAACCTGTCTAGGCTGCTGAAAGGAGCTGGAGTGCTGGGACGAGCTGCTGCTGTCGCCGGTATCGCCTCGCGACTGAAGACGAGGCTGGGAAGCCGTCTGTGCCTCCTGGAGACACATGAGCTGGGTCTTCATGTCGCTCAGAGTCTGCGCCATCTGCTCCATCTGCGTGATGCCCTGGCACTGCTTCTTCTCGATCAGCTCCATCCGGTCCAACTTCTCGCTGATAATACCCATATCCGCAGCGGACGACTCTTCCTGCGCTGCTGCAACTGCGGATGAACTGGATGGACCGGCGTCGACCCGTGCTATCCTCTGGTACTGCACGGGTCCTGGCTGTTGCTGGGGTCTCCCCTGTGTGTACAACCGAGTCTGGGACATCACCATATAATTCTCGGCCATCTCCTCGTAGATGGCCCAGACCTGGTCGTGGTCCTTGGCGAAATAGGACCCGCCGCAAGAAGCATTCACCAAGCCCTGGAGCTCTGGTGTCAGCCCGCTGAAGAAGCTCTGCACAAGGTTCGGCTTCGAGAAGTCGTGGTGCAGGCATCGATCTGTGAGCTCACGGAACCTCTCCCATGCCTCATGGAATTGCTCGTTGGGGAGCATGGAGAAGTTATTGATCAGGGCCCTCGCTGCATTGGTCTGCCTGAGTGGATAGTACTTGTTCAAGTACTCGGTGCGGAGCTGCTCCCAGGTGTAAACAAACTTCCCCAAATGCTTCAGCGAGGTGGCTGCTCTGTCTGCTAGTGAGAAGGGGAAGGCCATCATCCGAATCGTATCCTGGTCCACATGACGGTCGTGGACAGTACTGCAGATCATCAAAAACTCCTGGAGGTGGAGATGGGGCTCCTCGGTGGCTAGCCCGTGAAAACGGGGGAGTAGTTGCAGGGTCTTCGGAGGGAACTTGAAGTCCCCCACGATAGCCGGCACCACTACCTAATGATGCATCAGTGTAGATCCGGGGTTATGTAACTCCCGCATCGGTCTCGGTGGTCCTCCTGCCGCGGCGGCTGCCGCTGCGGCGGCGGCGGCTGCTGCTGCTGCGGCTACTGTGGCTCGTGCCTCTGCATCTGGTCCGTCCTCAGGCTCGCTCTGATCTCTCTCTGCTCTGAGTCGCTCCAACTCTCTCCTCATCTCAATCATGAAAGCTCCCTGATCCCTCAGCTGCTGCTGCACTGTCTCTAACGAGGCGATCAGGGTGGAGTTGATCGCTCCCTGGTCCATCACAATGTGCTCTGCTCTGGAGCGATCCTCTGAACTGCCGGCCATAACGTCTGCAAAATCAAATGAGCCCAACTCAGGTGCTGTCAAATCTGCTAATCTCTCCTCGGGCTCATGTCGCTCAGATCCGAAAGAAATGGGGTCGAGGGGGAACATGGCAGAATCGTACTTGGGCTCGGAGAGTTGGTCTCGGCTCTCGCGGGCCAACCTAGATGATCGGGTAGACGTGCCTGAAAGCGGTGCAGCCAGAGGCTGCCTAAGAGAGCGTCTACCCATCATCTTGATCTGGCGAGTAGTGCGGATGAGATCTGGAGAAACTATGATCAAAATGCAAACCCCCGGTTCACCAACGCAACGCGAGCTAAAGACCGTGAAAGCTCAGTCAAATTATCTTGTCAATTTTTATTAGGTGAACACACAAGATATCAGAGAACTTACGTGACCTGTTAGGATACCCGATGCTACCCCAACCGACTGGCCTGCACGGAAAAGTCGGTAATCAGTCGGGAATAACACCGGAGGGCTCTACCTAGGGTGCGGGTCACTCTCTCGCGCAACCAAACCAAACAATGAGGGGATTGCTCTCCCCAAGACAAAATTTTTAGGGTGAGTGTCTTTTAGGGTCAATAGTTTTAACCAGTCCCAATTTTATGGTTTTTCTTTTTAATATTTTTCAAATGAAAACAAAGGCGTAACGAATTTTTCGGTTCTCCTGGTTATTTAATCCAAAATAGGGGGGGAGAAGATGAAAAAGCCGATGCGCGAAGAAATCAATGATTCATGCTGAGATAGAAATGCGTACCTTGCCTTCAGCACTCTACATGCAAGTGATCCGCGCAGAATTTAAAGACAGAAAATAAACTACCTAAATGATGCAGCGGTGAAAATCGAGTGCTAGATGAGCAAATTCTACTCGCAGAACCGTCAAACCAGTCACCGACCTCCAAGCCAAAGGGTCCGGTCTTGGCCCACCGCTCCTCTGCCCGACAAATCGGGGGTAGGAGAAAGCGCTTTACGGGGCAGGCTGCGGCACGTAGGCTACGAAGGAGATGAGTCGGTTATTTTTATTAACCAATTATTAGTAGGTCCAATTAAGCGCACTATAGGAACAGGCAGATAATTAAGTGTGGGGACCCTACTAATTACGACACAAGCAAGCAGAAAATCCTAAGTCTAGGGGCTCGATGAAAAACCGCGTAAACACCGGAAAAGGCAGTAAAAAGAAAAGAAAACAAAACCGCGAAAAAGCCACGAAAAACTCCTAAGGGTCCCCCGAGCACACCGGTGCTCGGCGAAACAGACCCGCTAGTTCAACCACTGTCCAAAGTCCAGTCTCTGAGTCCTTGTATTATTACAATAATAGTCAAATAAAAATAAAAAATCTAACTAAACCTCTCCCACTCAACTCTCTCTCTCTCTCGCTCTCTCCTGCGGCTCCGTACAGAAGGGAGCCGCCTCCAAGTCCTGCGGTTGCGTCGGCTACTCGAAAGTTGCCTCCGCGGTCCTCGGGCCCTCGCAAGAAATAGAGACAAGTGGTTAGACCAAAATAATCAAATAATACTAAGGAAAATAAATGAAAATGAAAATGAGGGTATATATGCAAAAATACAAAATAAAATAAACACTCAAAATAAAACAAAATAAAACAAAAATAAAATATAAACAAAAGCCGCGAAAAAGCCGCGAGCTCCGAAAGAGCCGCAAAAAACCGTGAAAACAAAAATGAAAATAAAATAAAAACTACTAAGCTGTGCTCCCCGGCAACGGCGCCATTCTGATGAGCGACCTGAAGGCTAGGGTAAAGGTGCTAAATCGGTCGTTGCGACCCACGCGATCAAGTGTGCTCAATCAAGAAAAATGAACCACTAAGATAGATAAAATCAATCAAAAATGCGAAAGCGGTCCTGCTATTATTTTAACCTGGTATAGCGACAAGGGTCGAACACAAGGAGCACGAGTTGGCCTTGCGGCCTACGAAGTAGTCAAAAAGGAAATTAAATAAAAGAATAAAATATTTTTGGTGGTTTTTAATTATTTTATAATTTTTTTGGATTTTTAAGGTATTAAAGAAATAAGAAAAGCAAGGAAACTATACACTTCAACAAATTATTAAAATCACTAAAAATCAATTAAAATTCTAACAAAAATATTTTTTGTGTTTTATTGTTTTTGATGAATTTTTGAGAATTTTCTGATGTTTATTTAATTTTCTAAAAATCAAAAAGTGACTAAAACAGTAGGTACTGTCCAATCGAGCTAAAAAGGCCTAGATAAAATATCTATAGGCCCCAAATTAGCTGGGAGGTAATTTTTCTGTAAAGAGAATAAAATAAGGAAAATTTAGGCACCTATTTTATTATTTTTGAATTTTTGGTTTAATTATTAGAATTTTTATAAGATTTTAGGGGTTTTTCAATTTTTAGTGGTTTTCAGTAATGAAAAATAGCCAAAATTTGCTAGAAAATCAAACACAACAAAACGGACAGTAGACAATTTTTTTGGAATTTTTAAATGATATTTAATATTTTTTAAGGTTTTTAAAGTTAGACAGTATCAAAATTAAAGGTTTTTGAATGTTCAAAAATAACAAAACAGCTCAGAAATGTCTCCAAAAATCCTCGAAAATTATACACTATGGCAGGAGCCATGTATCCAATTTTTGTTGGATTTGGAGTATATTTGCTATTTTATTCAAAAATCAAAAGGGGGCACAGTGCACAGGGACCAAAGTGCAAATACCCGGAAGTCTGGGGGGTCTGGTGCAATTAACCCAGCGAAACACGTGCGATGCACGTGCCTGGGGCAGTCAGGGACCCAAATGTAATGAAAATAAGTTCCGAGGGCTAATTGGTAACAGGTACCAAAACCCCAAGGGCTTATCTGCAAAATACCCACAAATAGTCGCACATGCTCAATTAAAATACACACAGGGGTATAAATGTAATTCCTAAAAAGTATTCATTCATTAAGGAACATTTAGAACAACAGGGGCATATAGTGCAAATAACCCAACAAAACCACGTGACGAAGCACGTGTCAGACCATGTACAGGGGCATATCAGCAAATAGAAACAAGCACACGGGTCTCTTTGCAAAAGTACCAAAACTTAAACAACTACACTAACTAATTACAGGACTAACTACGAAATGCAATAAATAGAAGGGCCTAAGGGTAATTTACCCTTTATTAATGGAGCGGCTGGATGGAGGGAACGTGGAGCATCAGACGGCTGGGAATAGCGGGCGCTCCTCAGCTGGACTCCTCGAAGTGATCCGACGATCGGGGCTAAGCCACGTGGTACATCGAACGGGCGTGGCTCTCTGCGGCTAACCCTCGAGCATCGGGCGGTCCAGATCTCTCCTCCTCAGATCAAGCGGCGGCTACTGCTCCTGAACAAACAACCCAGATGTGAACTGGAGCTGGAGGTCTGATCGGACGGCGTCTGAAGGTCGAGGAAGAACAGGTGGCCGGCGAAGTTCGCCGGCCCAGTGTGTGCGCTCCTGACCTCCTCGCGGGGCGCTGGTGATCGGAAAAGGTCTGGCGTGGGCCTCCGCGTCAGATGGGGGTCTCCGATGACCAGGCCGAGCTCTGAGGAGCTCGGGCGAAGTCGGCGGAGCTGCGCCTCCTGGCTTTATATCGAATGACCTCAGATGGCCTTCATTAAACCTGCAAAACAGTCCAAGAGGCTCGCGGGTCGAGGGCAAACTGCCTCGACCCGGTTAGGCGGGGTGACGATGAACGATGGGGCGCTGTGGGCGAGCTCCGGCGAAGGGGGGACGGTGGAGCTCGAATCCCAGCTCCTGTGCGAGCTGGGTTGGATGGGGGTATGGAGAAGGTGCGCGGGAAGAAGGCAAGGCCGATGGTGAAGCCCGATGATCGATTGGGGGTCGGTCGTGGACGGAATCGGCGAAACACGGCGGAATGGCGATTTGGGCGTAATCGAAAATCAGAGAAAAAGAAGGGTCTAAGGGACTACCTGGGTGGACGAGGAGACTGGGGACGAGCTAAGGAAGCTCTGGGTCTTCACCTCGAGGAGCGTCTCCCTCCGAGGCTCGATGCTCCTGCTGGTGGCGGAGCAACGACGGCGAAGCTCGCCGGATCAATGGAATCCGGTCCCTCTCCTCACTTCAACAGCACGGGCAGTGAGCTGTCACTCTCACGCACACACCGGAGCTCACAGGGGGTGGAATCGAATAGCCAAAGATGGAGAATTAGGGTGGCAGAGCTGGGATTTATACGTGGGGATGATCCGGAAAGAAGCGCGCGGGTAGGGAAATCAGGAGCGCGGATCTCGATGCGGTAGCTCCGGCGCGGGTCTCGGGTGTGACGTGAAGGAGTCGGACCCAGGGTTTAAGGCGAAATGGAGTCGGGTCTGTATGGGAAAAATCTGAGAAGGGGAGTCGGGCGTTGCAGACCCGCGAGAGGTGGTCCTGGGGGGGAAGTTGACCGGGCGGTCAACATCCCCCAGAGCCAATGGGTGGCGGCCACGTGGATGAATTTTGAGAGTGAAATTAATCATAGAGAATGGCCGATTTAGTGAAAACTTAAAACATGAAATATTTTTATTTTATTTTTTTCTATTTTTTAGTGATTTTTAATTAATTTTTAGAAGTAAAAATAGGGTATGTATATAGTAGGTTCATATATAGGTATATATACAATATATAAGATTTTAATTTTTGATTTTTAATTGTTATTTTTATACAATTTTATTCTCATTTTATATTTTATTTATTTATATTATAAAATAAGGAATAAAAAGGTATTTTTATTTGATTTTTATTATTTATGTACATAGGTAAAATAAATACATACATATAATTATATACATTGTATATTTACAATATATTTTTGTGTTTTTAATTTTGCTATTTTTATTTGGTTTTTGTTTTGATTGTTTTTATTATATTTATTTACATTATATAACATAGAATATTTACAAAATTATGAAAATTAATTTTATTTATTTATTAGGATAAATAGGGATGATGGAACTATGTACAAGGTGCTTATGTACATGAATGAGATTTTTGGTTTCTTTTTAATTTTTATCTTTTTATCTTGATTTTATATTTAGAAATATTTACAAATATTTACAAGCTTATTTAAGTCTATTTTTGTGAGGAAAATATTTTATTTTATTTACATAGGTATTTACACACATGAGCCCCTATCTCCCTCTACTTTGGCTTTTATGCGGTCAGGCCCATGCTGAGCCCTCCCTTGGGTTAGGTTGCTCAATATTTATTCTAAATATTTCCCTCTTTTTCTTTTTAATCTTTATTCTTTTATTTTTGCACAAAAACATGCTAATTATAGGTTTTTACACAATGCATGCTTTTGATAATTATTTGTATTTACACCTATCTACATGCATTTGCAAGGGTTTTTGTAGCTAAAATATAAGAATAAAGAGTGATGAATGAGTATTCATCAGCTGACACTAGAGCTGCATGGGCTAGTGAATGCCTCGTACGGAGGGTCTTATTTTTCCAAGGATGAGGACCATGTGTGGGCCATTTATGAGAAGATGGCAAAAAACTATATCTGATGTCCCAGATCTGAGTCTACACTCAGGGGAAGCCCCTCCCACAGGTCTTTTCCTATTAGAGGATTGCACTTGTCAATGTCGGTCCTTCTACTTCATCGTCAGCAGCAGCACTTACCGAGTCTTCAGCTGCTAACGTGGGCATCATCAGTCAGAAGCTGGATCGCATTGAGATCATAGAGAAGAAGCAGTGCCATGGCTTGAACCATATTGACCAGTTGGAACAGAAACTGAGTGACCTGAAGACCTAGATCATGTGTCTCTAGGAGGGACAGATGGCTTCTCAGCCCCGTTTCATGTTACGTGCTGATCTATGGAGCAGCTCCACCCAGTCATCTGCCTCGTACCGCTAGGTCCACCATATCCAGGCAGAGCCGGTTCAGCAGCTCCAGTACTATCAGCAGCCACCACCATCTCCAGACACTGAGACGGTGGTCTACCAATCGAATCAGCCATTGGCATCCCTTCTTCCTCCACACTTGAGCAGGAACTACTTATGGAAGTCAATGGGATCTGGTACTCCCAATACCAACCTTAGCCCAGAGTTCGTTGTGACCATCCCACCTTTAGATGGTCCACTTGAGGCACCTCTTCCTAGCAGCAACCTCCAGCTCGGGTAGGGTAGAGCAGCCAGACACAACAGCCCCATAACTCTCAACAATACCACCAGCAGGGTCCTCGTCCCAATCATCAGGGACAGCAGTGGAGGCAGCAACAACAGCTTCAGCAGTATTCACATCCTCCTCCTCACTACCAGCAGCAGTCTCAGCCTCATTTCCAGCGAGGCAACCCATCTGGTTCTCATCCCCCTATTTATGAGAACCCAACCCTCGATGACCTCGCCTGCTTACTATCTGATCAGTAGGCATCCTTCTAGCAAGAGATGGACGAGTTCTAGCAAGAAATGACGGATTTTATGAAGGGCAATACCACCATACCTGCTCAGATTTAACCTAACCCGAACAATCTGAAGAGGAATTCTGAGAAGGTACAGTTTACAGAGGCTAACACTCCTAGTGATTTATTGGATGATAATTCTTTTTCTATATTGATGTTGATTTTGTGACACTTAGGAGCGATAGGATGCCCGCCAGTGGCGCCTCGTCTGAGCGACGACCAGATGTCGATTCCAGGGCACCAGATGAGGATGGAAGTGGTGCTAATGTCGCTTTGTGATGATGATGATGATGGCGGTGGTGTTGATGCCACCAAGTATGTTGATCCAACCGACGGTACTGAGGCCGTCGGGATTCCAATTGCAGACGGTGGTGTTGATGCCACTAGAATTCTAGATGCTTGGATAGAGTGCGGTATTGATGCCGCAAGATCAGATGCAGTCTGTGGTAATGATGCCACGAAATTTCCTTCAGTTGTATTACTTCATTCTGTATCTTAAGACAACTATGAAAAATACAAAAATGGAAAAATAAAAATCAAATATGAATCAAGGAAAGGTTTCTATATCTCCTATGATTCCATCTGTTTTACGTGGTGATCTTGGTATGGATTCTAGGCTACATGCACTAGAACCTATTCCTGACCCTCATCTCTCTGGACAGGGTCCCTCCATCCCCTTCCCTCGAGCACTCTACTTAAGAAAGGGGAACGAAATAGAAAATCACAAAAAAAGACACCAGATAGAGTTCAACAGGCAGATGATTGATCGATTCCAGATATATCTGACTCTACTGGAGGCACTAGAGAACATCCCCCTCTTCCATAAGAACTTGAGAGAGAAGACCACCATACGCATGAAAAAGCGGAACCATAATGCAGAGATCCATGTGCTTACTCGTGCCACATGCTTCGCTACTCAGAACGGGTTGCCAGCTAAGACGTCTGACGTAGGAGCTCCATATGTCAGATGCCACATTCATGAGCAGCGGTTCGTTCGTACCCTATTAGATAGTATCTCGTCAATTAACCTCATCCCGGCTGCCTTACTCGACCTATTCGAGTTTGGCCCTCTTAGACAGAGCAGGACAGTTCTTCAGTTTGTTGATAGATCTGTCAAGAGGACGAAGGGGTTACTTAAGGACGTTATCGTCGCAATTTAGGGCCTGAAATTCCCCGTGGACTTTGTTTTACTGGACATGGAGATCCCTGAGTCTGTGACCGATACCCCTATCATCCTAGGATGCCCTTTCTTGGCCACAGCTAAGGCGGTGTCCGATCATGATAGTGAGAAGGTATACTTTCGCATCAAAGGTGAAAGTGTATAAATAGAAATAATCACAGAGACCAAGGCCAGAGATTTAGCTTGATTAGAGCAGACGAGTGACTCAGAGTAGGTGATAGATGCAGAGCTAGACGTCCACCATGAGTTCAACTTTGTTATTACAGATGATGAAGCAGTTTGGGCAGATCCAGCATCACAAGACCTTATCACACCTAGAAACATTGCGGATTTATAGATCATGGCTGATGAGAGTTTGGAGAGCACACTCATGGTGCAGGACATCTTTGAGGATGATGATCGTGGACAAGATAGCGAGGCAGATTTTATTTCATGTGCTTCAGATTCAGATCCCTCAAACATAGACACCGATTTTGATTGGCAAGAGTTCTATGGTTATTTACAGTGTCTTGTGTCTACATAGCCGACATCTAGGGCGGAGAGTGAGCCATGTCAGATGATAGATATACCAGCAGGGTCGTCTTCATCAGATTTACCACTACAACGAGAGTTCTTACATACAGATCTAGTATCCTTTACACAAACATTTCAGAAGCCAGATTTTCCAGCTCCCACATGTTCAGAATTGAAGACCATGCTGTAGAGCATGAAGTACAGATTCCTTACGGGTGAGCCAGATATGTTCCTAGTCGTTATCTCAGCAAATTTGACTAAGACCAAGAATCTCGTTTGATGGAGGTTCTTGAAAGAAACCACAAGGCAATAGGATGGAGTGTAGCTGATCTCTAGGGGATAAGTCCGGCCCTCTACTCCCACCACATCTATCTCGAAGAGGACGCCTAGCCATTGCGTGAGTTCCTGCGATGGCTGAACCCGAATCTTCGAGATGTGGTCATGAAGGAAATATCAAAGTGGTGGAGCACCGATTTTATCTACCCCATATCCAACTCCAAGTGGGTTAGTCCATTACATGTGGTACCCAAGAAGATGGGTATCACCACAGTTTTGAGCAAGTCTGGAGAGGATATAAATACCCGAGTACCCACTTCTTGGTGTATCTGTGTAGACTACAGGCAATTGAATCAGGCCACAGGAAGGATCATTTCCCACTGCTATTTATTGATCATATTATTGAGAGGCTAGCTGGGAAGAATCACTACTGTTTCTTGACAGGTACTCAAGGTACAACCAGGTGGCCCTAGTGCCCGAAGACCAAGAGAAAAAGGCATTCACCTATCCGTTTGGAACGTATGCTTTTACACTGATGACCTTTGGTTTATGTAATGCCACGGATACATTCCAAAGGTGCATGCTTTCCATCTTTTCAGACATGGTGGGTGACTGTTTAAAGGTCTTCATGGACAACTTTTCGGTCTATGGTGATGGGTTCGATGCTTGCCTTGACTTCCTAGACTGAGGACTTCAATGCTGCATAGAGGTCAATCTTGTATTATCTTGGGAAAAAAGTCATTTTATGATGACTCAGGGGACAGTGCTTAGCCATATCATCTCCAACGAGGGCATGGAGGTCGATCCGGCCAAGGTGGATATTATCAAGAAACTCAATCCACTGAACAATTCACGTCAGTTACAGTCTTTTCTGGGCATAACGGTTTCTACCGACGGTTCATTCAGGACTTCAATAATATTAACTGACCGCTCACTGATCTGTTGATGACAGACATTGAGTTCATTGTAGATGATAAGTGTCTAGCATCGTTCGAGACTCTCAAGGGACTAGTTGTTCGGGCTCCTATCCTTTAGCCACCTGATTGGTCTCTCCCATTCGAGATCATGACGGATTCTTCTGATTCTGCCATAGGAGTTGTGCTTGGACAAAGGAGGGATGGATTGCCTTTTGTCATTCACTACACTATCCAGACTTTGGATGCCACTGAACGGAATTATATTGTGACTGAGAAGGAGATGTTAGCCCTAGTCTTTGCTTTGGATAAGTTCAAATCATACATTCTTGCATCTAGAGTGACCATATACACAGATCACACCGCCATCCGATACCTCATGGTTAAGAAGGATGCCAAAGCCAGATTAACTAGATGGATCCTTCTACTCCAGGAGTTTGACATAGAGATTAAGGATAAGCCTAGAGTCAAGAATGTGATGGCGGATTGCCTCTCCCATTTAGAGAAACTTAAGGATTTGGATCAGATTGCACCTATTACAGAGACCTTTCCAGACGAGGTGATTCCTGCTATCACCTCGCTTCCATGGTACGCTGACATTGTGACTATCTTGTTACCAAGAAAGTTCCATAAGATTGGCCCAGACAGCAACTTGAGACCTTCATTGTGAAAGCTAAGTCGTACCATTGGTAGGATCCCATTCTTTATCATGAAGGGTGGGATAGTGTCTAGTGTCGGTGCATTCCTCAGGAGGAGCACCACAGTGTCCTCACTTACTGCCACAAGCTTGAGGCAGGAGGACATCATTTTGGGAGACGTGCAGTGCAGAAAGTTCTCCAATCCAACCTTTGGTGGCCTACCCTCTTCAGGGATTCAGATGAATTCGTGAAGAGGTGCACTGACTATCAGAGGATGGGCACTTGTGGATAGCGTAATATGATGTCGATGTAGCCGATTCACTTCTATGAGGTTTTTGACACTCGGGGCATTGATTTCATGGGTCCATTCCCTAAGAGTCAGGGGTTTGAGTACATTCTACTTGTTATGGATTATGTGAGTGATGAATACTCATTCATCACTCTTTATTCTTATATTTTAGCTACAAAAACCTTTGCATATACATGTAGATATGTGTAAATAGAAATAATTACCAAAAGCATGCATTGTGTAAAAACCTATAATCAGCATGTTTTTGTGCAACAATAAAAGAATAAAGATTAAAAAGAAAAAGAGGGAAATATTTAGAATAAATATTGAGCAACCTAACCCAAGGGAGGGCTCAGCATGGGCCTGACCACATAAAAGCCAAAGTAGAGGGAGATAGGGGCTCATGTGTGTAAATAACTATGTAAATAAAATAAAAGTATTTTCCTCACAAAAATAGCCTAAAATATGCTTGTAACTACTTGTACATATTTATAAGTACAAAAATAAGATAAAAAGAGAAAAATCAAAAAGAACACAAATATCACTTTCACATTGTACATAGACTCACCTACATATTTATTTAACCTTGTAGATAAATAAAATAAAAACAACTAAAACAAAATAAAATAAAAAAAACAAAATTAATTACACAAAAATATATTGTAAATATACCATGTATATAAATGTATATATGTATTTATTTTACCTATGTATATAAATAATTAAAATAAAATAAAAATATCTTTTTATTCCTTATTTTATAATGAAAAAAAATAAAATATAAAATAGTAATAAAATTGTATAAAAATAACAATTAAAAAAATCAAAAATTAAAGAGCCTATAGTGTACACATACCTATATATAGCTATATAGTGTAAATACCTATTTTTATTTCTAAAAATTAATTAAAAATCACAAAAAAATAGAAAAAAAGAAAATAAAAATATTTCATGTTTTGAGTTTTGTGAAATTCGATCATTTTCTATTTAATATTTAATTTCTAAAATTGGAATAATTGGCGGGCTCTGATTGGTCCACGGGGGATGTTGACCCCCGGTCAACTCTCCCCCCAGGACTGAAGGATATGGAGAGATCCTCAAGCGCATCACGGAAGCGTGAGCGTCAGTATCGGATACGACGAAGAACGACTAGTCGTACTAGTTGTTCGGTGCAGCGGAATTTAAAATTTTTATTCGATGAAACCACATGATCCAAGAACCATTCTCGGATCGTTTCATCTATAACCACAGCAAGTATAATTCAATACCTCTTGAAGCGTGGTTGATCGAGTCTCTAAGAGAAGAGACCTCCTGTCTCAAGTCCGATCGTCGGAGAGATCGCTTGCGAGCGCGGGGATGAACCGCGGTGTCCTCGCAATCCAAGAAGTTGATCCAAGCGCGGTTGCTCCTGATCTAGTCGCACGAGATCGAACGTCTCCTTCGCGGGCGAAGCACTCGAAGTAGATGGAGAACCGCAGAGCGTCGAAGCGGTAGCACGAAGGTGAGGGCGACGACGATTCCCTCCACTAGGGTGGACGGCCACCAAGAGGAAGAGGGAGAGAGGGCTGTCGAGTATGAGAGAAAGAGAGAGAGAATTTTGCTACCATAGCATGTGTCAAGAGAGAGCCAAGAGTGCCTCTCTATTTATAGGGTTATGGGATCCATGGATCTCAATCCATGTGTCATATAAAATCAATGGTTGAGATTTATTTATGACAATCCAATGGTCAAGATTGTTGTTGGTAAAAGCCAACAACTTATGATTTAATTTTGATTAAATATATTTGATAAATCAAATATATATTAATACCAAATTAAACCAACTAAATAAGGAGTGAAAACCAATTGATAGCCTCCTTCCCTATTGGGAGGAGTGGACGGCCACCAATTCCATAAAGGAATTGGTGCCTCCCCCCTCTTCCCATATGGGGAGGGCAATCCCATGGATTCCCATGGGATTGCATATCTCCTTGTTTTTCTCTCAACTTATTTTCCAACAATTTATTCACCAAAAATAATTCTCAATTAATTTTGGGAATATTGCAATCTTGACATTGGAATATTGTGAATCACATTCACAACCCAAAACAAAATGTAATTTACATTTTCAATTAATTAGACAATGTGTATCCAATACACATTAATAATTAATCTACTAATATAAATTATATTTAACTCTCTCTAATACATTATAAATCGCATTTTAATATATTAGGAATAATTGGATATTACTATCCACATTATTCATATCCATAATAATTAAACCACATTTAATTATATTGGATAATTTCTCATACATCATGATAATTAAATCACATTTAATTATCAACTTCTCTTTGCTTAGATCTCATGGAATTGTTCTCAAACCATTTAAGAACAATGCTATTTCTTCTCAGATACTTGGAGATAAGGACATGGCGATTGTATTGTTCCACGTATAGTGACTTGGATATTGAGATCACATCTCAAATCCAGATCCCATGGACCTCTCATAGATGCTTGATTAAATCAAGACCGTAAACCTAATCTTCTCATTGCATCTGAATCTCATTCAGATCAATGTCCAGTACATGGACTAAGATTAGGTCACTTCTCTCATGAGAGGAGTCACTAAAATCCAGACCTGTTTCATCACTCCCTCGGAATGGAAGCGTCATGGTTATACAATCGTTTATGATCAAATCACCCTTCAGGTATTCCTAATACCTGCACATCCTGCATACTGGAAGACTCTTGATCATCATGAAGATAAAGATCACTTTTACACTGTCATCTTCATAGTCCGATCATTAAGTTTCTCAATCTTGGTCCTTGGGATATGGTACAGATCATATGCTTTCACAAAGCATATATCTTACCTTCAAATTCATATCATGCTTCTAAAGCATGATGACCATGCATGGAATTTGGTCAATCCCAATACCTCATGAGTGAGCTCATGTCTTCCGGTTCACAAGTGAACCTGTATGATCCCTTTGAGAGATCATATTATTCATATGCCCTTACATGCACACCAGCTCGCCGGTGTATAGACCTTGATTAGGTCATCAACCTATTCGTCTGCCAAATGTACATGCTCAGACATATAGTAATATATCTGTCTCTGGTCAGAGGATGTTTGCCTGTGATGTGACAGTATTCATCATAGGTCTTTGGTTATCTCGATCTCGTTAAGTCAACTCATTGACTCAACTAATCTGATACCTCCGAATCAATATTCCTATGCAGAGGACCTGCATCAAGAGGTCGATCAGATATCAGTCTAATGAGATGGGATTGCCATCTCCCACTCAGACTGGAGATCACTACTTGTTAATCATTGATGATGCTTGATGAGTCCTCTATCTAACTCCTTAGATATTCATCCAAGCATCATCCTCTATGATTCAATCATTGAATCAACAGCTGTATGATTATTAAGTTGGCCATGGTACATAACCCTTATTGTACAGAGGGACCTTATAGTGCATTCATTCATTCAATATCAGAAAGGGAGTGAAACAAAATCAATAACTTTTATTGATGAATCATTTATTACAATAACA
The DNA here is from genome assembly GCA_037367405.1 of Ottelia alismoides. Lineage (NCBI taxonomy): Eukaryota > Viridiplantae > Streptophyta > Magnoliopsida > Alismatales > Hydrocharitaceae > Ottelia > Ottelia alismoides. The sequence goes on from JAZKJV010001988.1 coordinate 677,402, forward strand.
TTTATTGTAGGAATGGTTCGCCTCGGGCTCACATTGCTAACAATCTCCCACTAGCCCTCAGAACCATTCAGGAACAAGCCTTAAACCCATACTCATTACGTGCTGGTCAAAAACCTTCTGTGTCAGAGGTTTGGTAAGAGGATCAGCAACGTTGTCGGCGGAGGCCACCTTGGTGATGATGATATTACCACGCTTTTGAATCTCCCGAATGATGTGGTATTTCCTTTCTACGTGCTTGCTCTTCTGATGCCATTTGGGTTCCTTCTCCTGGGCAATGGTTGTCGTGTTATCACAGAGTAGCAGGATGGGAGTATCAGAGGAAACTACGCCAAGCTCCTGGACGAACTTGCGCAACCACACCGCCTCCTTTGCAGCATCCGATGCGGCAATGTATTCGGCTTCTGTTGTTGAATCTGCCGTAGTGTCCTACTTCTTGCTTCTCCAGCTCACAGCACCACCATTCAACAGGAACACAAACCCTGATGTCGACTTTCGATCATCAATATCCGATTGGAAGTCAGAATCTGTATATCCCAAGACTTGGAGATCACCATCTCTATAGACCAAGATGTAATCTTGCGTCCGTCTTAGATATTTGAATATGTTCTTTACTGCATTCCAGTGTTGTTCTCCATAGCAGGATTGGTAACGACTTACCACTCCCAATGCATGGCATATATCTGGCCTGGTACATATCATGGCATACATTAAGCTTCCTACGGTTGATGCATAAGGACATCCAGTCATGGCCTTCTTTTCCTCAACAGTTTGAGGAGCCATTCCTTTAGACAGGTGGATACCATGTCTTAAGGGTAGGAATCCTTTCTTGGAACTATCCATGCGGAATAGTTCAAGAATTTTCTTAATGTATCCTTGTTGTGACAATCCCAATATCCTCTTCTCTCGGTTTCTGAACAGCTTCAGACCCAAGATGAAAGAGGCTTCTCCAAGATCTTTCATCTCAAAGGTATGGGACAGCCAAATCTTCACACTGGTCATCATCCCTGTATCATTCCCAATGACAAGGATGTCATCTACATAAAGCACGATGAACACAATAGCGCTCCCACTAAGCTTCTTGTAAACACAAGGTTCATCAGGATTCTGCACAAAATCATAACTCTTTATGGTTTCGTCAAATCTGATGTTCCAGCTACGAGAAGCTTGCTTGAGCCCATAGATGGATTTCTTCAGCTTGCATACTTTGCCATCCTCAGTCATGAAGCCCTGGGGCTGCTCCATGTAGATATACTCCTCGAGGTATCCATTGAGGAAAGCCGTCTTGACGTCCATCTGCCAGATGTCGTAGTCAAGATATGCAGCTATATCTAGCAGTGCCCTGATGGATTTAAGCATAGCCACAGGAGAGAAAGTCTCATCGTAATCAATGCCTTCTCTCTGTGTGTAGCCCTTGGCTACGAGCCGTGCCTTGAAAGTCTCTACTTTCCCATCAGGTCCCCTCTTTCTCTTGAAGATCCATTTGCACCCAATGGGTTTTACCCCTTTAGGCGGATCCTCTAGGGTCCATACACCATTCTTATGCATGGAGTCAATTTCTGACTTCAATGCTAGCATCCATCTATCCATGTCATGATCCGCGAGTGCTTCATCAAATGAAGTAGGATCACAGTCAGTTTCACCTGACACATGGAATCCATACCTTTCAGGTGGTGCAACCACCCTCGAACTCCTTCGAAGAGGTATGGGTGTATCATCTTTATTTACTTCTTCAGTTTCTGGTTCAGGAAGCTCAGAATCCTCAGGAGATTCAATGAGTTCCTTTACTTCATATTTATCTTGACCCTTAAGGAAATCATTCTCCAGAAATTTCACATCTCTAGAAACAAAAACCTTCTGAGTCTCAGGGTCATAGAGTTGGTATCCAATACCATCTCTAACATACCCTATGAAGTAACACTCACGAGAGCGAGATTCTAGCTTGCTTGCATCCACATTCTTTGCATGGACTAAGCATCCCCAAACCCTCAAGTGATTAACACTAGGTTTGGTTCCATACCAAAGCTCATGAGGAGTCTTAGGTACAGATTTGCTAGGAATCTTATTTAGGATATATATTGCAGTCTCTACTGCATATCCCCAGAAACTAAGTGGTAAATGTGCTTTTCTCATCATTGAACAAACCATATCCATGATGGTTCTGTTGCGTCTTTCAGCAACACCATTAAGTTGGGGAGTTCCAGGAGGAGTGAGATTGGAAATAATTCCATTCTCTTTAAGGTATTCCTTAAATTCATCTGATAGGTACTCGCCACCTCGATCAGATCGAATTCGTTTAATCTTCCTATCTGTTTGGTTCTCAACCAAAGCCTTGAATTCTTTGAACATTTCAAAGGTTTCAGACTTATGACGTAATAGGAAGATAAACCCGTATCGCGAATGGTCATCAATAAACGTCAAATAGTATCGATATCCATTTCGGGTTGCGGTACTGAAGGGACCGCATACATCAGTATGTATTAGGTCAATAATACATTCGCATCTTGTAACCTTGTTACGAAAAGGCATCCTGGTCATTTTTCCTTGAATGCAATTCTTGCAAGTAGGCAAAGGTTGAACCTGTAGAAAATCTAAAGGTCCATCCTTAATTAATCTATTGATCTTATCAACAGACAAATGACCAAGCCTTTGATGCCAAATCTCATTTGAGAGATTTTCATTCTCCCTGGATCTTTTAGGGTTTTTATTAGTGCTTGTAACATTCATAACACATTTATCAATACACAATTCATAGAGTCCTCCAGAAGTCAAAATACCATCTGCAATATATTTATCATAACGGTTTATGACTAATTTATTACACAACAAGAATGAATACCCACTTCTAACTAACTTAGATACAGATATTAGATTCCTTCTGACTTCAGGTACATAAAGACACTCTTTAAGTACTAGGACTCTACCACTAGATAATGATAGTCGACAAGTCCCGACGGCGACTGCTGCAACACTTGCATCAGATCCCATCTGGATGACTATCTCCCCTTCTTCAAGCTTTCTAGTTTCCTGAAACAAATGCAACAAATTGCATACATGAACAGAAGCACCAGAATCAACTACCCAACTTCCTTCTCATCCAACGAGAAAGCTGGTTTCAATGATAAAAGTAGATTTCATACCTGTTGGGGCTTTACCTTTGTCGACGGACTTCAGGTAATCTGGGCAATTACGCTTCCAGTACCCCGGCTTCTTGCAGTGGTGACAGACGTCGGTTTTCTTTGACGCCATTAAAGTGGATGCATTGGAAGATGAGGCAACACTTTGTCCTTTCTTCTTTCTCTTCTGGGTCGGGCCCTTCCGAGAACCTTGCTTCCGACCGCGCTTCCCTTTGACCTGTGCAACCATTGCAGTGCCAGAGGGACCATCTTTCTTCATTACGTCTTCTGCAGACTTTAATGCAGCAAGAAGCCCAGCATTTGTCAGTTCCAGCTTATTCATGTGGAATGACACTACAAAGTTATTGAAAGATTTGGGCAATGACAACAGAATGAAATCAGATTGCATGTCTGCATCCATCGTCGCCCCCAGAGTCTCAAGCTCTGACAAGTACCCAAACATTTTGAGTACATGATCGCGGACCGAGGTCCCTTATTGCATCTTGCAGCGAAGAAGATCTTTCATAACATTGTACCGCTGGGTGCGGTTAATGTCACCAAACATATCCTTTAGATTCTGCATGATATCCTGGCAAGTACTCATCTCCACATGTTGTTTCTGAAGAACATTGGAGAGAGAACCCAAGATATAGCACCTAGCCAAGACATGATCTTCATCATACTTGTCATTATATGCTTTGTCTTCCTTAGATTTAGGGTTTTCAAGTTTGTTTTCATGGAGCACATAACTGATGCGCTCTGCCGAAAGCACAAGCTCCAAATTACGGATCCAATCCGAGTAATTTGGTCCGGTCAATTGGTTGACCTCCAGAAGCCTGTTCAGTGGGTTCATGGCCTTCATTTTCTGAAATTGAGAATGCACTATATTAGAACATATAATCATATATTCAATTTAATTTTATTTGATTAAGGCATTTTAAATCAAATTAGTATTGCTATGTCAACTATGAAAGTTTATTCCCTTATTCACTTTCAAAGTAGGAGATATACTTACCGATATATCTCAAGCAAGAACTGGGATCTCCTCTTTATCTTTGTTACATCCCAATAATATGAGAAACTGTAACTCCAATAAAGAGAAGCGGAACACATTCCGCCTTGCAAGTCCAACTTGCATTCCCAATTCGGTCTTTAATACCCAGGACCACCACCCCTAAGGTGATGTTGACCTGTCATTAATTGAACCAACCGTCAACAGGATTAGAACTCGCTATACGCAATCCAATATCGCCCCAATAATATGAGGATCCGATATTGGGGTCACTACGCATACGGCCTTACTCTTTCGAGAAGCAAAGAGTCTGATCCAGATGCGCTTGTATATAGGAGCTGTCACTACGTACAGGCGTCTCCTATATACAATCCCTGGCGACGGAAACCCTTCGCCTTGACGGGAGACCATGGATGTCACTTATGTGATCCTCCACCTCTTATTCAAATTCAATTAATTACTATGAATCACATTCATATAATTAATTCTTCCAAGGGAATTATTAACTCTAATCATATTAGAGTATTCTCAATTGGATATAATTAACTTAATCATATTAAATTAATTATCAATCCAATTTAATCAATCAAACTTAATTTTATGCTTGAATATACATATATGATATTATTCTCAAAGTACGTATTAATTCGAAATTTAATAATTAGAAAAATACATCATAATCCCTCGGACATTATCCCGGCCCTACCCGCTGTCATGGCCAGTACCGACGGGAGTGGGGCGGACCACATACGTTGCAACCCGCTGACCCAGCGATCCCCGACTAGACACCATATCCACCTCGGGAAAGGATAATGCCAAATTGATTATTTTGTACTTGAGATGATCATCGGTTCTTCAACCGAAATTGTACCATATAGTAATCAAAACAATTTTGATTTTAAGGAAATTTGTTAGGCAAATTCCCAAGTCCTATTCAAGCAAGAAGTTTGATGATTGCAACTCCAATTAAGGTTTAGATCAAATCTAATCAACTAATTGGTTGAGGCCAAGTCAATTAGGCAAATAATCATGTTTCAATATTTCATAAATATTTTTCAAGATTATTTCACGAAATTAACAATTAATTTCTCTAATTGACAATCACTTGGTTCTAGATTAGGAAAGCAATTTCAGCAGTGACCCCTACTTACTAAAATTGACATATCTCAATCATATTAAATCCAAATTAAGCAAAGTCAATTTCTAAAGTTTGCTAATTTGATTTAAGACAGAACCTAAGTGATGTTTCACGCATTTCGAGGCAAGTCTAAACAGTAATTAACATTTTAATCACGTTCAGATTCACAGTTCCCGCAACAGTGCATACATGTCCATTAAAACGACCATATCTCGAGCATACGAAATCCGATTTACGCAAACTCAGATCCTATGGTTTCCTTATTTAATGGGGAACATAATCTAAGTATAAAATTCGTGTTTAAACAATTTAAACAGTGCCGAATTTATTTACTAAACAGATCTGCGAAATCAAATGCGATGAAAACTTTCGCGACTAAACGAACCCAAGTCGTCCTCGGTTAGCGAATCACTATTCGAAACCGTCGACCTAAGGCTCTGATACCACTTGAAGGATATGGAGAGATCCTCAAGCGCATCACGGAAGCGTGAGCGTCGTATCGGATACGACGAAGAACGACTAGTCGTACTAGTTGTTCGGTGCAGCGGAATTTTAAATTTTTATTCGATGAAACCACATGATCCAAGAACCATTCTCGGATCGTTTCATCTATAACCACAGCAAGTATAATGCAATAACTCTTGAAGCGTGGTTGATCGAGTCTCTAAGAGAAGAGACCTCCTGTCTCAAGTCCGATCGTCGGAGAGATCGCTTGCGAGCGCGGGGATGAACCGCGGTGTCCTCGCAATCCAAGAAGTTGATCCAAGCGCGGTTGCTCCTGATCTCGTCGCACGAGATCGAACGTCTCCTTCGCGGGTGAAGCACTCGAAGTAGACGGAGAACCGCAGAGCGTCGAAGCGGTAGCACGAAGGCGAGGGCGACGACGATTCCCTCCACTAGGGTGGACGGCCACCAAGAGGAAGAGGGAGAGAGGGCTGTCGAGTATGAGAGAAAGAGAGAGAGAATTTTGCTACAATAGCATGTGTCAAGAGAGAGCCAAGAGTGCCTCTCTATTTATAGGGTTTTGGGATCCATGGATCTCAATCCATGTGTCATATAAAATCAATGGTTGAGATTTATTTATGACAATCCAATGGTCAATATTATTGTTGGGAAAAGCCAACAACTTATGATTTAACTTTGATTAAATATATTTGATAAATCAAATATATATTAATACCAAATTAAACCAACTAAATAAGGAGTGAAAAACCAATTGAGAGCCTCCTTCCCTATTGGGAGGAGTGGACGGCCACCAATTCCATAAAGGAATTGGTGCCGCCCCCCTCTTCCCATATGGGAAGGGCAATCCCATGGATTCCCATGGGATTGCATATCTCCTTGTTTTTCTCTCAACTTATTTTCCAACAATTTTATTCACCAAAAATAATTCTCAATTAATTTTGGGAATATTGCAATCTTGACATTGGAATATTGTGAATCACATTCACAACCCAAAAGAAAATGTAATTTACATTTTCAATTAATTAGACAATGTGTATCCAATACACATTAATAATTAATCTACTAATATAAATTATATTTAACTCTCTCTAATACATTATAAATCACATTTATAATATATTAGGAATAATTGGATATTACTATCCACATTATTCATATCCATAATAATTAAACCACATTTAATTATATTGGATAATTTCTCATACATCATGATAATTAAATCACATTTAATTATCAACTTCTCTTTGCTTAGATCTCATGGAATTGTTCTCAAACCATTTAAGAACAATGATATTTCTCCTCAGATACTTGGAGATAAGGACAGGGCAATTGTATTGTTCCACGTATAGTGACTTGGATATTGAGATCACATCTCAAATCCAGATCCCATGGACCTCTCATAGATGCTTGATTAAATCAAGACCGTAAACCTAATCTTCTCATTGCATCTGAATCTCATTCAGATCAATGTCCAGTACATGGACTAAGATTAGGTCACTTCTCTCATGAGAGGAGTCACTAAAATCCAGACCTGTTTCATCACTCCCTCGGAATGGAAGCGTCATGGTTATACAATCGTTTATGATCAAATCACCCTTCAGGTATTCCTAATACCTGCACATCCTGCATACTGGAAGACTCTTGATCATCATGAAGATAAAGATCACTTTTACACTGTCATCTTCATAGTCTGATCATTAAGTTTCTCAATCTTGGTCCTTGGGATATGGTACAGATCATATGCTTTCACAAAGCATATATCTTACCTTCAAATTCATATCATGCTTCTAAAGCATGATGACCATGCATGGAATTTGGTCAATCACAATACCTCATGAGTGAGCTCATGTCTTCCGGTTTACAAGTGAACCTGTATGATCCCTTTGAGAGATCATATTATTCATATGCCCTTACATGCACACCAGCTCGCCGGTGTATAGACCTTGATTAGGTCATCAACCTATTGGTCTGCCAAATGTACATGCTCAGACATATAGTAATATATCTGTCTCTAGTCAGAGGATGTTTGCCTGTGATGTGACAGTATTCATCATAGGTATTTGGTTATCTCGATCTCGTTAAGTCAACTCATTGACTCAACTAATCTGATACCTCCGAATCAATATTCCTATGCAGAGGACCTGCATCAAGAGGTCGATCAGATATCAGTCTAATGAGATGGGATTGCCATCTCCCACTCAGACTGGAGATCACTACTTGTTAATCATTGATGATGCTTGATGAGTCCTCTATCTAACTCCTTAGATATTCATCCAAGCATCAGCCTCTCTGATTCAATCATTGAATCAACAGCTGTATGATTATCAAGTTGGCCATGGTACATAACCCTTATTGTACAGAGGGACCTTATAGTGCATTCATTCATTCAATATCAGAAAAGGAGTGAAACAAAATCAATAACTTTTATTGATGAATCATTTATTACAATAACATTTATTGTAGGAATGGTTCGCCTCGGGCTCACATTGCTAACAAGGACCACCAGAGCCGGATTATGCGCCCGACCCGCATGTTCTCCCATTTATTGCGTCATGATCCGATCGACAAAACCCAAAACCCCGGGTCCTAATCCATCAACGTTCATCCCTGATCCACGCCCGGGGTGGGTCATGGGGATCCGGGCTCCGACAATCTCTCCCGACCTCCCGATAGCTGGACCCCTAGGAGTATATAGCCGTTGCTCCACCTCCTCATTTCCCCATCTTTGGTCATTTGTTTCCACCCCCAGTGAGCTCCAGTGAGTGTGCGAGAGTGACAGCTTGCGTCCGGCGCTGTCGAAGCGAGGAGAAGGAGCGTGACCATCGATCCGACGAGCTTCGCCGCCGTTGCTCCGCCATCAGCTGGAGCTTGAGCCTCGGAGGGAGACGCTCCTCGAGGCAACGACCCAGAGCTTCCTTAGCTCCTCCACAGTCTCCTCGTCCACCCAGGTAACCTTGTAGGCCTTTCTTTTTCTCTGATTTTCGATTACGCCCAATTCGTGCCGCCGCCGTCTCTAGCTGATTCCGACCATTCCATCACTCCGTTCGACCATCGGAATCGACCATCGCACCCGCCTTCTTCTCACGCACATTCTCCGCATTCCCATCCAACCTAGCTCGCACAGGAGCTGGGATTCGAGCTTCTCCGTCTACCCCCTTCGCCGGAGCTCGCCATTCCGACCCACAGACCACCGTCACCACACCTGACTGGGTCGAGGCAGTTTGCCCTCGACCCGTGAGTCTTTTGGTCTACTTTGCAGGAGGTTCCCAGCCCGTTTGAGGTGTTGGGCCATTAGGACCAGAAGGCTCCCTCCGCCGTCCTCGCCGGGGCTCACCAGAGCTCGGCTGGACCATCGGAGCCCACCACCAGCTGCAGGACACCAGTGCGGAGCTTCTCCGACCTTCAGGCGCAGCAGAGGAGCCTCGGAGCGAGACCACCAGGCCGGCGAACCTCGTCGGTCATCTGTTCGTCGAGGACCCTTCTCTTCCGTTCGATCACTCCTCCAGCTCCAGACTTCATCAGGGCCGTCCATCGCAGGAGCAGCAGTCATCGTTGGATCTGAGGAGGAGAGATCTGGAGAGCCCATCGTTCGCCACCGTCAGATGCTCCACATGGCCTCCATCCACCCACTTCATTAATAAAGGGTAAATTACCCTTAGGCCCTTCTGTTTATTTCATTTAGCATTTAGTCCTGTAATTAGTTAGCGTAGTTGTTTAAGTTTTGGTACTTTTGCATAGACACCCGTGTGCTTGTTTTTATTCGCTGATTTACCCCTGTACATGGTTTGACACGTGCTTCGTCAGGTGGTTTGTTGCGTTAATTGCATTATATGCCCCTGTTGTTCTGGATGTTCCTTAATGAATAAATACTTCTCAAGAATTACATTTATACCCCTGTGCGTATTGTATTTGAGCATGTGCGACTATTCGTGGGTATTTTGCAGATAAGCCCTTGGGCTTTTGGTACCTGTTACCAAAAGGCCCTCGGGACTTATTTTTCTCACATTTGGGTCCCTGAGTGCCCCAGGCACGCGCGTGGCGTGTGTTTTCTTGGGCTAATTGCACCAGACCCCCTTGACTCTTGGGTATTTGCACTTTGGTCCCTATGCATTGTGCCCTCTCTTTATTTTTGAATAAAATAGCAAATTACCTCCAAATCCAACGAAAATTGGACACATGGCTCCTGCCATTGTAAAATTTTCAAGGATTTTTGAGGACTTTTTTGTTTTCATTTGATATTTTTAAAAGTTCAAAAACCTCTATTTTCTTCACTGTCTAACTTTAAAAATCATAAAAAATACTAAATAGTGTCTAAAAATTACAAAAAATTATCTACTGTCTATTTTGTTGTGTTTGATTTTCTAGCCAATTTTGGGTATTTTTCATTACTAAAAACCACTAAAAATTGAAAAATATCTAAAATCTTATAAAAATTCTAATAATTAAACCAAAAATCCAAAAATAATAAAATAGGTGCCTAAATTTTCCTTATTTTATTCTCTTTACAGGAAAATTACCTCCCAGCTAATTTGGGGCCTTTAGATATTTTATCTAGGCCCATTTAGCTCGGCTGGACAGTACCTGCTGTTTTAGTCACTTTTTGATTTTTAGAAAATTCAATAAACATCAGAAAATTCTCAAAAATTCACCAAAAACATTAAAAATCATAAAACACATAAAAACATTTTTGTTAGAATTTTTGGTCTATTTTTAGTGCATTTTCTTTTTAAATAATTTGTGGAAGTGTGTTGTTTGCTTGCCTTTATCATTTTCTTAATTAACTAAAATTCCAAAAAAATATATAAAATAATTCAAAAACCACTAAAAACATTTTCTCCTTTTATTTTATTCCTTTTTACTACTTCGTAGGCCGAGAGGCCAACACGTGCTCCTTGTGATCGACCCTGGTCGCTATACCAGGTTAATCGAATAGCAGGACCGCTATTTCGTGTTTTGATTGATTTTATCTACCTTAGTGGTTCATTTTTCTTGATTGACATAGCCAAGTGATCGAGGTCGCAACGACCATCTAGATACCTTTGCCTTGGTCGCTTGGCGTGTCATCAGAATGGCGCCATTGCCGGGGAGCACGGCTTAGTAGTTTTCCTTTGATTTTCGTTTTTATTTTCGTGGCTTTTTGCGGCTCTTTCAGAGCTCGCGGCTTTTTCGCGGCTTTTGTCTATATTTTTATTTTTTTTATTTTGTTTTATTTTTCTTTTTCTTTTATCTTTATTTTTGTTTTATTTTGAGTGTTTATTTTATTTTGTATTTTTGCATATATACCCTCATTTTCTTTTTCATTTATTTTCCTTATTATTATTATTTGATTATTTCGGTCTGACCACTTGTCTCTGTTTCTTGCGAGGGCCCGAGGACCGCGGAGGCGACTTTCGAGGAGCCGACGCAACCGCAGCACTCGGAGGCGGCTCCCTTCTATACGGAGCCGCAGGAGAGAGCGAGAGAGAGAGTTGAGTGGGTGAGGTGTAGATTAGATTTTACTTGATTATTGTTGTAATAATACAGGTACTCAGACTGGACTTGTGGACTCTTGGACTTAGCGGGTCTGTTTCGTCGAGCACCGGTGTGCTCGGGGGACCCTTAGGAGTTTCTCGCGGCTTTTTACGCTGTTTTGTTTTCTTTTCTTTTTACTGCCTTTTCTGGTGTTTACGCGGTTTTTCATCGAGCCCCTAGCCTTAGGATTTTCTCTTGCTTGTGCCGTAATTAGTAGGGTCCCCACACTTAATTATCTGTCTGTTCCTATAGTGCGCTTAATTGGACCTACTAATAATCAATTAATAAAAATAACCGACTCATCTCCTTCGTAGACTACGTGCCGCAGTCCACCCTGTAAAGCGCTTTCTCCTACCCCCGATTTGTCGGGCAGAGGAGGGGGGGCCAAGACCGGACCCTTTGGCTTGGAGGTCGGTGACCGGTTAGACGGTTCTGCGAGTAGAATTGCTGATCTAGGACTCGGTTTTTCCCGTTGCATCATTTAGGGTAGTTTATTGCATGTCTTTAAATTCTGCGCGGATCACTTGCATGTAGAGTGCTGGAGGCAAGGTACGCATTTCTATCTCGGCATGCATCATTGATTTCATCGCGCATCGGCTTTTTCGTCTTCTCCCCCCTGTTTTGGATTAAATAACCAGGAGAACCGAAAAATGCGTTAGGTGTTTGTTTTTATTTGAAAAATATTAAAAAGAAAAACCATAAAATTGGGACTGGATAAAACTATTGACCCTAAAAGACACTCACCTTAAAAATTTGTCTTGGGGAGAGCAACCCCCTCATTGTTTGGTTTGCTTGCGCGAGAGAGTGACCGCACCCTAGGTAGAGCCCTCCGGTGTTATTCCCGACTGATTACCGACTTTTCCGTGCGGGCCAGTCGGTTGGGGTAGCATCGGGTATCCTAACAGGTCACGTAAGCGCTCTGATATCTTGTGTGTTCACCTAATAAAAATTGACAAGATAATTTGACCGAGATTTCACGGTCTTCAGCTCGCGTTGCGTTGGTGAACCAGGGGTTTGCATTTTTTATCATAGTTTCTCCAGATCTCATCCGCACTACTCGCCAGATCAAGATGATGGGTAGACGCTCTCTTAGGCAGCCTCTGGCTGCACCGCTTTCGGGCACGTCTACCCAATCATCTAGGTTGGCCCGCGAGAGCCTAGACCAGTTCTTCGAGCCCGAGTATGTTTCCACCCTATTCCCCCTCGACCTCCTTTCTTTCGGTTCTGAGAGATATGAGCCAGAGGAGAGAATAGAAGATTTGACAGCACCTGAGTATGGCTCATTTGATTTTGCAGACGTCATGGCCGGTAGTTCAGAGGACCGCTCCAGGACAGAGTACATTGTGATGGATCAGGGAGCGATCAACTCCACCCTGATCGCCTCATTAGAGACAGTGCAGCAGCAGCTGAGGGATCAGGGAGCTTTCATGATTGAGATGAGGAGAGAGTTGGAGCGACTCAGAGCAGAGAGAGATCGGCGCGAGCCTGAGGACGGACCTGATGCAGAGGCACGAGCCGCAGCAGCCGCAGCAGCAGCCGCCGCCGCAGCGGCAGCCGCCGCGGCAGGAGGACCACCTAGACCGATGCGGGAGTTGCATAACCCCGGATCGACACTGATGCATCATTGGGTAGTGGTGCCGGCTATCGTGGGGGATTTCAAGTTCCCCCCGAACACCCTGCAGATGCTCCCCCGTTTTCACGGACTAGCCACCGAGGAGCCCCATCTCCACCTCCAGGAGTTTTTGATGATCTGCAGTACTGTCCACGACCGCCATGTGGACCAGGACACGATTCGGATGATGGCCTTCCCCTTCTCACTAGCGGACAGAGCAGCCACCTGGCTGAAGCATTTGGGGAAGTTTGTTTACACCTGGGAGCAGCTCCGCACCGAGTACTTGAACAAGTATTATCCACTCGGGCGGACGAATGCAGTGAGGGCCCTGATCAGCAACTTCTCCATGCTCCCCAACGAGCAATTCCATGAGGCATGGGAGAGGTTCTGAGAGCTCACAGACCGATGCCTGCACCACGACATTTCGAAGCCGAACCTAGTGCAGAGCTTCTTCAGCGGGTTGACACCAGAGCTCCAGGGTCTGGTGAATGCTTCTTGCGGCGGGTCCTATTTCGCCAAGGACCACGACCAGGTCTGGGCCATCTACGAGGAGATGGCCGAGAATTATATGGTGATGTCCCAGACCCGGTTGTACACACAGGGGAGACCCCAGCAGCAGCCAGGACCCGTGTAGTACCAGAGGATAGCACGGGTCGATGCCGGTCCATCCAGTTCATCCGCAGTTGCAGCAGCACAGGTAGAGTAATCCGCTGCGGATATGGGTATCATCAGCGAGAAGTTGGACCACATGGAGCTGATCGATAAGAAGCAGTGCCAGGGCATCACTCAGATGGAACTGATGGCACAGACTCTGAGCGACATGAAGACCCAGCTCATGTGTCTCCAGGAGGCACAAACGGCTTCCCAGCCCCATCTTCAGTCGCGAGGCGACACCGGCGGCAGCAGCAGCTCGTCCCAGCGCTCCAGCTCCTTTCAGCAACCTAGACAGGTTCATCTTGTACAGGCGGAGCCGTACCAGCAGCAGCAGCCTTCTTACCATTCCCCACCATCTCCAGACATGTAGATGGTGGTCTACCAGCCGGATCAGCCTCTGGCAGTACTCCCGCCAGCCCAGTTCGATGCAGAGCCGTTGATGGATGTCAACGGGATTTGGTATGACCGTCCCCAGCCTGGGATCTGACGAGACCATCCCGGATTCAGGTGGGGGAGTGGAGGTACCCAGCCCCAGCAGCAGACATCCGATCAGGGAGGGCAGTATGGCCAGCAAAGGGATCACCAGCCGCCGCAGCAGCAGCCTCCAGCCTACCAGTCACACCAGCAGTCGTCCTTCGTTCCTCGTCCCTATCAGCAGCAGGGACAGTCTTGGAGACGTGAGCAACAAGCTCACCTACCACACCAGCAGCAGCATCCTTCCTCCTACCCCTCTCCATAGCACCAGCAGCAGTTCCAGCAGCCTCATTACCAGAGAGGCTACCCGTCGGGCTCCCATGAGAGCCCCGCCTTGGATGACATAGCCCGCCTCCTCACGGACCAGCAGGCTACCTTCAGACGGGAGATGGACGAGTCCCGCCAGGAGATGCGGGATCTGGTGAGAGGGAAGGCCGCCATCCCTGCACAGATAGAGCCGAACCCCAATAGCCTCAAGAGGAAATCTGAGCAGGTAGTTTCCACTGAGCATGCCACTCCTAGTGATCCATTTGATGATATGTCTTCGGATCTATTTGATGCTGATTTTGTTACACTTAGGAGCGGTAGAGCACCAGCAGGCGGCGCCTCATCTGAGCGACGACTCGAGGATCCACCCAGGGCGCCAGATGATGAGGAGGAGAGCGGTACTGATGCCACCAAGGATGATGATTCCACTGGCGGTACTGAGGTCGCCGCTTCACCAGTTCGAGGAGGTGGTGCTGATGCCACCAGAGCAGCCGAGCCAGCCCGCGGTACTGAGGCCGCGAGACGTCCAGCAGCAGAGCCAGCCTGTGGTGGTACTGAGGCCACCGGTGTTTTTGTAGAGAGATCAGATGTTTTTCCTCATTCTCATGTATCTCAGAACACTGTTTTGAATAAAGGAAAAGGTTTAGTTTCTTCTGGTCCCACTGTGGTGATTGATGTATGTGCGGATCCGGCCGTCGAGCCGTCTAGGACTTTTCCTAGTCCTTCATCTGCGAAGGACCCTGTGATCCCCTTCCTTAGAGCCCTTCAGATGGGGAAGGGGAAGAAAAGAGAAAAAGACCTAAAAAAGAGAGAGCAGGAGGAGTTCAGCCAAAGCATGATCGACAGATTTCACATACAGCTGACCCTTCAGGAGGCTTTGCAGCACATCCCCCTTCTTTAGCGATCTTTGAGGGATAGGACCACAGTCAGGAGGAGGAGGAGGAATCACCATTCAGAGATACATGTGCTGACGAAAGCCACGTGTTTCACGATTCAGAACCGTCTGCCAGCCAAGAGTCCAGATTCAGGGGCCCCGTATGTCAGATGCCAGATTAGTGAGCAGAGGTTCGACCGGACTCTATTGGATAGCGGATCGTCTATCAACCTCCTTCCGGCAGCCCTTCTCGACCGCTTCGAGTTGGGCACTCTTAGACAGAGCAGGACAGTCCTTCAGTTTGCTGATCGATCTATCAAGAGGCCGAAGGGGTTGTTGCGAGACGTTATCGTCACGATTCAGGGCCTGAAATTCCCCGTGGACTTCGTAGTGTTGGACATGGAGATCCCTGATTCAGTGGCCGATACCCCCATCATCTTTGGTCGTCCGTTCTTGGCCACAGCCAAGGCGGTGACTGATCATGAGAGCGGGAAGGTATACTTTCGCGTCGAGGGTGAGAGTATACAAATAGAGACGGTCGAGGACTACAGAGCCAAAGAGAGAGCATGCTCAGAAGCCAGCACAGATTCAGAGCAGCTGACAGACGCCGGGAAAGACATCCACCAGGACTGTGATTTTGTGATCACAGACGACGAGGCAGCATGGGCAGACCCTGCAGCACAGGCCATCCTCTCATTTTCAGATACAGCTGATGCCGAGATGATAGCAGAGGAGAGTCTGGAGAGCACAGCCCTGGTTCAGGATACTACAGGGGCAGCAGAGCCGGTTCTTGACCGCGACACGGTTTCCAGTGATGGTGGTGCTGAGGCCACCTTGTGTTACGGTGGTACTGATGCCACCTTGTTTGATGCAGATCCCTCGGATTCAGAGTCTGATTGGGCCGATTGTGATGATCAGATGCCAGACCTGAGTCCACCTGAGCCTACAGATGAGGAGGTAGATGCAGAGCAGATCAGAGATGGTGCAGTTGAGCAGCCTCCTCCAGATCCAGTTTGCGAGAGTTCACTTTCGTTCTCCCAGGCAGATTTGGCAAACTTAGCAGCAAACACACATTTTCTTCCGCAGCCAGATTTGCCAGCACCCAGCTGTCCAGAGCGGAAGCCGCTCCCTAATTCGCTCAAGTATCGGTTCCTTGCGGGCGAGCCTGAGATGTACACAGTCATCATCTCCGCCGATTTGACTGGAGAGCAGGAATCCCGTTTGATGGGGGTTCTTGAAAAGAACCGCAAGGCAATCAGATGGAGCGTAGCAGATCTCCATGGGATTATTCCATTAGTATGCTCCCACCATATCTATCTCGAGGAGGGGGCGAAGCCGTCGTGTGAGTTCCAGCGGCGACTGAACCCCAACCTGAGAGAGGTCGTGATGAAGGAAATATCAAAATGGTGGAGTGCAGATTTTATTTATCCCATTTCCGACTCCAAGTGGGTCAGCCCCTTGCATGTGGTGCCCAAGAAGACGGGCATCACGACTGTGATCAGTGAGTCGGGAGAGGAGATTGCTACACGAGTACCCACCTCTTGGAGGGTCTGTGTTGACTACAGGAGACTCAACCAGGCCACCAAGAAGGACCATTTCCCCCTGCCTTTTATTGACCAGATCATTGAGAGACTGGCAGGGAAGAGCCATTATTGCTTCCTGGATGGGTACTCGGGCTACAACCAGGTGGCCATCGCTCCTGAGGATCAGGAGAAGACCACCTTTACCTGTCCCTTCGGTACATATGCCTTTTGACGCATGCCATTTGGGCTATGCAATGCCCCTGCGACTTTTCAGAGGTGCATGTTGTCGATCTTTTCGGACATGGTAGGGGAGTGTTTGGAGGTCTTCATGGACGATTTCTCGGTCTACGGCGACAGATTCGACTCTTGTCTTGACTGCCTAGACCGAGTACTCCAGCGATGTATTGAGTACCATTTGGTTCTATCGTGGGAGAAGAGTCACTTCATGGTGACTCAAGGGACGGTGCTTGGCCATATCATCTCCAACAGGGGCATGGAGGTGGATCCGGCCAAGGTTGATGTCATTAGAAAACTCGCACCGCCGTCCAATTTGAGGCAGCTACGGTCATTCCTGGGGCACGTTGGATTTTATAGGAGATTTATTCAGGATTTCAGCAGGATTGCCCGGCCGTTGACTGACCTCTTGACGAAAGACACCGAGTTCCTTGTCGATGACAAGTGTCTTTCGTCCTTTGTGACTCTCCAGTAGTGTGTGATTGAGGCTCCTGTCCTCCAGCCGTCGGATTGGTCTCTCCCATTCGAGATCATGACGGACGCCTCCGATTTTGCCGTAGGGGCAGTGTTGGGACAGAGGAGGGATGGAGTTCCATTTGCCATTCACTACGCTAGCCGCACATTGGATTCCGCCCAGCGGAATTACACGGTCACAGAGAAGGAGATGCTAGCCGTAGTGTTCGCCCTAGATAAGTTTCGATCTTATATCATTGGATCTAGAGTGACTTTGTACACAGATCACACCGTCATCAGGTACCTCATGGCAAAGAAGGATGCCAAGGCCAGACTCACTAGATGGATCCTTCTACTCCAGGAGTTCGACATTGAGATCAAGGACAATCCTGGAGTCAAGAATGTGGTGGCGGATCATCTCTCCCGTTTAGAACAGCCTGAGGAGTCTGAGCAGATTAATCCCATTCGAGATACCTTCCCAGACGAGGCGATCCTTGCTATCGCCTCACTCCCGTGGTATGCCGATATTGTGAACTTTCTCGTTGATGGGAAAGTACCACAAGATTGGCCCAGGCAGAGGCTTGAGACCTTTCTTGCGAAGGCCAAGTCCTACCACTGGGAGGATCCCATCCTTTACCACGAAGGAGGAAATAGCGTCTGGCGTCGGTGTATTCCTCAGGAGGAACACCATAGCGTCCTCACTTACTGCCACCAGCTTGAGGCAGGAGGACATCATTCTGGGAGGAGAACGGCACATAAAGTACTCCAATCCGGCTTGTGGTGGCCTACCCTCTTCAAGGACTCAGACGAGTTCGTGAAGAGGTGCACTGACTGTCAGAGGATGGGCACTTGTGGACAGCGTGATATGATGCCGATGCAGCCCATTCACTTCTGTGAGGTTTTTGACGCATGGGGCATCGATTTCATGGGTCCATTCCCTAAGAGTCAGGGATTTGAGTACATTATGTTGGCCGTGGATTATGTTAGTCGTTGGGTTGAGGCTATCCCTGCCCGAGCCGCTGATGCGAGGACAGTTTGCAGATTTTTGAGGAAGCACATCATCACGCGGTTCGGGGTTCCACGAGTTCTGATTTCTAATGGGGGGTCTCATTTCATCAACGACCAGGTGAAGGCCCTTGCTAGCGAGTTCGGTATAGACCATCGTGTTGCTACACCATACCATCCACAGACGAATGGTCTAGCCGAGGTGTCGAATAGGGAGATCAAGACTATATTGCAGAAAGTCGTCCGCCCTAACCGAAAGGATTGGTCACAGCTTTTGGACTCGGTATTGTGGGCATATAGGACGTCTTTCAAGACACCATTGGGCACATCTCCCTTTCGCCTCGTATATGGCAAGTCGTGCCATTTACCTGTTGAGCTGAGGCACAAGTCACTTTGGGCAGTTACGGATATTCTTATGGATCCAGATGGTATGGGAGACCAGAGGAGGGCAGAGTTAGCAGCCCTGGAGGAGCTGAGAGATTCAGCTTTCTCAAACAGCCTACAGTATAAGGAGAGAGTGAAGGAGTGGCATGATTCTCACATCAGCCACAAGCATTTTGAGATTGGACAGAGAGTATGGTTGTTTGATGCGAGGCTACGTTTATTTCCAGGGAAGCTATAGAGCAAATGGAAGGGACCCTACTTGGTCAGAAAGGTACATGACAATGGTAGCATAGATATATCTGAGTTGTCTTCTGAGAGTACCTTTCGGGTGAACGGCCAGCGGCTCAAGCCATTTCTAGATCATGAGCCGCGGATCGCTGATATTGCCCCTATTCATTTTGCGTGAGATGTGGTCTTTGACTCACATCTAATGCATCTCACGCCTGAGCTACACTGTTCCTCCGCCTTGTATAGATCCAGATGTACATATCACTACATTCTTTTGTCCCACATCCCTTTCTTCATCTTGTGATTATGCTATACTTAGGGTGCACTTTACCCTAAGTATAGGGGGGATGTGAGACTTTCGGGTATTTCTTTTGTTTCTTTCTACCCCTGTTTTTGCTGCCTATACTTAGGAATATTTCACCCTAAGTATAGGGGGGGTAGACCCTGTACATTCACAACTCGGTTTTCCCTTAGTGTACAGCCAGCTATACTTAGAATTACTTAATCCTAAGTATAGGGGGAAGACCCGAGACCTTCTTGATTTCTCTATTCCATTCATTCATCCTTGTATAGAGCCTTTCTTTTCACTTCCCTATACCTAGCACGAGTTATGTCTTCTTCATCGCTCTTGACTCTGAGGACATCGTTCGAGCTAAGTATAGGGGGGGTGTGTATATATTTCATATATACTTTAGCCATAACTCGTACTTTGTGTGAGTGTGTTAATAAATAAAATGGCTAAAAATCATAAAAATTAAAAATTTTCATGTACATAAACATTCTTTTATTTGCACATAAATAGCTAGTGTACAAATTATTTTTGTAAAAATGATTTCAAAAATCTTTTGTGTAAAGCTTGTGTAAATATTTTCTTATCAAAATTATGTATATAGTACAAAATTTTTCCAAAATGTTTTGAAAACCAAAAGTTTGCAAAAATCGTGTGTAAATGTGTGTAAATATCTTTTTGCAAAACTTGCACTTCGTGCATCATTCATACATGATTTCAAAACATTTTTTCAAAAATTTTGCATGTTTGTAAAATTTGTGTAAATAAGCATCTTTTGTACATATGTATATAGTTTTTCTGGATAATAGTTGACATTTAAACTAGCCTGGAATCAAATTGAGGAATGGAGCTTGATTAAGATCTTAATCCACCTAACTTCTAAGAGGAACCTTATAGGGCTTAGGTTTAAGGCTTTTCAGGTCCATGGTGACTTAATTCTTTAAGTCCACTAGGCTATGATCACATGTCATCTCAATGAGCCTAAGTAGAGCACTTAACAACAACACATGACTCATATAGACAATGGCTTTACTTGGACACCAGCACTATGCACCGAGCTCTCTACGGATGAGGTGGTGAGGAGGCAGTCTTCCTTGACTTGGGGTAGCATATGAGGGTAGTACTTCTAGGCGAAACCCCTCTTCTTCTTTTAGTGAAGGAAGTGCGTCTCAACTTGGTCTGGTTGCAATGAGGTCTAACGACGGGAGTTGTGGGTTGCAATAAAGCTTCAAAAGAGGGATAGTCTACTGGCTCAAGAGGAAAAACTCCTTGTGTATATGCTGCACATGTATATGCTGTACAGATGCACTTGAAAAAAAAATGTGCAAAAAGAAAATAACTCCAAAAAAGTGGTGGGTCTGATAGAAAATGATAATCCCACCGGAGTATGTATATAGAGTGCAATAAGCAAAGCTTGGTTTCATGATCCACCTGATGTAGCTTGCAGCAGGGAGACTTGGCTACACTGGTCAAGCTCCCAAGGGTACTTGGCTACACTGGCCTTGACCCATTCTCTTCTTCCTCCTCGTCTTGAGACGGTTGAACTTGAACTTAGAAGGGAATACCCCGCTCCTCGAGGAAAGAGTGGCCAGATTGAGGTCATAGAGTTACCTTGTTGGGGAGGGTTGTCAAGTTGCCATTTCTGAGGTGGAGTGCTTAGACTTCACATTCACAGGACAAGAAAAGATTCATGGTCTTCAGGGTTTGTGATTGATGACTTGTTCTGATCTGGAGCATTGAGGAGTCTTGAATATAGATTAGTGGAACTTAGAGGCTGTTGAGTTTTAAACTTAGGTCCAAATAAGGTTCCGACACATTAATAATCCAAAGATCTAATCGAGCTCCATACCTTAATTTAATGAAGGAAAGTTTAATAATCAACCTTGATCCATGTACATCCTCTTTTTCTTTTTCTTTCTTTCTTTTTCACTTCTTTTTCAAATAAGTGTTTGCTAAGGGACAAGCAAAGTTAAGTATAGGGGGGTGATGAATACTCATTCATCACTCTTTATTCTTATATTTTAGCTACAAAAACCTTTGCAAATACATGTAGATATGTGTAAATAGAAATAATTACCAAAAGCATGCATTGTGTAAAAACCTATAATTAGCATGTTTTTGTGCAAAAATAAAAGAATAAAGATTAAAAAGAAAAAGGAGGGAAATATTTAGAATAAATATTGAGCAACCTAACCCAAGGGAGGGCTCACCATGGGCCTGACCGCATAAAAGCCAAAGTAGAGGGAGATAGGTGCTCATGTGTGTAAATAACTATGTAAATAAAATAAAAATATTTTCCTCACAAAAATAGCCTAAAATATGCTTGTAACTACTTGTACATATTTATAAGTATAAAAACAAGATAAAAAGAGAAAAATCAAAAAGAACAAAAATATCACTTTCACATTGTACATAGACTCACCTACATATTTATTTAACCTTGTAAATAAATAAAATAAAAACAATTAAAACAAAAACAAAATTAAAATAACAAAATTAAAAACACAAAAATATATTGTAAATATACCACGTATATAAATGTATATATGTATTTATTTTACCTATTTATATAAATAATTAAAATAAAATAAAAATATCTTTTTATTCCTTATTTTATAATGAAAATAAATAAAATATAAAATAGGAATAAAATTGTATAAAAATAACAATTAAAAAAAATCAAAAATTAAAGAGCCTATAGTGTACATATACCTATATATAGCTATATAGTGTAAATACCTATTTTTATTTCTAAAAATTAATTAAAAATCACAAAAAAATAGAAAAAATAAAATAAAAATATTTCATGTTTTGAGTTTTGTGAAATTCGATCATTTTCTATTTATTATTTAATTTCTAAAATTGGAATAATTGGCGGGCTCTGATTGGTCCACGGGGGATGTTGACCCCCGGTCAACTCTCCCCCCAGGACCACCAGAGCCGGATTCTGCGTCCGACCCGCATGTTCTCCCATTTATTGTGTCATGATCCGATCGCGAAAACCCAAAACCTCGGGTCCTAATCCATCAACGTTCATCCCTGATCCACGCCCGGGGTGGGTCATGGGGATTCGTGCTCCGACAATCTCACCCGACCTCCCGATAACCGGACCCCTAGGAGTATATAGCCGTTGCTCCGCCTCCTCATTTCCCCATCTTTGGTCATTTGTTTCCACCCCCAGTGAGCTCCAGTGAGTGCGCGAGAGTGACAACTTGCGTCCGGCGCTGTCGAAGCGAGGAGAAGGAGCGTGACCATCGATCCGGCGAGCTTCGCCGCCGTTGCTCCGCCATCAGCTGGAGCTTGAGCCTCGGAGGGAGACGCTCCTCGAGGCAACGACCCGGAGCTTCCTTATCTCCTCCCCAGTCTCCTCGTCCACCCAGGTAACCTTGTAGGCCTTTCTTTTTCTCTGATTTTCGATTACGCCCAATTCGTGCCGCCGTCGTCTCTAGCCGATTCCGACCATTCCATCACTCCGTTCGACCATCGGAATCGACCATCGCACCCGCCTTCTTCTCACGCACATTCTCCGCATTCCCATCCAACCCAGCTCGCACAGGAGCTGGGATTCGAGCTTCTCCGTCTACCCCCTTCGCCGGAGCTCGCCATTCCGACCCACAGACCACCGTCACCCCACCTGACTGGATCGAGGCAGTTTGCCCTCGACCCGTGAGTCTTTTGGTCTACTTTGCAGGAGCTTCCCAGCCGGTTTGAGGTGTTGGGCCATTAGGACCAGAAGGCTCCCTCCGCCATCCTCGCTGGGGCTCACCAGAGCTCGGCTGGACCATCGGAGCCCACCACCAGCTGCAGGACACCAGTGCGGAGCTTCTCCGACCTTCAGGCGCAGCAGAGGAGCCTCGGAGCGAGACCACCGGGCCAGCGAACCTCGTCGGTCATCTGTTCTTCGAGGACCCTTCTCCTCCGTTCGATCACTCCTCCAGCTCTAGACTTCATCAGGGTCGTCCATCGCAGGAGCAACAGTCATCGTTGGATCTGAGGAGGAGAGATCTGGAGAGCCCATCGTTCGCCACCGTCAGATGCTCCACGTGGCCTCCATCCACCCGCTTCATTAATAAAGGGTAAATTACCCTTACGCCCTTCTGTTTATTTCGTTTAGCATTTAGTCCTGTAATTAGTTAGCGTAGTTGTTTAAGTTTTGGTACTTTTGCAAAGAGACCCGTGTGCTTGTTTTTATTCGCTGATATACCCCTGTACATGGTCTGACACGTGCTTCGTCACGTGGTTTGTTGGGTTAATTGCATTATATGCCCCTGTTGTTCTGGATGTTCCTTAATGAATAAATACTTCTCAAGAATTACATTTATACCCCTGTGCGTGTTGTATATGAGCATGTGCGACTATTCGTGGGTATTTTGCAGATAAGCCCTTGGGCTTTTGGTACCTGTTACCAAAAGGTCCTCGGGACTTATTTTTCTCACATTTGGGTCCCTGAGTGCCCCAGGCACGCGCGTGGCACGTGTTTTCTTGGGCTAATTGCACCAGACCCCCCAGACTCTTGGGTATTTGCACTTTGGTCTTTGTGCACTATGCCCTCTCTTTATTTTTGAATAAAATAGCAAATTACCTCCAAATCCAATGAAAATTGGACACATGGCTCCTGCCATAGTGTAAAATTTTCAAGGATTTTTGAGGACATTTTTGTTTTCATTTGATATTTTTAGAAATTCAAAAACCTCTATTTTCTTCACTGTCTAACTTCAAAAATCATAAAAAAATACTAAATAGTATCTCAAAATTACAAAAAAATTATCTACTGTCTATTTTGTTGTGTTTGATTTTCTAGCCAATTTTGGGTATTTTTCATTACTAAAAACCACTAAAAATAGAAAAACATCTAAAATATTATAAAAATTCTAATAATTAAACCAAAAATCTAAAAATAATAAAATAGGTGCCTAAATTTTCCTTGTTTTATTCTCTTTACAGGAAAATTACCTCCCAACTAATTTGGGGCCTTTAGATTTTACCTAGGCCCTTTTAGCTCGGCTGGACAGTACCTGTTGTTTTAGTCACTTTTTATTTTTAGAAATTTCAATAAACATCAGAAAATTCTCAAAAATTCATCAAAAACATTAAAAATCATGAAACACATAAAAACATTTTTGTTAGAATTTTTGGTCTATTTTTAGTGCATTAAATAATTTGTGGAAGTGTGTTGTTTGCTTGCCTTTATCATTTTCTTAATTAACTAAAATTCCAAAAAAATATAAAATAATTCAAAAACCACTAAAAACATTTTCTCCTTTTATTTTATTCCTTTTTACTACTTCGTAGGCTGAGAGGCCAACCCGTGCTCCTTGTGATCGACCCTGGTCGCTATACCAGGTTAATCTAATAGCAGGACCGCTATTTCGTGTTTTGATTGATTTTATCTACCTTAGTGGTTCATTTTTCTTGATTGACATAGCCGAGTGATCGAGGTCGCAACGACCATCTAGATACCTTTGACTTGGTCGCTTGGCATGTCATCAGTGAGTCGTTGGGTTGAGGCTAAGATCATGTGCATATTTTTGAGGAAAAATACCATTTCATGGTTCGGGGTTCATAGAGTTTTGATATCTAATTGGGGGACTAATTTTATCAATGACAAGGTAAGGGCCCTTGCTAATGAGTTCAGCATAGACCATCGAGTTACCACTTTATATCACCCTAGACCAATGGCCTTGCTGAAGTATCGGACAAGGAGATAAAGACTATAATGCAAAAGGTTGTCCGCCCAGACCGAAAAGATTGGTCACTGCTTTTGGACTCGGTCTCGTGGGCCTATAGGACTTCCTTTAAGAGACCTTTGGGCACATCTCCTTTTCATCTCTTGTATGGAAACACATGCCATTTACCTATGAAAGTCAAGCACAAGTCACTTTGGGTAGTTACAGAGTTATTATTAGATCCCAAGAGTGTAGGATAGCAGAGGAAAATAGAGTTGGCAGCCCTTGAGGAGTTGAGAGATACAGCCTTCTCATGTTGCCTACAATATAAGGATAGAGTGAAAATATGGCATGATTCGCATATCAGCCATAAATAATTTGAGCTAAATTAGAGAGTATGGCTATTTGATGCTAGGTTGAGATTATTTCCAAGGAAATTATAAAGCAAATGGAAGGGACCTTACTTGTTCAGAAAGGTGCATGACAACAGGAGCATTGAGATATCTGAGTTGCATCTGATTCCACCTTTCGAGTTAACTATCAGTGCATGAAGCCATATCTTAATCATGATTTGTTGATCGTTGATGTTGTCCCTATTCATTTTGCATGGGATGTGGTCTTTGACTCACATCATTTGCATCTCATGTCTGATTATCACTTCTCCTTCGCAGCTGTATAGATCCATATTTTCTATTATTCATTCTTTATGCCTTATACCCCGTCTTCATCTTATTATTATGTTATACTTAGGGTGTGATTTACCCTAAGTATAGCGAGGTATCAGACATGTAATTATCCATTTGATTTCTATTACCTCTGTTTTGTTGCCTATACTTAGGGATATTTTACCCAAAGTATAGGGTAGGTAATACATGTACATTATATTCATTGATTTTCCACTTGTGTACAGACTTCTACACTTAGGATTATTTGATCCTATATTTATGGGGATCACCGACCTCTATTCATTATATTCTTTCATTCGTCGTTGTAGTATAGCATTCTTTTCACTTTCCAATACGCAGCACGAGTTATGTGTTCCTTTCATCACTCTTTGATCACTATGAGGACATCGTTCGAGCTAAGTATAGGGGGTGTCGTATATATTGTATATATACTTTAGCCATAACTCGTCCTTTGTATGAGTGTTTTCATAAAATGGCTAAAAATCACAAAAATGTTTTAATTTTTCTTATAGATAAATGTTTGTAAAAACCTTTTACAAAAATTATTTTTGTACAAAAGTTTGTAAAAAATATTTTAAAGTTTTTGTAAATATTTGAGTATCAAAATTATGTATATAGTACAAAATTTTTGAAAAATGTTTGGAAAAATAAAGAATTTGCAAAAATGTTTGTCAATGTTTTGCAAAACTTTTTCTTCTTCCTTGCATTCAAAAATTTTCATAAAAATTGTATATCTTGACTTGGGCACGCATCTTACACGTAACTCAACACGGATGAGGTGGTAAGGAGGCACAATTCTTTGGCTTGGGGTAGCATTCAAGGGTAGTACAACTAGCCAAAGCCTCTCGTCTTCCTCTAGGGAGGGATGTGCATCTCAACCTAGTCTAGTGGCAATGAGGTCTAAAGACAGGAGTCTGTGGGTTGCAATAATGCTTTAAAAGAGGGATAGTCTACAGGCTCTAGAGCAAAAACTCCTTATGTTCATGTTGCACCATGTGAATATGTTGTATATATGCACATCAAAAAATGTGTGCAAAAATATGAAAAACTCCAAAAAAGGGGACGGATCTGATTGAAAATAAAATGCATGCCGGTGTGGATATAATGAATATGCAAACCATATGTATTCCACCTTCTCATCTCATGGAAGCTTGCAGCTGTAGACTTAGCTACACTTGTTAAGCTCCAAGGGATACGTGGCTACACTGGTCAAGGTCTATTATGTGCTTTCCCCTTTTCTTGAGATGTTTGTACTTAAACTTAGAAGGGAATACCTCGCTCCTTGAGCAAAGAGCTGCTAGACCATGGGATTAGAGTTATCTTGTTGAGGGAGGTTATTCTTTGTCATTTTTGAGGTCGGGAGCTACATATCACATACACAGTGCAAGGAAAGATGCATAGTCATTAGAGTTTACGTATGTAGACTTGTTCTGACGTTGTTATCAAGGAATCCTGACCATAGAACTGTGGAACTTAGAGGTTGTTGAGTCTTAAGCTTATTTCCCAATTAGGTTCCGCCAATTTATTAATCTAAAGGTCTGACTGAGCTTCATACTCTAGTTTAATGAAGATAAGTTTAATAATCAACCTTGATTCCTCCTTTTTCTTTTCTTTTTCACTTCTTGTTCAAATTGTTAAGGGACTAGCAAAGGTAGAGTATAGGGGGTGATAAATCTATGATTCTCACTCTTTATTCTTTTATTTTAGCTCTTTCTTGTGGAAAAACGGATGTAAATTCTTGTAAATATAATAACTTAGCATTTGGCAAGTCTTTGTTAAAAATACATAATTAACACCTATTTTGTAAAAATAAAAGAATAAAGAGAAAAGATAAAGAAGGATGTATTTAGAATGAATACAAAGTGACCCAAACCCCAAGAGAAGGTCAAGCATTCAACTGATCACAAAAAAATAAGTAGGGAGAGATAGTGGTTCCCTATGTATTGTACATATCACCTACACTTGTACATAATACTTATTTATTTATTTTTAGAAAAATAAAATTATTTTATTCTTTACACACTTGTATATAGCAATATAAATAAAATAAAAATAAAATAAAAATCAGAAAAACAAAATAAAATTAAAATAATCAAACCCATGTACAAAATACATATGTATATAATACATTAACTATTTATTTTACACATTTAGATAATGAATAAAAATCAAATAAAAATCTTTTTGTATCCCTTAAATTATTGTGAAAATAAATAAAATATAAGATAAAAATAATTATTGTAAAAATAATAAAATAAAAAAGTTACATATACATAGATAAATTATACATGTATATAATACATTATACTGTATATACCTTATTTTATTTTTCATAAAAAAAATAAAAATTATAGAAGAAAGTGTTTATAAAATAATAAACATTTTTTATTTTATAAACTTTTTATTTTAATTTCATTTACTATTTTTAATTAAATTTCCTTTTATTTTGTACAAGCTGGATCCTCGTTGGTCCACAAGGGATTGTTGACCCCGGTCAACGTCACCCCCTAGTCAAGTCGGGTCGCCATTCCTCTCGCTGGAGCTCTTTCTCTATTTTCTAGCATCCGGACCTGACTGCCTTTAGCCTAGATTCTTGCGCCCGATTATAGCCTTGATATCCATGATCCTCGCAGATCCCTAGGCACGGTCGGGATTGCCCTAAGGTTCCGCTCCAAGCTCCGATCTTTTGGGACCCTGGGCATCCTATATAACATCTCCATCCTTCAGCGCCTCTCTGCTCATCCCTCGTGCCACTACAGACTCCTAGCTTCCTTAGAGTGACAGCTACCGAAGGTGTAGGTTAGGATCCGTCGGATACACTTGGAGGCTTGTAGCTCGATTCGTGGCCGGAGATTCACCGCGAATAGCCTCCCAACCCGTCGTAGCTCACTTGAGGTCAAGACCTAGTCGACCACCTTCGCTTGAAGTTCCTACTTCCGCTAGTAGCTTCAGGTATAACCCTCGTTTGTCCATATTTTCCCTTCATTTCGATTTTCAATCCAGCTCCATCGCACGTTCCTCTGCTCCAACCAACTGGTCAGAGCCCCGTTACCTACTTCCATCCATACAGAACGACCCCCCAGACCATACCGCATCTTCCTATGCCATCTGATCACCCTTAGGCTCGCCCATCATAGCGAGATTATGGTCCAGACCCCCTTCTCCCAACTTCGCTAAAGATTGAGCACCATCCCTTGCCACTTCTTTTATCTCCATCTGCAATAACTTGGACCGGAGCATCGCCCCGAGCCCCTTTTACCCTCTGCAGGTACCATCGCACACGAGGAAGCCCAATTGATTCCCTTACTGCTCCGGCGGAGCAGCGCCAGGAAGTCCACCTTGGTCCAGCCTATCCAACTGTCCTCTAGCTCATCGGAGTAGTCCAATGCACGCGGAGCCCTTCCACAACACTATTGGACCTCTCAGATCCTCCATCGGCGCAACAGATCTTGATCATTGCTCTGCTGAAGGTCGCGTGGGGCGTGTTCTGACCGACCATCCCTCCACCGTCGGATGAGCCCACCTTTGCTAGATTGTATCCGAGCTGCCCGACTGTGCAGCCTTTGAGCCATTAGATCAGGGCCTCAGGTGCATCTGACACGCACGTCCTCGACAGATTCTGGAACATCGATGCTTCGCAGGGGATAATTAGGGTCGTACGTCAGAGCCTGCATTTGCATGCACCACGTGTCACCTCAGGGTATATGGCATAGATTCCCCTGCATTTTTCTCTATTTTGCTTGAGTCTATAAAATAAAAGTTGTAGTTAAAAACATTTATAGTTTAGACCTTGCACTTTTATATTTGCATTGTAGTCCCTTTGAGTCTGAGTCATGTGTGTCCCACGTGCATTTTGGGTTATTTGCATTATTTTCTCCAAACTTTCTATATGTTATTTAATGAATGCCAAGTTTTTAGTAATTTCATTTATGCCCCTCTTAGCTTGGATCACGTGTGATGCATGCTTTGGTTGGGTTAATTGCAGATTCAGCCCTTGAGATTTTATAAAGTGTTATCTATTCGGTCCGTAGAGTTAAAATATTTGTTATTTGGTCCTTGTGAACTATCTTTAGCTTGCGTGTTTGTATGTGATGCAAGAAATATCAAATTATCCTTACAAATTACCATATGCTCCTGCTAGTGTGTAGTCTTTACTGTAATTTTCATAGATTGATTTATTAGCATTTACTATTTTTAAATATTCAAAAACCCCTAAAACGTGTCATGTCTAAGTTAAAAAAATATAAAAATTCAAAAACTGTGTTAAAAATTCCACAAAAATTCTTGTATGTGTGTCTTTTATTGTGTTTTACCTCCAATAAAAACTTTGTTTCAAAAATCTTTATAAAAACCTAAAAATCACAAAATGACAAAAAACTTATATAAATTGTATAAAATTGAAGAAAATCTAAAAAATTTTTGTTTTCAGTTCCTATTTGTAGATTTTCATTTCTTTTTTATCATAAAATTTTCATTTAGGACCTTGGGCATTTTAAATATTTTTAACTTGTAATTAGGTCCTGGTTGTGCACTATTTCGTATTTTGAGCACTATTTAATTTTTATAAAATAGAAAAAACATCTGAAACATGTAGAAAGCTTAACAAAAACTCCTCAAAACCCATAAAAACCAAAAAATTTGTTTTATTTTTATGAGTATTTTTGTCTATTTAGAAAAATACAAAAAAAGTGTTGTGTGTGCTTTGATTTTATCCTTGTTTGCCTTTTATTCAACAATTTGATATTTGTAAAATTAAAAACCACTAAAAAAAATTATTTTCAATATTTAACTATTTAGTTTTTCAATTGTGCTCCTTGTGTTCGACCCTGGTAGCTATACCAGGTAAATAAAAATAGCAGACTGCTTACATTGATTGCTTCATTTACTTTAGTGGTTATTTTTCTTGTGATTGATTTGGTTGATTAATGATAATGACCTTTGCTTAAAAATCCACCTTTACCAGCCTGAAAATCGCATCATCAAAGTGTCACGGTTATACAATCGTTTACGATCATTTCACCCTCGAGTATTCCTAATACTCGTACATCGTGCATACTTTATGACCTTGAATAAACCCAAAGTTTTAGATCAATTTTACACTAACTTCTTTAGGGTTTTATCATCAAGTTTCACATTTGATTATTTGAAATTGGTATCAATCATATACTTTTCAAAAGCATATATCTTAACCAGGTATTGATTATATACTTTCCCAAAGCATATATTAAGCCTACAAATTCAGTCGAGCTTTCAAAGCGAGACAACCATGCACGGATTTGATCCCAATATCTCGTGAGTGTGATCATGTCTTCCAGTTCAGTAATGAACTTGTATGATCCCTTTGAAAGATTGTATTGCTCATATGCCCTCATATGCACACCAGCTCGTCGGTGTATAGACCTTGTCTAGGTCATCAACCTATCGGTTTGCCAAATGTAGATACTTAAACATATAGTAACACATATGTCTCCGGTTATAGGATGTGTGCATATATCGTGATAGTAAACAACATAGGTCTTGGTTTTCTCAATCTCGTTAAATAAACTCTTTGATCTAACTTATCTAACACCTCTGAATCTTTGTTCCTATGCAGAGGACATGCTTCAAGAGGTCGGTTAGATATTAGCCTTTATAGAAAGGATTTCCATCTCCTTCTCAGGCTGGAGATCCTATCTTAACAATCATTTGACAATGCTTAATGAGTCCTCAAACTAACTCTTTAGATATCATCCATGTGCCAGCCTCTATGATTCGACATTTGAATCAACGGTTGTATGATCATTTAGACCATGGTACATAACCCTAATTGTACTAAGGGACCTATTATGCAAATTAGTTATTCTTCAATTCCAATCAGGGAATGATATTTGCAATAACATTTATTGCATAATGTCTCGTCATGGGCTTGTTTTTCCAATAATCTCCCACTAGCCTAAAAATCCATTCGTGGGCTAATCTTTTAAACGCACACTCATGTGATAATCATAAGCTATTTAGTAAAATAGCTTGCGAAGATGACTAGTCACTCAAGTCCTGAGAGACTATGCTATGTCATTTTACAGACTTGCATAACCCCCAATAACAGTGCTTGGATACAAAGCAAATGTTGCATCTTATGCAACCAATACTCAATCGTGTCAAAGCAATTATAGTTTTTTTAACACTACAACACAATAATAGTTATAACCAGTATGTAAATTCTATTATCCTTAACATAATGTCCTTATTCCCGGAGATCTCTATCTCCTAAGACTACGACCCAGTCTTAAGTCTTATAAGGCATCTGCAGTTAAGACCTTTTAGATCACTATCTATAAAGACTTAAGTTCTCGAAGGTAAGACTTTGCAATCACTATCTCAAAAATCTTGTCATCTTTGAAGATAATGTTATTACGTCAATGAAGTATTTTATCTCCATGGTAGGATTAGTAACAATTTACTACTCCCACTGCATTGCAGACATATGACTTTTGTACACATCTACCATACACCAGGCTTCTCATAACTGATGCACAAGGGCAAGCAGTTTTAGCATTTACTTCCTCAACTCTTTGAGGTACTATCCCTTTAGATATGTCAATACCATATCTTAAGGGAAGGAAACCTATCTTGGGGTTTTCCGAAAAATAGAATATATCTAAGGTGTACCACTAATGTCAGGTTTCTAATGCCTTATTCTCTTTGTTTCTGAACAACTTCAGAACTAAGATCTAAGAGATATCTTTGAGATCATATCTTAAGGTATGAAACGACCAGATTATAAAACAATTATTATCATCCTTATATCATTCTAAATTATTAGGATTTTATCTACATTTAGCACGATGAACACCATGACACTGCCACTAAGCTTTATAAGGTTCATATAGATTCTATCTGAAATCATAACCTTTATAATTTCATCAAATATGATGTTCCAACTACTAGAAGCTTATTTGAGTCCATAGATGGAGTCCCTTAGCTTGCACACCTTGCATTCCTCAACCATGAAACCATGGGGCCACTTCAAATGGATATCCTTGGTGAGTAATATATAGAGGAATGCAATATTGACTTCCATCTTGTAGATGTCATAGTCAAGTTGTGTAGCTATAGTTAGTAATATCATGATCGGTTTAAGCAAGATCACTGAAAAGCAAGTCTCATCGCAAGCGATGTCTTCTCTTCGTGTATATCTTGTAATACATGTTGTGCTTTGAAATTCTCTACCTTCTCATCAGGTTCCCTCATTATCTTGAAGATCCATTAATACCTAACTGTTTTTTACCCTAATAGATAGATCCTCGAGGGTCCATATACGACATTTGTATATGAAGTCTACTTTAGACTTTATTGCTAACATCCATCTTTCCATGTCATGATCTTAAGAAGCTTCATAAAATGAAGTTAGATCATTGTTATACTTAACTAACACACGGAATTCTTACCCTTTAAGTGGTCTCACCACCCTCAAACTAATTTAAAGAGGTATGAGTGTTTCATCTTTAAATTGTCTTTTTAGTTTCCGATTTCAGGAGCCTAATTATCTTCTCAAGATTCAATGAGTTTATTCAATACATTTTAATTTTGACTCTCAATAAAGTCATACCCTAAGAATCATTTCCTCAGAGATGAAATATAAGAATCTCAAGGTCATAAAGTAGGTATCCAATACTATACTTTATTTTCATAACGAAGTATTACTCTCTGGTGTTATATTCCAGCTTACTTGCATCCATGACAAAGTTATGGACTAAGTAATCAAAAATTCTCAACTGTCCAACAATAGGCTAAGTTCCAAACCATAGCTTATGAAAGTTTTCGGGTTCAAATTTGCATGGAATCTTATTAAGGATATATATATATATATATATATATATATATATATATTGTAGTCTCTACTACATATATAAACTTGGAAACTAAGAGGTAATAATGATAAGAGTCATCATTGATCAAATCATGTCACAAATGATCCAATTGCATCTCCCTACAACTCTATTGAGTTTAGGTATATTAGGAGGAGTGAGAGAGGAATGATATTCCTTTCTTCATAAGGTATTCCTTGAATTCATCAGATAGGTACTTGCTACCTTAGTTAGATCAAATTCATTTTATCTTCCTTTAATCTTTGTTTCTAAACCAAAAAATATGAAATCTTTGAACATTTTAAAGGTTTTTAAGGTGAAGAGAAGAAATCTCATATCACAAATAATCATCGATGATATCACATATCATCAATGTTTATGATGATAGAGAGGATCCGCATACATCAATATGTATGAGATCTTGAATACCTTGGCATCTTACACCATTTAAAGAGAATGGTACATTGGATATTTTTACTTTAAATATAATATTCACAAGTATGTAAGATTTGAACTTTCAAATATTCTAAAGTTTCATCTCTTACTGGTCTATTAATCTCATAAACAGATATATGTCTAAGGCTTGATGCCAGATTATTATCAAATGATCTTCGTCCTCCTATTTATCTTTTAAGGTTTAATTTTCAGTATTTAGAAATTTTAATGAATCATTTATTAATTTTCTAATTTAATAGAGTCCTCTAGATGTTAGATTCTTATCTAAAATATATCCATCATAACTATTTATGATAGGTCTATTCTAGAATGCATGTTCACTTCCAATTTAGAAATAAACAATGAATGTATTATAATATCTATGTCATGGAGACATTCTTTAAGACTAAGGTCTCTCCCACTGAAAATATGTAGTCTATATATCCAATGGAGATTGTTGCAACAATTGCGTCAGCATCCATGTGGATGACTATTAAGGCTTAAGATCAAATTTTCTAGTCTTCTGAGACATATGCAACCAATTGCAATTATTCTTAAAAGAATGAGATACAATTATCAAACTTAGATCTAATTAAATATGCAAGTTAATTTCAAGGATTATATGTAGATTTAGTATCAGAGTCCTTCTCTAAGGATCCTAGATAGTCTAGATAATCATACTATCAATACATCAGCTTGTTGCAGTATTTGCATTCATCCAACTCTTTGCACGTCATATGCATGGAAGTCACAGAAGTGCATTCAACTCTTTGACTTCCATTCTTACTTGGGTCAAACCCATGCTTTCACTACGCTTCCTTCATCTATAAACAACCAGTATTTAAGATAAAGGATCTCTTTTGTTGAGCTTAAAAGATTTCAATATAAGAGGATTTCAACATTTATGCATGCTTCATTAAATTCATATAGTATGAATATTATGAATCTTCATGAATGACTAGAGTATAGATAGTAGAGTGATGACACCCATCATATCTATATCCATCTTAGCTCTCAAAGACTTTAGTTCAAGCATGTCTGTAAATATTTTGATTATATCTTCTCTTATCGAGCCACCATTCTGCATAATACAGTGAACCATGTTATTCATGATTAAATGTTGAGAGCGCATATGCCTTCCAAAGTATCTTCTTAGGTTTTTAAGTATTTTTGATAACTACGATCATCAACGGCATTATACTACCAAAGTACACTCGATGAGAGATCAATACTATAGAAACATACAAATCATGTGTTGTTGTCATATCGTCTATTTAATTATCATTCCTCATTATTATGAGGAAGCTTGCACATTGCATCTACATATATATGTCCAACTGCAAGTACAATATCTTGATCATGGATCCTATCCATGATAATTTACTAATTATAATTGAGTATGGTTTTGAGTGGGTTTATTGTTGGTTATCTAAAATAAGAAATATTTGCATAAATACATATTTTACTTTGATTAAGGATTTTATATCAAAGTTGTCTTGCCTTGTCAAGTCTGAAAGTTCAATCCCTTATTCACTTTCAAAGTAAGAGACATACCTATTATTAATATCTCAATCAAGATATGGAATCTGCTTTCTTACATATATTACATCCCAATAATATGAGAATTTGTAACTTGGATAAAAAGAAGTGGGAACCCATTCCGCCTTGCAAGTACAATTTGCATTTTCCAATTCGATCTTTAACACCCGAGCCCACCACCCCTAAGGCGATTTTGACCCATCCTTAATTGAACCAACTGTCAACAAGATTAGAACTCATTATGCACTATACAATATCACCCCAATAATATGAGGAACCGATATTGGGGTCACTACGTATATGGCCTTACTCTTTAGAGGAGCAAAGAACTCCTACTCTTACATATGTAGGGGTTGTTACTTCAGACATGTGTCTCCTACATTCAATCCATGATGACGGAACCCTTCACCTTGACTGGAGACCATGGATGTCACTTATGTGATCCTTCATGTCATGTTTAAATTTTAATTAAATATTATTAATCATATTCACATAATTAATTCTTCCAATGGAATTATATTTCTATTCATAATCGAGTATTTATTTTAATTGGATCTAATCATTTAATCATATTAAATCTATTATCAATCAATCAACCAACAGACAATATTAATTGTTACTTGAAGGACGGTATAATCTCAAAATACATATTATTCAAATTTTTATAATACGAAAAATACATCATGATCATATCAATCATTATCCTTTATTACATGTTGCCATGGCAAATACGTACTGGATGTGGGACAGACCGTGTATGGAGTAAATTGCTACCCCAATGATCCCTCAACTAGACACCATATACACCTCAGATAAGGATAATGCGATCTGATCATTTTTGTATTTGAGATGATATTCAGCCTTTTAACTGAAGTTATACCATATAATATTTAAATTATTTTGATTAATATTATAAGGAGATTTTCTAAACAAATCCCCAATCCTATTCAAGAAACAAAGTTTGTTGGAAAGAGTCATTGTAATAAATTCGATCAAGAACAATTATCTTATCTTGTCAGTAATGGTCATTCAAAATGTTTATTATTATAAAATATTTCATAAATATTTAACAATTAATTATTTCAAAAAATTAACCATTAATTTCCATGAATTAATTGAATGATAATTACAAGGTTCTTGTTCAAGTTTTTTATGTTTCCAACAATGACATATATTTACCAAAACTAACAAATCTTGAGTAAACATACTCCAAATTACGCAAACTAAATTTTCTATATTTTCCCATTTGATTAACAATAGAATCCAAGTGATGACATGTATTAAAGGTATTTTAAAATAATATTTATCTCTTGGGTATGTCCAAAATCACTATTCATGTAACAGTGGACACGTGTCCACTAAAACGATCATAACTTGAGCAAATAGATTCCAAATCACACAAACTCAATTCCTATGATTTTCTAATAAGATGGACACTACAAGTGATAAATGCATGTTTAAGATACTTAAACAGGGTGAAAAAATTGCACAAAATAGGGTTACAGGAACAAAATGCGATGAAAATTTGTAGAACCCAAAATTGCCCATGTCATCCTAGGTTTATGGATCATATCTGAAACGTCCAACCTAGCTATGATACCACTTGAATTTTATAAGAAAAAACCTTAAGAGGATCACAAAAGCGTAAATATCACATCATATGTGATTGGGAGCGAATAGTCATACTAGTTGCTCTGTGCAGCGGAATTTAAAAATATTAAATAGATAAAACCACATATTTCGAGAACGCTTATCAAAACGTTTCATTAAGATCACAAATGAGTTTATGAAATATCTCCTGAAGCGTGGTTGAGATTGCTAATCTCTAAAGTAAGAGATTCTCTTGTCTCAAGCCCGATATGATGTAGATCGGATTTGCGGGTGTGAGGAAAAATCGCGTGCCTCCCACAATTCATGTTGATGATCCAAACAGTAAATCTCATGAATTTTGATGCATTCATCATGATGGAGCATACCAAAGAAGATGGAGATCCACGAGCAGTCGAATCGGTAGCACTACAGTGTCGTGACGACAGTGAGCTTCTCCAGATCAATATATGGATGATCACATGTTGAGAAGAGAGGGGACATATGAGAGAGAATGGAGAGAGAGAGAGTTTTCTCTTGCAATTCTTGTGTAGAATAATAGGCTAGGGTTACCTCTCCTTTTATACTAAATTGTATGTCCATGAATCACAATCTATGTGCACACACATCCAATAGTTTAGATTGGCATGTGCTTTCAATCAATAGCCATAATTTTATTGCATAAATTTGCAACAACAATTTGTTGTATCAAAATAAATTAAATATATTGAAGATCCGTCAATATAATTCAATTTAAATCAAAGCCAACAAAATATAGAATAACTAGAAGGAGAATGAGACTCCTTCCATACATAGAATGGACAACCACCAACTTGAAGAGCTCAAGTTGGTCGTCATTCCTTCTATAGAAAGGATCCTCATTCATTCCAAAAGAGTTGAGATCTCATGTCTCAACATATATTCTACGTGTGCAATATTTTTTATTGCAAAATTATTCACTAAAATAATTCCAAATTATTTTGTGATAATCTCAATCACGTCATTGATAATTGTAAATCATATTCACATATCCAATATAAAATGTAATTTATATTTATAATTTATTGTCCAATTGAATCCAATTCACATCACCATTTAATTCATAAATACCAATTACAATTATCTTTATCTAATATATTCTAAATCACATTGATAATATTTATAATTAATATGGATAATGATATTCACATTACTCATATCCTTGATAATTAAATCATATTCAATTATCTTGGATGTTCGTTCTCATGTGTCAAAATAATATGAATAGCATTCATATTATTCATAATAATTAAATCACCTTTAATTATCATTTTTTCTTAATTCTTAGATACTTTATCAACAATGAAATTATTCTCGAACTCTTTAAAGAATAATGTTCTTTCTCCGCAGATACTTGGAGATAAGGACAGGCCATTGTATGTTATATATAATGACTGGGATATTGAGATCATATCTCAAATCCAAATCAAGGAGATCTCCCAAAGATGTTTGATTAAATCAAAGCCGTAAATCTAATCTCCTTAGTACATATGAATCGTATTCATATCAGTGTCCAATATTTGGACTAAAATATTTTTTTTCTTTATTGAGAGGAGTCACTCATCCAAACCTATTTCATCAGTCCGGAATGGAAGTGTTGGATATACAATCATTTATGATCACATCATCCTCGAGTATTCCTAATACCCATACATCTTGCATACTAGAAGACCTAGAATAAATCTGAAGTTTTAGATCAATTTTACATTGTCTTCTTCAGGTATTTATCATCAAATTTCTCATTTGATCATTGGGAGTTGATATCGATAATATACATTCCAAAATCATATATCATACCCAGGTATTGACCATATACTTTCCAAAAGCATATATCAAACATACAAATTCAGTCAAGCTTCCAAAGTGAGAAAACCATGCACGGAATTTTATCCCAATATCTCATGAGTTAGATCATGTCTTCTAGTTCATTAATGAACTTGTATGATCCCTTTTAGAGATCATATTACTCATATTCCCTCGTATGCACATCAGCTCACCGATGTATAGACGTTGACTAGGTCATCAACCTATCGGTTTGCCAAATGTATATACTTAAACTTGTAGTAACACATTTAATCCCTCTCACTTATTTTAATTAGTTATAAACCCTTTGCACATGTATTTAAACAATTTCTAATTAATTATTTATATGTTATTGTTGCAAAACATCGACCGAATGTTTGTTGAATAACTTTCCTATGAAATCCAAATTTAATGTAATTGATCTCGCTAGAATCGTAATTTCATTCTCTATCGACGGATACATTAGTTTTTATAGATGTGATGTATTTGTATTTATTAATTCATAGAACAAAGTTCTCTTTTGTTTTATCTTGTTAAATTAGCCATTAATTCTTTTAGCTTATTAATTTTCATAAAAAATAGCAAATTAATCCATGATTAAATATGCTTCTTGTTTATATGTGTTTTGAATTATTTTGAATGATTTATAAATAGGAATAAATGTTCATCTCCTTAGGGACACAGATGCTTTAATTACAACTTGATTCATTACTCAATTAGCATCCAATTTGTGCAATAATTACTAACTTAACCCTTGTAAATCAATTCAAGATATTTTTGCAATTAATGAAAGAGACTTTTTATGTGTGTTTCACGAGATTAGTTTGTATTGTATAGCATTCATTTTGTATCATTAAACCTTGAACTAAAAAAATAAAAAAATTGTCATGCATCTATTCAATGAGATCTTAATCATATTTGAGTATAAAATAAATATTTCACCTTTATTAAGTAGCTTAATTGTTTGTGTCCCTGTTATTGACCCTAGACTTACCTAAGTATAATTTAAGCTACACT
Organism: Ottelia alismoides; assembly: GCA_037367405.1. Taxonomy (NCBI): domain Eukaryota; kingdom Viridiplantae; phylum Streptophyta; class Magnoliopsida; order Alismatales; family Hydrocharitaceae; genus Ottelia; species Ottelia alismoides. The sequence goes on from JAZKJV010001988.1 coordinate 717,257, forward strand.
CTTCACTGAGAATGATTTAAGTATGGTTTTGAATAACTCGCTTTTTCTTACACTACAGTTTAACCACTTTAGAGTAGTGAATTTAATGAATTAGCATTTTATCATGAGGGTAACTTGAAATGCCACCCAACTACTGGGAATAATTGCAAGTTGAAGCATACTTACTTCATACTTCAATTTTACTCGCATAATAGAAAGCTAAATGATGATATATTTTTTAAGTTCCCCTAGGAGTAACCTTTATCTAGTTAGTAATTCACAATTAGCTTGGATGCTCAAAAAATTCTTGAAATTCATTTCTTTAGATGGTTTGGAATATAAGAACCATCCTTGAATTTCAATCGCATCAATTTCCGCTATAGAAATAACTTGTTGCTGCATGTCTTCAAAGCATAAAAGATCTCCAACTCGAACCAACTGATTCATGTATTATACACATTTCCATCCAGTAGTAGTTGTATGAATTTCCAAACTTGTTCGTGCTCGAATTCTTATTCCTCTACTCTTTGATTTAGGTTTTTGGGTAGCAAAATCTAGATGATGCATGGCCTTCACAAATAGGATGTTTTTTATCTTGTTTTTTCATAAATTGTAACTCCTCCCGTTCATGTTGATCATAATCATTCTATTGTACTTCATCTTATCAACTAACATGACTCTCATTCCAACCACACAAGAATCAACAATGGATACATGAATGAACTTTAACATGGAAACTCCCCAATATAAGGAAAAAACAAAGGGTTGATCATATCTAAAAATCAAGACCTATAATTATGTAAATATTCTTTGAATGGCATATACAAGGCCGACCCTCTATACAGTGCATGTGATCACTATAAATGGAGAAAAGTAGAGAGGAAAAATATGCACCAATCTGATAACACAACTTGCAACCTGTAGGGAAAAATGTAGAGGATTGACAACTTCACAGGCTAATATCTTCAAACTTGATTTCAGTATCCACATACATTCTTTCTTTTTCTTCTATCGTTGTCTAATTACTTTATTTTGCTATGAGAATTTATGAGAACTTTTATTCATATGCATGTCTTCCCTTTCTATTTGTAGTCCTTGGAGTGATGTGCATCTATCAAAAAAATCTCTTATATAATAAAAATCTCATGCACCAACAAAAAAGAGAATCAAGGAATAAAAAAATCTTCATCATTAAATAAAAGACATTTTCAAATAATTATGAGAATCTCATTAATTAATCTCTGTGTTGATGATTAAATCAAATATTTGAATGTTATCAATTAAAATTAGGTTTTTACATTTGTACCCTTCTTAGATTTGCAATATTAGTTAGGCACCTCCCTTTTTTACAATAGCAAATGTGATCCAAACTTTTTGGGTAATTAAAAATTATTCATCTTGGGTTGGTTTACAGTCGTTCCGTTCCCAAAAGGATATTATCTCAGGGGTAAATGTGTAATTGAAAAGAAAAGGCTAGGACATAAGTTTAATTTTTTTTTTAAATTATTGGGGGTACAATTGTAAGAAAATTCTAATAAATAGGATTAGGTTTGTATAAATCAAGATTTGATTTATCTAATTAACAGAAAAACCAAAAGAAGGGCCCGAGAAATAACGATGCAAGAAGGTAAGAGTACAACAAATATTCCAAAAAAAGGAGAGGCAAAACTGATATTGCAAAAATTTAAGAGGGTGCACAACAATAAAAATGCACATTTAATCTCCATTAAGATCATGATTGTACAAATTAAAGTTAGCACTCACATGGAGGGAAAATTAAACATAGACATTAGGCAGACATGAGAGGTACATTTTTATTGAACTATAGAATGTATTTTAGTGGAACTCATTGCATGTACAAACAGGCTAATACTACGAAATTCCGGTGGTTTTAAATGATTTTCATGCTGCCCCAACAATCACAACAACAAACACGGCTTTTAAAAACATATATTTTGATTACAGTTTCTAGAGTAATTAGTCAATGATAATGATAGGCATTTTCAAATAAAATTATCTTTTATATTTACGTTACTCATACCGACCAATTTGAGCAATGACATGTACCCAATACAACGAGAAACTCATGTATAAAAAGTGCCATGTACAGAAATTACACTGCTGGTGGCAAATGCGGCGAAAATATCTAAAATATTCGTCCTTGTTTGATGCAGGAAAACACATATCAATTATTTAGTTAATTGATATAGCCTGCAACATCGTGTCAACCACGCGTCTTCATGTGATAATTTCTCGGTTGTCTCGATAAAGCAACTGCCTGGGGACAGAGATTTCAAGCCGGTTTAGCAAGCAAACAATGATCAAGTCGTTGCTATCGCTGTTGTTCGGAATAGTATGATACGCCAAATCAGCGGTGGGAGGATGCTTGAGGAGATGTCGCATTCCACGATATATATTATCGTGAATTAATTGAAGAGAATAGCTTATATTCGCTGTCAAGTGAAAAAAATAACCCAACAAGGGACAGGTCTCATGCAACTTCCGACGGTAGAGGTCGCTGTACGCCGCTGTAACATTACACTCGTCATGCTCTGCAGTTTCTCGTTGGCTTCCACCTTATTAAATATGACACCACCTTTGGTTAATCACCGATGATAATAGAGTGTCATATGCAATGGAGTGGTCAACTCCATTTTATCCGCGTCCACGATCACAGTTGTATTTTATATTTCAAATTAGCAACGAATTATACATCCGTTGCTATATTGCTAGCTACGGTGCGTATGTGTCAATTGTTCATTTTTGCAGCAGCCTCCTTGCAAGGATCTTGGTGAAAAATCCGGTCATCGATTCTCTTGGGATGACGTAAGAAGTAAAGATGAAGTCTTTTTGTATCGTGTTTATAATGGCTATTTACCCTAATGTGTTTGGTACTCTCATGGAAAGTTGGATTGTCGACAATGAATACCTGCAATCCTTATTGTCATATAGCAACTACATGGGAGGAGGTGCATCAATAGCTAGGCTAGTCAATACTGATCTGGCAGGCGTTGTCTCAGTGCTCCCCTGCTCCGTCGCTCTATGTTCGGATTCAGCACTCGACCAAGAAACCACAGTCTGCTTCTTGCTTTTCCATGAGACCATTGAATTCCAAATGAAGGATGCAAGACTTCTTGTCCTTAGGACATTCAACGTAGCCGGTATCTGCAAAGGCCTTTATGGAAAAAGATATCCTTCCACTAAATAACAACCTATACTTGGAAAAAAACTTCAAATATCTTAGAATCATGCAGACTGCACCATGTAAGCATCTCGTAGTTATTCCATATCAAGATAGTCGATTTAAATAAAGACAACTCACACATCACGGAAGCATGGAGATCGTATCATATGCAATCTAGGTCAACTAATCATACTAGTCGACACAGCAACAGAATTTAAGAAATTTTCGATGAAACCACATGACATGAGAACCATTCTCATGTCATTTCATCTAGATCACAAATAAGTATTAGGGTTACCTCTTGTAGAGTGATCGCAATCCTCGTGTTTCGAAATGAAGAGACCTCCTATCTCAAGTTCGATTCGACGTAGACAACACTTACAGGCACGTGGATGAAATATATGCTCCCTGCAATCCTTGGTGATGATCCAAGCGTAGAACCTCCTAATTTCACATGAATTGCATCATCTTCCTCACGAGTACGAAGCACTAAAGAAGACATAGATCCACGAGCAGTCGATTCGGTAGCACAATGACATAACAATGACGACGATGCTTTCCATAAACCCCAGAGTGGACAGTCACTTGGCGTTGATATAGACAACATACAAACATGTATAGAGAGGGGGGAGAGAGAGAGAGAGAGAGAGATTTTATGTAACTATTGCATTTCATACCATTAGAGAGGGCTAGTTAGCCTTTCTTTTATAACAAATTGGATGTCCATGGATCCCAATCCATGTGCAAACATAATCTATGGTGAAGATTAATTTGTGCTTTAAGATCCATGGCGAAGATTTTATGACAACAATTTGCAATGATAATTAATTTAAACAAATAAATAATATTGAAGACATTCTTCAATAGAATTAATTTCCATTAAACCAATTATATATGGAATAATAAGAAGGAGGAGATCTTCATTACAAAATAGGGTGGACGGCCACCTTGGTGAAATTCTCCTTGTTGTCAACCACTCCTATTAGGAGTGGAGCCTTCTCCTCTTTCTAATTAATGATCTTCTCAATCTCATCATATTTTTCAAATGTTGCAACAACTTTTGTTGCTTGAATTTTACCAAATTAATTCTAAATTATTTTGTGATAATTCCAATCATACCAATTATAATTATGAATCAATTTCATCCATCTAATATTAAATATAAATCACATTTACATGTAATTGTACAATATGAATCCAATTCATATTTAATTGTAATTCACATTAACTAATAAATTGTAGATAATTAAATCTCTCTTATGATATTATGATTCATATTCATAGTACTTATGATTGTTGTGTATAGTACAATCCATATTAATGATATCCATGATATTTTAAAACAATTTAATTATGTCAATTATCTCTCTATATATATCCAAATAATTTGAATCAAATCCATATTATTAATGATAATTAACTCATATTTAATCATCAATTTCCCAATGCTTATATATTGTCAAACAAGTGAATTATTCTTGAATTCTTTCAAGAACAATATCCCTTCTCTACGAATAATTAGAGATGAGGAGAGGGAAGTTGTATATTCCATGTATAGTGACTTAGAAAATGAGATCTAAGCTCATATCCAGATCTTGAAGACCTCTCAGAGTTGTCTGATCAAGTCAAATAGAATATCTAATCTTCAATGTATATGAATCGTATTCATATCTATGTCCAACATTTGGACTTAGATTAGATAATCAATCTGTCGGATGGAGTCATTTAAATCCAAACATGTCTCATTACACCCTCAGAATGAAAGTGTCATGGTCATGCAACCGATTAAGATCACATCACCCTCAAGTATTCCTAATACCCGTACATCCTGCATAATGGAAGACCTAGAATAAATCCTGATGTTTTGATCACTTTTGAAATGTCTCCTTCAGGGTTTTATCATTAAGTTTCTCATTCTCTTGTTAGGAATGTGTATTGATCATATGCTTTCTAAAAACATAAATCATACCTTCAAATCATGTCTTATTTCCAAAATAAGATGACCAATGTTGGAATTTGGTTTGTCCTAATATCTCATGAGTGAGCACATATCTTCTCATTCAGTAATGAACATGCATGATACCTTTGAGAGATCATATTACTCATGTCCTCGTATGCACACCAGCTCGTCAGTGTATAGACCTTGATTCGGTCATCAACCTAATGGTCTGCCTAATGTACATACTCAGACATATAGTAAAACGTATGTCTCCGATCAGAAGATGTCTGCCAATACGTTACAACATACAATATAGGTCTTAGTTATCTCGATCCCGTTAAGTCAACTCATTAACCTAACTCATCCAACACCTCCGAATCTCTATTCCTATGCGGAGGGCCTGCATTAAGAGGTTAGTTAGATGTTGATAATTTAATTCGCTAGAGGTATCTAGCATCTGATCTTTGAAGTCCTGGGATGTCTAACAAGTCAGATTCAGTAATTGTTGTATCAGTGCCTCTCTTGGCTCTCAATACCCGAACAAATCAACAATCAACCAATGATATAGAATAAATAGCAAATAAGCAGCAGGGTAATATTTATTATACCATATAAATAGATGTGTAAAGCAAGAAAATGTAGGGATCGAACCATTGAGAACATGGTGGAGATGTTTAATTATTATTAATTATTAAAAAGTCAAAATAATAATTATTAATTTCTGTATTTTCTATTTTTATATTGCTTTTAATTTATATTTAATTTCTATGAATTTTTAATTCTTTTATATTTTTTATATTTTCAATTTGGAAATTTTATTTCTTTTTAATGTTGTGAATTTTTAATTTTTTTATTTTTAAAGTATAATATTTATTTATACATAGTAATAATATTATTATGGATATTATAAATAGGGGAAAATGGAGTTATAAATGATTTATATAGGGTTTTAGTATTATAAATATATATCCAAAATTAAGGAAGTAAAATCTTTTTTGTATTTTTGATATTTTCCTTTATTTTTTTATTTTTTAGATAATTTTTGCTAATGTTTTTATGTTTTTAATATATAAAATACACCAAAATAGTTAATATAATAAATAGGTTGAATTTTTTGGATTTTAAAAATAGATAATACGTTTGAAATTTTGTAAAACTATTTTTAATAAAAAAACATATAATATAAATAAAAATATGTTATAGAAAACTATTTTTTGGAAATTTAAATATTTTCTACTGATTTTTATGGTCTTTTTAGGGGTTAATTATTTTTAAGGTTTCTTCTAATATTTTTTTGTGATTTTTGGTCTGTAGCTAGTATATATAGTAATATATATGCTATAATTTTTTTGGAAATTTTTAAGTTGATTTTATATTTTTTTTATTTTTATGTATAAATAGGGAATAAAGACCTCTTTCTTGATTTTTAGAAAATATTAAAATGAAATAAAAGTCTAACAAAAATGATGGCATTAACAAGTATACTAAGAGGCATCTACCATATTTTCCCCAATATTTTAAAGTACTAGGTCTATTTAATAAAAATACCACATGGCATGGGAACCATTCCCATGTCATTTCATCTAGATCACAAATAAGTACTAGGGTTACCTCTTGTAGCTTGATCGCAATCCTTGTGTCTTTAAACGAGGTGACTTCCTATCTCAAGTCCGATCCGACGTAGATAGCAATTGCAGGCGTGTGGATGAAATGTGTTCTCCCTACAATCCTAGGTGATTCAAGCCAAGAACCTCATAATTTCATCACATGAAATCCATCGTCTTCCTCACAAGAACGAACTATCGAAGAAGACAAAAATGAACGAGGAGTCAATCTGGCAGTACAACAATATTGCAATGTTGATGATGCTTTCCATAAACCCTAGGGTGGATGACCACTTGCGGTTGATATGGGCAGCCTATAAACATGTATAGATTTGGGGAGAGTGAGAGAGAAAGAGAGAGATTTTATGCATCAATTGCATTCCATAACATTAAAAAGGGATAGGGTTAGCTTTTCTTTTATAACAAATTAGATTTCCATGGATCCCAATCCATGTGCACACATAATCAGTGGTGTAGAATAATTTGTGCTTTAAAATCAGTGGTCTAGATTTGTATTGAAACAATTTGCAAAGATAATTAATTAATTTAAACAAATAAATATTATTGAAGACAGTCTTCAATAGAATTAAGTTACATTAAACCAATTATATGTGAAATAATAGGAAGGAGGAGATCCTCCTTCCAAAATTGGGTGGACAACCACCATGGAGTCTTTCTCCATGTGGTCATCCACTCCTATTAGGAGTGGAGCCTTCTCCTCTTTCCTAATTTATGTGATTCTCAATCTAATTTTATTTTCCAATGTTGCAACAACTTTTATTGCTTAAATTTTCACCAAATTAATTCTAAATTATTTTGTGATAAATCAATCATGTCAATGATAATTATGAATCATTTTCATCCCTCCAATATTAAATATAAATCACATTTACATTTAATTATACAATCTGAATCTAATTCATGTGAATTGTATAATGTGAATCCAATTCACATTAACTTATAAATTGTAAATCATACTTATAATTAAATCTCTCTTATGATATTATGAGTCATATTCATAATACTTATGATTATTGTGGATAGTGTGGTCCATATTAATCATATCCACGATAATTTAATACAATTTAATTGTCTCAATTATCTCTTTATATATGTCCAAATAATGTGAATCAAATCATATTACTAATGATAATTAAATCATATTTAATCATCAATTTTTCAATGCTCAGATATTATCAAAAAACTGATTATTCTTGAATTCTTTCAAGAACAATGTGCCTTCTCCGAGAATACTTAGAGATAAGGAGTAGGAAGTTGTATATTCCATGTATAGTGACTTGGATAGTGAGATCTACTCTCATATCTAAATCTTAAAAACCTCTTAGTGATGTATGGTCAAGTCAAGCCAAATATCTAATCTTCATTGCATCTGAATCATATTTGAATATATGTCCAACACTTGGACTAAGATTGGATAATCAATCTACTCAATGGAGTCACTAAAATCCAAACATGTTTCATCACTCCCTCGGAATGGAAGTGTCTTGGTCATGCAATCGGTTAGATCACATCAATGTCGAGTATTCCTAATACCCGTACATCCTGCATAATGGAAGACCTAGACTTGATGTTTTGATCACTTTTGAAATGTCTCCTTCAGGGTTTTATCTTTGTGTTTCTCATTCGTACGTTAGAAATTGGTATCGATCATATGCTTTCCTAAAGTATATATCATACATTCAAATCATGTCTTGTTTCCAAAATAAGATGACCAAAGTAAAAATTTGGTTTTTCCTAAAATCGCATGAGTGAGCTCATATCTTATTGTTAAGTAGTGAACATGTATGATCCCTTTGAGAGATCATATTACTCATATGCCCTTTGTATGCACACTAGCTCGCAGTGTATAGACCTTGATTATGTCATCAAGCTAACAGTCTGCCTAATGTACATACTCAAACCTAAAGTATACATATGTCTACGGTCAGAAGATGTGTGCCAATACGTGACAGCATATGATATAGGACTTAGTTATCTCGATCTCGTTAAGTCAACTCATTGACCTATCTCATCCAACACCACTGAATCTCCATTCCTACGTAGAGGGCCAACATCAAGAGGTTGCTTAGATGTTGATAATTCAATTCGCTTGAGGTATATAGCATCCGATCTTTGAGGGAATGGGGTGTATGATAAGTCAGATCAGATAAGTGTTATATCGATGCCTCTCTTGTCTCTTACTACCCGAATAAATGGAATAGATCAACAATCAACCAACGATATATAATACAAAATGAATAAAATGTGGGGTGAAATTTATTATACCCTACAAATAAATGTGTATAGTCAGCAAGTATAGGGGTCGAACCACTGAGAGAACAGGGGATAAGTATAATTATTATTAGTTAATAAGAACTAATAATAATTATTATTTGTGTTTTTCTATTGCTTTTTTTATTTTTGTCATTTTTAATTATATTTAATTTTAATGAATTTTATTTTATATTTTCAATTTTCAATTTTTATTTTCTTTTTAATTTTATAAAATTTAATTTCTTTTTTATTTTTAAAGTATAATAAGTATTTCTTTATAATTAAAATATTATTATAATTAATATAAATAGGGTAAATGGAGTTGCATATGTTATATATAGGGTTTTAGGATTTCAGATATATAAATACTAAATATTAATGAAATAAAATATTTTTGTATTTATGATATTTTTCTTAATTTTTATTTTAATATAGTTTTACTAACTTTTATTTGTTTCTAAGGTATTATATATACCACAGGCTGAATTATTTTGTGTATTAAAAATAGATAATAAGTCCAAAATTTCCCAATTTTTTTTAATATATTGTACATAATATAAATAAAAATACATGATAGAAAATGTTTTTAGTTTTAAATAATTTTTAATGATTTTTATGTTATTTTTAAGGTTTTTATTATTTTTAAGGGTTTCTTTTTATATTTTCTATATTTTTGTTATGTAGGTAGTATCCATAGTAATATATACGTTATAATTTTTTGGAATTTTTTTAAGTTGGTTTTATATTTTTCTGGATTGTTATATATAAATAGGTAATAACTAGCTCTTTCTTGATTTTTTAGAAAAAAGGAAAATACAATAAAAGTCTAAACAAAAAAGAGGGTGTTAACAAGTTTGCTAAGAGCCCTCTACCATAGTTTCCCCAATATTTTAAAGCACTAGACCAATTTAATAAAAATAAAAACTCATCAAATAAAAAACATGCTTGGGAGGAGTATATTTGCAATAAAAATAAACTACAAGTTTCAACATGGAAATATCCCCAAAATTAAGACTTAGTTTACAAATTTTAAAAAATAAACATAAATAACTAAATACCATAAGGCCATCAATGCAAAAAACACGACGCCTCACTAATGAATCCTCATTTCATTGCCTTTATTCTTTCATTTTGACCTTTAAATCCCTACATAAATGCATGTATATATCATTAATTTGTGAAAATGACACTCTATAAATTACATAAAATACTATATAAAATACTTTATAATATTGTATTTAATTACAAAATTAAAGAACAGAGGAAAGAAAATAAAAAGAATGAAGTGTTAAAGGCATTGAATTACCCTAGAGCATGAGACCCAGTCATCATGATGACTTAGTCGATAAGGAATAAAGATGGGGAAGATAGGGCAATGAAATTGTACATAAAATACATGAAATCCTAGTTTTAAATTAAACAATAATTACATTTTGGGACCCATTTTATTTTATTATTTTTAAACTTAAATAATAAAACCCTCAACATCAATATTGTTCATAAAAATATAAAGAACAAAATTGATCTCACTAAAAAAAATGCACAATGTGTCGGGGGCATACAAAATAAAAAGCTGTAAAAAACATTGTAGACTTGTATCTTCTCCTACGTATTCAAAATTGACCAAACTCACCGTTATTATTCATAAAATAAAATTAGCTATTTAATGATGATGGTTTCATTCAATTTGTAGTTAAGATGAAAAAGTTAGGTTTTGGGCCTCCATTGTCCAATATACATGTATAAAATATTCATCGTATTTATTCTTTACTTTTTCACTTCATTATATTTTTATAATTTTATAAATATTTTTTAAAACAATTGAATATAAATTAAAACAAGATGAAACCATTAAAAATAAAATAAAATAATGTATTCCAATACATAGATGAAGGATACCTATATATACCTATAGGATATATGTAAAGAATTAATTAATTATGTAAATAAATTTTGAAAAATGAAAAAAATACATAAATATGTATTTAAATAAATTAAAATTATATAATATACCTATATCATAATAAAATACAAAATATAAATTAAAAATAAAATATACATGATACAATTATATTATCTATAATTATACATGTAAATATTAACCTATAATAAATAGCCTTGTAAAAATAAATTAAAAAGGCATTAATCACTACATTAAATTACTAACATTTCTTGTTTTAGTAAAAGATTGATTAATTCATTTATTATTTTTAAATGAATTTACAAGATATTTCTGCCTTGGAATTATCCGGCTGGTCCACATGGACCAACCAGATCGTGTCGTGAGTTGACCTCTGTCAATTGCACGGTCCCCCTTCGCCACCATGTCAGACCACATTTATACCTCATTTTCTCACCAATTTCATGCCATAACCATACCTTCCCATGCATAGAGCCTTCCACCTCCGTGCAACCCTGACATCCCTCACACTCCCCCACTCATGAATTTCAACCAACTCCTACTCCTTTGCATGCCACCTTGTCTCGAACTTTGCCACCTTCTTCATCTTTAAATCCCGACCACCTCTGCCTTTTTTCTTTTGATGTCTCTTGGAGTCACTCCTAGCCCCTCAGTTCAACCCTTAAGCTAGAGATTGGTGACAGGAGTCAAGAGTTGTTGTTCTGCAACGAGGAGGAGTCTCACGGAAAGAGATCCAACCATCGCCGGCCTTCTGTCGGTGGTTTTGCCTCTTCGACCCCAGGTCGAATCCATGCCATTTTCCAATCATTCATTGGTGGTTTTAGGTATTAAATTTCATTTCTGTTGTTTAATTCTAGCTTTTACCTAATAGATTATGTTAATTTAAGAACCCTCATGTTGACCTGGAGCTCGAGCTCCCGAGCAAATTACTCTTCCTTCGAGAACTTTCCACGCCAACATCCATCTCTTCCACCTTCTCCATGATTCCCCTAATATTTGGCAAATCAAAGCTTTACTTCTCTGTCCCTCAGTGGAGGTTCGTTGCACCATCAATCCCTTTACCTTCCAGCTTCAGCACATGGTCAAGGCAAATCACCTCATGCCACTGGATGTTTTGATGTAGGTCTCATTGATTGATCATCCACATGGAGTCCAGAATCAACGGAAAATAGTACTCTAGGTCTTATGAAGCAGACCTCCCCCAAGTCATCATCGATAACATCGAGAATTCATCAGGGGATACCTGCATAAGCGGAGGAGCCCTCGTAAGCTATAGCAACCATCATAGAGAGGAACAGATGCCTGAGGCCGAAGGAAATTAAGAACGAAGCTCCCAACAACCTTGTTCTTGGGTGTTCTTCGTGAGTACCTATGAGCCGTCCGATGTGCGTCGACTTCCAGGTCTAATCTCCACAGCCCATTCCAGTTGAAGCATCGTCCTCCATACATTGGAGGATCTGTCATGTGTCAGCAAAAGAACAATTGGATGGAAGGCCAATATGTGGTGTAATTTGTATAAACCCCTTCCGTACATTTCATAGATATTAAATAACCCTGTAGATATTTAATTATATGTTAATTTTTGTCGAAATATTGCATCGAACCCCTGTATGTTTTGGAGATATAATTAGGCTCTCTATCAACTTAGCTCATGTGGCCCCGTTGAATTTTTTTTGGGTATTTTGCATATAACACCTCACATTTATTTTATATTACAGGTATTTATCTGCCAACTTGTATGATTTTTATTTTTGCTTTTCTATTTTTTTATAAAAAGTTGGCATGCTCCAAAAATTTGAAAAAAAATGAGAAAATACCTAATATGATGCGCATTCACGCCATGTATTTCGTTTAGCATTTTTCTTGCATAGTCTATTTATTAAAAAAATTAAAAGGAGCGTTATTATTCCCTGCTTGACAGTAACATTACAAAAAATTTTAAAACCCCCTTTAAAATTCCAAGAACATAGATATTATTTATTACTATATTTTATCATTACAGACTAAAACTCACTAAAAATATTAAAGAAAAATCAAAAAATAGAAACCCTCTCTAACACTGAAAAATTATAAAATAATTTCAAAAACCCCAAAGAATTAGTTTTCGATCCTATAATTTTATATATACATATTCCTATATATTAAAAATAGTTTTGAGAATTTTGGACCACTTTCATATTTTAAAATCTCAAAATAATTTGACATATTTAACTAGTCCCTGATTTTACTGTATTGAATTATAAAAATAGATAAAATTAGCAAAAATCCCCCAAAAATCAAAACATAGAAGAATAAATAAATAAACACACAAATATTTTATTTTGTAATTGTTGACTATATATAGCTATATTTATTAATAGAATTCCCTATATTAAATTTATATACATATGCATAGTTATATATACATATTATTATTAATTATTATAAATACCTTAAAAAATATTTTAGACCCTTTAGAAAAAGTGTTTTTATTTGTGCTTCTTGTTATTTATATATTTATTATATATATTATATATATTCTTTATATTATACATATTACATATACTTATTTATACACTTATTATATATAAAAAACAAATTAAAAAATAAAATATAAAATATAATTTAAAAATTATAAATAAAAAATAAAATAAAAAACCCATAAAAACACTAAGTATAGTACAACTAGATATATACATAAATACATTATTATTTAGAGATAAATAATAATACCGCTACACCCAATTGTTCCCTGTGTTGAACACCCTACTCATACTTGCACATTATACACATTTATTTATAGGGTTTATAATAAATTTTAACCTGCTTTATTTTACATTATTCTATCTTTCATTTGTGGTTTGATTGTTTGAATTCTTGGTTCGTAATTGGCCACCTCAGCGATACTGTCAGTCCCACCTTGTGTGGACCACTTTACGACAGCCTCTATAGCTAATATTTCAAATGGTACTGTTGCCAGGGAGCAACGCGTAGTGTAGAATTTTGTATATTATTATTTACATTGTTCTTCTATCTTTTATTTTTCATTCATTTTTTATAATTATTTTACCAGCTTATGGTCAATGTTATCTTTGTTGACTTTCTTGTGAGGGACCACATGGTGATGGGGAATTCCTATGAATTTGATGCACGCGAGCTGTGAGGAGATTGGTTTGTTCTCTTGTAGAGCCAATCGGAGAGAGCAGGAGAGAGGGATAGACGTAGTGAAGAGCATATCATTTTAGCATTTTATTTTTATTTATGAGAGAGAGTTTTTATTTTATTTTTGTTTATTATTTTGTAATAATTCAAGACACTTGGACACTACTACTTCACGATGTCCATTAACATGGTGTCTGCTCACCTAGGGGCCTCGCCGGATTTTTCGTGTTTCAATGACTTTCTTTTTTTTATTTCACACGTTTTGAGTTTTTCGCCTTTTATTTTTATTTGTTTTATATGATTGAGCCCTAGCTTAGGATTGCTTGCTCAATAGTCTAAGGTCAACTGCCCTAATTATTGCATGTGCCTATAGATCTTACTCTTGGACTTAGACAAATTAATAATTGAATACTTAGATTTGGAATCGAGCATCGAGAGAGACTCTATACAGGACTAGTAGAACCAATTGCGGCGGGCACCAAAGAGTCTCCAACACCGATTTTTGGGTTTCATTTTTGAGTAATTAGCATATGTTCTTCACGCTAATAGAAACTCCTATACTAGGATGATTTCATTTGCTTGCATCTGCGTATAGAATAGGTTTCAATTCTTTTTAGCATCCTGCACGAAGAGAGCTGGGAAGCAAGGTGAGCATCTTTTGACTGAGCATACATCATTGATTTTCACTTGCATTGATTTTCTGATCTTTTACATTGATTTTGATCACCTTAAAACTGAAGGAATCAAAACCCCGTTAGGCATTGTTCATCCAAAAATACCAAAAAAAGTGATAACTAATAAAATTGAGACTTTTAATTCTACTCGATCCTAAAATCAAACATAAAAAATAAATCATTGTTTTGGGGAGAGTAACCCCATCATTGTTGACATATACTTTCCAGAACAAGAGAGGCACACACCTAAGGAATAGAGCCTCCAACCCTGGACTTTTGCCTTAAGTGCTTGGGTCGGCCCCCGGGCCTGGTTATTGTTGGAAGCACTTGCCTCTGACTATAGAAGAAGTGGTGCCGGTGTTGTGGTTAGTGTGCTACGTTGACTAGAACATAACCAGTCTAAGTGAAAGCACAAGTGAGCTTGTAAATTAGTATATTATCACCTAACTCTAAAATTAATAAGATAAAAGATCGAATTTACAGTCTTCATTTTGTTGAGTTGGTGAATTGAGGGGTTTAGTTTGTTGGTATTTGTATGCACGCTCGACCGACTCTTCATATTTACGCCTTTTACTTTCATATCATGACTTGATTATCGTGATATCCTGGTCTCCATCTTTTATCAAACTTGGCAAACTAGAGTTATTTTTATCCGAACTTCACGGATCCTTCTTCTTCTCCATTCAGTACACCTCCATTTTAAGGAGGACTTTGCTCCTGATTCTTATTTTGTGCATATCCACTCCATCCATGATTTTAGGCATTGGATTTTCATTACTGCCCACCACTACCATCACAATGCATACCATATCACCCTCCTGATACTGAGTTGTTGGAGTCACCTCTCTTGGACACCACTCTTGAGTACATGACCTAAGTAGTGAAGCAAATGTGGAAGAGGATATATGACTTCACTAGTATAAATAAGAGCCGCACTGTCTCTTCAACCTTCGTGACCATGGATTTACGAGAGGACAACCATGAGAGCTTGTAATCACCCAAAATACAAAAAATAAGAAAAATATAAAAAGATAAAAAGATAATAATGGGAAACACCTAGCCAGGTTAGTCTGTGAGGAGAGGACACCCATGCCAAATTTTTTGTCCACACATACATTCACCATAGTTCCCATCTCCTTTACCCCCAAAGGTGATACTGTACAGACTGCTCTTAGTCATCCTAGTGTAGATAATGATTCCAATCTTTTTCCTACTATGTAAGAGAAAGAAAATCTTAAAAAAATAATGACCAACCCTAAAGTAGTGGTAGCTATTCAGGATATTATTGAAGCTACATTTCAAAAGGTCATTAAACAAATGTATGTGCCCATACCCAAGAAAAGAAAAAGATGATGCAAGACTGAGCGACACCTTCTCACCACGGCCAATGCACATGCCATCACCCAATGTCTGCCTACTAAGAAATGGGACACTAGTACACCCCTCGTGAGATGTGTCATTACTTACCACCATTGTGATCACACTCTCCTTGACGGTAATGCATCGATTAATATCATACTCTTGTCACTCGTACAATCTCATAGTCTCAAGCCCCTCAAGAAAATCAGGATGATTTGTTAATTCGTTGATGGATTAATAAAGAGGTCAAAGGGTAATCTTGAAAATGTCGTCATTTAGATCCATGGCATGAGATTCACAGTAGATTTTGTTGTGGTGCCCATGGAGACCTTCACCTCTATGGAGCGCACTCCAATTATCATGGGACGACCCTTTCTCGCTATCGTGAGAGCCATTATTAATTATGGATATGGAGAGTTACGCTTTCGTTCTAAGAACAAGTGCATTTCGATTGAGAGATCACAACCCCCACTGCCAGCTAGGAACCAACATCTGATGAAAGTATACCTGTGTTAGACAACCTCGAGGACTATGACCTATATACGGATATCAGAGAGGTTTGTCTTATCATGGATGAAGCTAAGACCTGAGACTTCCTATTCAGTGAGGAAGAATCATAAAGCATAGACATTGGAATTCCCTCTTCCAATCTATGGCGACGTGTTGATGAGATCCGCAGTATTTACACCATAGACACCTTAGTGAAGGGGCAGATTTAGGAGAGACTTCCCATAATGAACATGACCACACTACTTCCACTAATGATTTCGTGCCTTTTCATTTTGAGATCGATGAGGATCTATACCATGTCGATCCTGTTCAGGCTGTGTCAGCTGACGACCTTGATATTTACTTGTACCTTGTTAGATCCATTCCTCAACGATCGCGCAAGAAGGTATGCTTTCTACCTTCTTGATCATTCTATAGCCACCACTTTGTATATCAACTTTTGTTTCTTTCCTTCCATCTATCGTTCCCTCATCCACCTCGATCTGTGTGTTTGCCTTGTTTAGGATGTACTTATTCTAAGTATAGGGGTGGTGTATGAGTGGATTGTTATTTCTTCATTTCGTTTCATCACTCTTGTTATTGCATATACTTAAGGATCTTTTACCCTAAGTACAGGGGTGATGCGTACACTCCCGCAACGCTTTTTCTTCTTTTTATCAGTTTGTTGATGTCCTCATCTGTCTCCTCTATTCTTGATTTTCTCTACTATACTTAGGGATCTTTTACCATAAGTATAGGGGAGACAGATTAATTTATTGATCTATTCATTCCCATTCTTGACCTTCCTTGCTTTGTACACAGTATGCTATACTTAGGATTAATTGATCATAAGTATAGGCGGACAGTCGATTTCTCATTCTTTTTTCTTTCGTCGTTGTAGTATAGGCTCTTTTATACTTAGTATGAGTTATGTATTCTTCTTTTCTCTCTCTGATTTATGAGTTTATAGCTCAAGCTAAGTATAGGGGGCCGTATATATGTTATATGTACTTTAATCATAACTCGTACTCTTGTATTTTCGAATAATATGGTTAAAATATTATATGGTTATACGATTGATTAATTCTAAAGAATAAACCTGTAAAAATGCATATAAAATTCTTCAACATTCGTTGTATATACTAATTAATAAATTAGGTCCAAAATATTTTGCAAAATTATTTGAAAGATGGATGGACATTAATTGCAAAATCTTAAGAAAATCGTTTGGAAAACTTTTTTTGAAATATTTTCAAACCTTCGTAAAAATGTTTTGTTTATCAAAATATCTTTTATTTGTTTGAATAAAATGTTTTATAAATCTATTTGCAAACGCTTTACAAAATGGTTGCAAAAATACTTTGAAAAAACTGTACATAGTGTTTGAAAAAACTTTGCAAAATGATTTTCAAAATTATATAAATATTTGCAAAAAAATTTTGTCAAAACATTTTTCAAAATTCCATTTTAAAAATGTTTGTCAATATATTTTCAAATTATTATCAGGACCTTGTACATAATGATTGCAAATAAAAAGTCTTTACAAACATTGTACCTATAAACAACTCTAACTTAATTTCAGTAAATATCCAGTGTAAATTCTTTCATCCAACTCTTATAAACAACAATAAGCACTCCTGTGTAAATGGACACACATAATTATTGAATGATATGGGAAAATCCTTAAGCGCATCATGGAAGCGCGAGGATCTCATCATATGCGATCGGGAGCGACTAGTTGATAGTTACTTGGGGCAATGTGAATTAAAATAATTTGAAACGATGAAACCACATGATCCGAGAACACTTCTCGGATCGTTTCATCTAAACCACAATTAGGTAATAAGGTTACCTCTTGAAGTGTGATTGTGATCGAGTCTCTAAATGAAGAAACCTCCTATCTCAAGTCTGATCCGACTGAAGAGATGCTTGTGTTGTGCTGGTGAGATGCATGCTACTCGCAATCCATGTTGATTATCCAAGAAATGAATCTCCTCATCTCATCTTACAAGATTCGATGTCTTCTTCACGAGCGAGGCGCACCGAAGGAGACGAAGATCCGTGAGCAAACGATCTGGCAACATAACGACGATGCGACGGTGATGGCGACTCTCTTTAGGGCTCCATGGTGGAAGGTCACATTGAGAGAGATAGAGAGACTTGGCATATGGAGAGAGAGGGGTGAGAGCATAATTTCATTGTGTAAAGAAGAACTAGGGTTGCATCTTCTTATTATTTTGGGAATCCATGGATCACAATCCATGGGAAACACTAAATCAATGGTTAGATTGATTTGTGTTTTTAATCAATGGCCATGATCTTTGTTTCTTAACAAAGCAACACCAATTAATTTACATGAAATTTAATGTATATTGAATTATCATCGATATAATTTAATTTAATTTAATCAATAGAGATAAGAGGATAAAGAGGGAGTCCATCTTCTAAAAATAGGGTGGACGGTCATTCTTGAACAAGTCAAGGAAGGCCATCCACTCACCATGGAAGGTGGCTCCTCTTCTTTATTTTATGTGACATTTTATATCTCACATAATCCTCTAACTATTTAAAATAATACTTGTTGTAAATTTATTCACACAAATAATTCATAATTATTTTGTGAACATTGTAATCATGCCATTGGAAATTTGTGAATCACATTCACAGTCTAAAATAAAATGTAAATTATATTTTCAATTAATTATCCAATGTGAATCCAATTGACATTAATAATTAACCAACAAATATAAATTACAATAGACTCTCTCTAATATATTATAAATGACATTTACAATATATATATATGATTAATATGGATAGTGGTAATAAAAATCAAATGCTGGCAGGGACCATTTTGCAAATAAAAACAAGTATCCACGTATTACAGAGCCTTCAAACAAAATCTAGTGGCAAGTGTGTAATTTATCCACATATATTCAAATTAATCTCGCATTGGTGGGGCATAAATGCAATTTCCTCAAGTCCTATGTCCCTTAAAATAATTTCTTCATAAATATTAACACTTGATAAACAAAATATTGGACTAAAAAAATACAAGAACCTAGAAGGGTACATGCACAAAATGCCCACCTCATGTAGCGGACCACGTGAGGTGAGCTAGCATGGACATGGATGCAAATACAAGAAAAGGAAAGGGGTTCCTTGCAAAATAAATGCTTTTATTAACACTACATGCAAAATTTCTAGTATTAAAACAAAATAAAGAAAGACGAATGGGGTCATAAGCAATTACCTCCTTATTTGCGCATTAATGGACGGTCAGATGCTCATCACTTACATGATCGATGCTCTAAATAGACTAATACCACTTCACCATCAACGTCTGGGATTAAATCGTGCCCTTGATATGATGGTGGTGTAGGGCGAAGATCGAACGACGTTGATATGAACTGGAGTCGTGCCCCAATCTGACGGTGTTGGAGCCACCAAGACGAATAGGGAAGAACAACTCCGAGGAGATGCTTTGAGCGTGGAAATCTCGCATCTCTTGCCTCCATTATTGATGTTGATTGGTCCACCATCCTCCAGGGAGCCTTCCTCTTCGAGTGGTACCATTAAGAAGTTCTGGGTCGTTGGGAAGGGGCTTGGAGCTTATCGATGTTCTAAGTGCCTTGGGACCTTCTCATGCACTAAAATTGACCCTCTTCAGGTCCCTTACTGCTCGTACCTGCATAAGAAAGATCCTGGGCTTGAAGGAACTGCCTCAACCTGATTTGAAGCTGCTGCACATGAAGATGGGGGCAAGTAGAGGAGCTCCGATGAAGGGCAGAGGTGGAGCCCTGATTCGCGGATCCAAGGAGGGCTCGATTTTGTCAAAAGGTGAAATGGATGCAGAAAGCAAAAGGGAATGAAATTGGCATGGATTAGGGGGTCGAAATAGTCAGGAGCATGGTGGACCATGGCCGGAGCAGAGAGCTCTAGTGATCGAAGGAATTGAAATTCAGCTAAGCTAAAGATCTCATTGTGAAATAAAATGCATGAATGGAAAAGCTAAAAATAAATCTACGTAAGAATGGATAAAATGTTTGCAGCTCATACTTGGAAACCAGGGAGTAGAGGCCTCACTGGAGTGATGCGTAGGACTTCCTCCTCTCCTCCTTGTGCTTCCTCAAACCTTGGGGATGCTCTCTCTGTCACTAGGAACATACACACACACACAAAGGGCAAGGGGATTCATGACTCAAAGAGGGATCAAAGAATTAAAGGATGAATTGGGTTTTTATTTATATATAAGGGTTAGGGATAACTTTGATCGAGATTATTCCATGGCAGAATGGAGATCAAGTGAATCTAAAGATGGCGCGTGAAGGGCGATTGTGATGGGAATTGAATCGAAGAGGAGCTCGAGGCGATTTGGTAATCAAGGTGACCAAAAAATTCGAGGAAGTGAGGCGCTCGAGGTTCTAACAAGAATCAAAGAGGGGGGAAGTACAATTGATTTGAGTCAACTTTTAGGGTGTTCTGGTGGGTCCATGTGGACGGACCAGAAAAAAAGAATAAGAAAATAATCATAAAATCAAAAAACAATAGTAAATAAATTTATTAATTTTAGATTACAAAATAAGAAATGTTTATTAATTTATGTAGTATTTTATTCCTATTTTTATTTATTTTTATGAGGTTATGTATTACAAGTTATTATTTACATGTATTATCATAGGCATATTTACCTATGTATTGTATATTATATATTTTATTTTTATTTTGTATTTTTATAACTTAATTAAGTACACTGAAATATATTTTTATTTTATTTTTCTTAAGTTATTTGTACAATTAAATAAATGTATGGATTAATTACATAGGTATATGTATAGTGTATTCATCTATCTATTTTGTATACTATTTTATTTTAGTGTATTTATTATGGTTTTATTTTATTCTAAATATGTACATACACTATAATTAATATTTACAAAATTATAAACATATAAAATAAGTAAAAATGTAAAGAATAAATAAAATGAATATTTTATTCATGTATATTATACAATAAGGGTCCAAAACCTAACTTTTGCATTTTAACTCCAAATTAAATGAAACCACCTTCATTAAATAGCTAATAAAAATTTTATATATAATTAAAGTGATTTTGATGCTTTTTGAGTTCATATGGAGAAGATATTGGTCTGGGAACTTTGGGTTTTGGAATTTTTATTCTGAGTGTAAAATGTACATTATATATTATTTTTAGATGAAATCAATTTTGTAATTTTCTATGTATTTTTATCTACAACATGTGCAAATTTTCTTTATTTGAGGTATAAGTAATAAAGAATAAAATAGGTCCCAAAAATACATTATTGAAGATTTCTATTATGCTTTCTGTACAATTCAATTGCCCTATCTCCCACCTACTTTATTCCATATCGATCCAATCATCATGATGCCTGGCTCTTGGGGGCAAGGGTCATTCAGTGTCCTTGACACCTCATTCTTTTTCTTTTCATTTCTTTATTCTTTTATTTTGGAATTAGTTGTAGTATTTTATCCAATATTTATACAGTAAATAATATATGTTAATTTATGCAAAATAATGATATTTACTTGCATTTAGTTAGGTCATAAAAGGCCAAAATGTTATAATAAAGGTGATGAAATGGAGATTCATCACCTAGTTGAAAACTTCAAGACAATATCAACTATTTAAGTCGAGAGGAGCCTCTATTATTGATTGACCAATGTTGGAGTCAATTTGATTACTCAACTTCAAAAGATAATTTGGTCAATTAAGCATGCACTCTAAATCAAGAAAGGCATGTGTATTAAATACATATGTAGTAGTTTTGCAAAAAAAGCCCCCATGCATTTTGGTAATAACACAAATGTTCTAGTAACAGTCATGTGTAACACATGCATTGGGAGTTCTACAAGGCAAGCCCAATGCCTTCTGGAATCTAAGATTCAATCCTATCATGCTTGGTTTTGTATATCATCTAAGTTTATAACTTTACATTTACATCGATGTGTTTGATGGCTATTATCTTTCAAGTCTTGCAATATTTTTAATGTAAATTTTTATAAGGTAAGGACTTTATGATACAGTTTCTACTCAAAATTGAGGATTTTTGGATTTGATTTTGATTTATAATAAATTTTTTGAATGGAATGTTTTGCCGAATTAATTCATAATAAATCATAGATATAACATTTTAACTCGAAATTTGAATATGTTGTAGCTCTAATGCATATCTAGTTACTGCTAAAATGTTGGACATATATTGGAATTTGGGTCTTCTAGTATTTAATTTTTTAAATTTTAAAAATAAGAAATACTCCAAGATAGCTTTCACTTGAAAGCACATATCATTTTTTAATTGAATTTTTTATTCCCATTTGATATTTTTAAAAATCATAAATTATAAAGCCTTAAATTTTTATATTCAATTTTTATTCAAAAATTCAGTAAGTGTGCATTTTATAATTGACACACAATCCCTCAAAAAAGAGTTTTAAAATTCCATGTCTTTTTCCTAAAAATCCAACAAATATTGCAAAACTTATAAAATCCATGTAACATTCACTAGACTCATACCCTAAAAACAAAATCCCATTTTGTATCTTTGAACCTCATCTCTATTTTAAAAATACCTAGAAGATTTTAGAGCTTTTTACTAATTATTAGCATGATCTTTTCTCTCTTGTAATTTCATTATATTTTCTTTCTTTTATTTCTGATTTAAGAAAAAAGCTAAAAATATAAAAACTTTGAAACTCTCTTCAAAAACCCCTTTTAAATATTTAAAATCCAAAATAAAACTTCTTTATTTTTACCTATAATGTCCATCTCACCACACACTGCCCATATCATCTTAATAGAGGAAGACAACCCCAAAGCAACATTAGTCTACATTTAAAATTCTAAAATTCTTAAAAACCAAAATAATTTTCTTGTAAAAAATAAAAACAATAATTTCTAAAAACAAATAAAAATAAAACAATATTAATCAAATAAATATCTTAGATTCCACAAAAATAGTTGTCTTTGAAGTCATTTATTGCACTTGTACACATAATATTCATCATTTGTCTTACATGCACCTCAATAGCTTTTTAAAGACTACCTCCTTGAGTTCAGCCCTAGGATTTGTCGAAGCTAAATAAACATCGTAGACATATCCTTCCTATCTTTTGTTTTGAGCTCCCTCTTCCTCGAACTACATCGATAGATAAGACCCAACTTTTCTCTCATGCAAAAACAACATGGATCATTCACCTCCACCAAGAACACTTGGTGACTTTGTAACAATTCTATTTATATGAATTTGCTAATGGAATCATCTATGATCCTTCTATTCACATGATCTCTTTGGAGTAGCCTTAAGGATTCTAAAACAAAAGAAAATGCGGAGCTTAAAATATAAAAAGGAATAGGTTTGTTTTGATAATAAGATATTATCTATTATCTACTATTTTCAAATGATTTTTTGAACGTGTAACCTTCACTGTTTGATAGTGTAAAAAAGAAGTGTATAGAAACATTTTTCATACATTTTTATGTTTTTGAAAAAAAGGAAAGAAATTTTTAATTATTTTTATCACACTTCGCTATTTTACTTTTTCAAAATACATCAAATTAGTTTTATTATCCTAAAAGGAGGAGACTATTGGATCACGAACTCATGCATATATGTTTTAAAAATGACAAAAGTTTTGTTGAATTAGTTTGTATTTTATATGTCAAGCAATATAAGGACTTGATGATGAATGATGTGAAGAATAAACTAAGGAATTGTGCAGATTGACGGAGCATGCTGGCTACAAGCTCAAGCTATAAAGCTCATGAGAAAAAACATAAAAACGTTACTCGATGAAGACAAAGCTATGATGAAGATCGACAAGAGGAAATGATTAGGAGTTCCAAGTGTTGTTATTTTATCAAATAGTTGCTTGACTAGGTTTCCAGTTGACTAAATTTTGTTCAGCCAACCAATGACTTTGATCATCAAGTAATTTTGTTAAAATAGTCCACTCAACATTAATCGATGACATCGTTTGGACCGAAAAACTTATCAACCGACTCGCCATTTTGAACATTTGACTGATTGATGGGTTCAGCTAAGTGAAGATTATTTCAAGTGACTAGTCTTAACAAGGGTAGTTATTTTGAATTGCATCATTTACTTTAGCCCACTAACACAACATTTTACTTAGTGATGTGCAATAACAAACCAAAATAGTTACATATAGGCCTTATAAATGGAGACTGAAGGCTTTCATTTCTAATCACTCTTTTACAAGCAAATTTGTCTTATTTTTCACTTTCATCTTTCTAATGCCAAAAGAAGAGAGTCGTGCATTGAGTTTGACTCCATTTTTAGTTAAAGAAGAAGAAGGAAGAAGTATTTCATGTAATGGTGCTCCATTGCATTGAATTTGTACAATTGACCTGTAAAATTGTTTTTATTTGATGTCATACTTATTTGTATATATTGGTGAGGATTTACTTCCTTGTACATATTGTTGTATGCGGTGCTCGAGTTCACGTAACAAAAGGAGCCTATAATGTCATTTTTTTTGAAATTCATCACTATATCATCCAATGTTAAATATATAACGATGACAATATTCATTGCAAAATAATTTTTTTTACTTAGATTGATCGAAAAATATTGTATCCATTTTAGTGATGGTCAATATAAAAATGCTTATATGTTGCTATTTTTCCAAAAGATTGTCATTATATTTAACATCAGAGGGTTTGATATTGATAGATGGAAAAAGGCATTACTATAGCTTTATTGTGTTGTAGCAGTTGTGAGAATCCCTCTTCTGGCCTGGAAAAGAAATTTTGACTCTATTGATTTCTAAAGTGCTCGAAGATATAATTAATTGAGGAGCTTCCCTTATTGAAAGCAACTTGAAAGTGGAAAAGACTAAGTACCTCAGTTAGTTGAAATGCGAGTCAAGAGTTTTTTACCCAGTTAATTAGGATTCCTCAAATAAAGTACCTGGGTCCTTCGTATTTGATGGATTATCTTCGTGATTGAATAATATTATGCTTAGTAGTGTTTGTTTGTGATCCTTAGGGGACCTAATCGACCGTTGATTTACAATTCCACGAATAAATCTAGATTTTCGTAATTAACAAAAGTGACGGATAGCCAATCAATCACCTGTAGAAAAAAAAAATCCTAACAACCCATCTTGAAGTACACAAAAACTTTGTGCATTTGCTTCAGTAACACAAATGATGAAAATATAAGAAATGTTAAAGCATTCTATGATTTGTGGGGCTTCCCGTGAGTCATCTCCCATGATATTCAGTTTCAGGAAGTGGAGAGATTGCTATTAAAGCTCAAAACAGATGAATGCGAAATGTGCCCGCAACAGTCAATTACAGATGTTTGCATGCTATTAACTCTTGTTGAGTCAGATTACTTACGTGCCATCATCCCAAATATCACAGGAAGATTAACCTTTGAAGTGACGGTTGGTGTAATTGGTAGAAGTAACCTATTAATGATCGGTATCCATCTCCGCTGAACAGTCTCTTAATCCATCGACCGACCATCGCAACACTCACATGCCATTCTGGCACGGCAAAGTACGGCTTGTGCTTTGTCTGATGATGCCATTTCGGGGGAGAGATTGCCGCGGTGGGTGCGCGGCCATGTGGTGCTCGAAAGAGACCAATAATGGCAATTGAATTATGTGTCGGGGCATCTAATGATCAAGTTGGAGCATCTGATGATCAAGTACAGACACACATCTCCTCAGCCCCGAAATCACGAGAGAATAAGAATATTGTACTGAGAGCGATGGCCAGTCTTTTGACAAGTTTCCCAGTTCGTGAGCTTCACTTGCTTCTTTTATATTCGCAGATCCATAAAAGAGATAGCAGACAAAACAAGACTTCCACGTAGATCCAATTCACCCCGACCATATTTATATATCAGAATGTTGAAAGAAAAAACTACAAACCAGTCCTCCCCGAGGACGATCAATTAAACTTAGAAAGAAGAAGATGCTAAAAAAGAGGGGGGTATTTGGATCGAGTACAGAAACAGCCACTTGATATCATCCAAGGTCCTGTTAACATTTCCTACTCTCCTTTTTGTTACAGGCAATGGGTGGGGGGGGGGGGGGATTCCACTACAAAAGAAAAAGACATCCTCCCGTATTTCCGAGACGTGGTTGAAGAGATATATAGCATCTCTTACATTTGGCTTTTGGTGCTACGCATCCTCTGCGACTGTCGTTTCCACTCCACTAATCGACGTAAGAAGTCCATCACCTGCATCCCAGCAACATCAACTCGTATCACGTACATGTACACACATCTAAGTGGTATATACGTACAGTTGACGAGATTTTCCCTACCTCTGAGGGCTCTTGCAAGGAGTAGGCAGCATTTGTTTCCTTGGGGATCTTGGTGACAAGAATGCCGAATCCCTGTCCCCTCTCGCGCAGCACCTTGAAAGCATCCTCGTCTGTGCGATCGTCTCCGATGTAGATAGGAAGAACGTCGTCGGAGTCGGCGAACCCTGCACGCACAGGACAATCGAGTCCTTATCTTTCTAATGGGCACATGACACAAACACTGATATTTGCATGTACGAATACATACCGAGAGCTTCCAGGAGAAACTCCAGGGCCTTGCCTTTGTCCCATTTGATGGTGGGCCGAATCTCCAGCACCTGCAAATGGCAGGGACAGGCAATAGCATGGGGGGAAACCAATGTCAGATTCTTGCACCTGTACTGTCTCCACATGTTGTAAAAACTAGAGGCTCTGGTTTATTAATCTACACTTGATCTCGGCCTCACCTTTCTGCCTTGTGTAAGTCGTAATTTCGGGTAGTCCTTGAGCACGGACTTGACCTGCTCCGCCAGACCGGTCCATCTCTGTGGACATGAAAAAAAAGGTGAGCACTTATTCGAAAGATGCAGTTTTTTTCCGTATATTTTTTTGGCAATTATTTGTGATTAATTTGATGCTGACCTCTTCGTCTACACATCTGAAGTGCACGGATAAGCAAAACTTGTTGTTCTCTACTTTAGCACCGGGAACTCCCATGGTCTTCTCTTCAAGGATGTTGCACACCTGAAGGCAACAAGAACGGTAGTTGAGAAAAAAATAGATTTTCAAGCTCTCATACGTGGAGGGAGAAAGTAGGTGAAAACACACCTCATCAATCATGGGTATGAACTCACTAGCGGGTTGGAACAGGATCGCCTTCGCTTCCTGCGTGTTCAGACAGAAGAACAAAGCTCGATCTTTTGTTATTCTTTATAAGAGGTAATATTTCGGAGAAGGAAAAATACTCCTTTTTTCGTTGTAATTAATGGGTAAAGAGAGATAGAAAGGGGGAGCAACAGACCTTGGTGTATCGGGGCCCTCTGGCGGGGCCCTTGATGTCCATTCCATGGCTGCCCGCGTAGTACAGTTCAGCAAGCCGTACGAAGTTAAACACCTAATAGCAACAAAGACAGACTCACGAGTCAGAGAGATGCGACGTTTTTAGGCAACATATATCGTTATTAAGAACAGGTTGGGTTTTTGTTCTCTCTCGACCATAACTTGCCTGCTATGTATTCTCTGCTATGCTAGGATTGTTGGCATGGCAGGTAGAGCCTCAATGTAAATCAACTTTTACATGAAATACATACATACATACTTATTTACCAAAAAAAAAAATATATCGTTATTAAGAACAGGTTAATAATACAAGTCTCTGATCAAACGGGAGACATGCATTAATATTTTTATGACGATACATATAGTGATGTATTTGGTTTTTTTTACGAGAAAGGTCGTACCTTGTCCCTGCACCTGCCGCTGACGATGGACGTGGGGAAATATCTGGCTGCAGCACGCACGGCATCTCTCATCTGATGGTGGAAGAAGCCCAATCAGGTCATGACGAGCCATTAACAGGAATAAAAAACATAGGCGGAACAAGAATCCTCACCGCCTCGGACATGAAGGCGCGATCGGGATCCTGCACGATCGGAGCGAGCGTGCCGTCGTAATCGAGGAACATCACAATCCGCTTCCCCTTGGAAGCTCCCACTATCTCCTCGAACATACCCAGAGCTGACGGGTGTCGAATCTGTCCCAATAAGAAAAAGAAATTACGAATCCATGGAAATCAGATCGACCATAGAGACAAATTCCCATCTTTTTTTCATATCCCCGGATACCCACCATCCAATCCATCTTCTCCTGATTCATCCCCAAGTTGGCCTTCACGTGGGTCGGCGAGGATGCCTTCATGGCATCAACCCACCCTCTGACGGCCCCCATCTCCAACGGACTCACGAACATCTTCTTTGCACTGCCGCAGCGCGGCGGGCGGTAGGGGAAGGGGCCGCTGACGGGCTCGGGCGGCACGGCATTCTGGTTCGTCATCTCTCCTCACCGCGCACAAGATGTGGAGGAGGCAAAGGAGAATCCAAAGGAATTGGGGAGGTATTGGTTGGAGGTGTGAGGGGGAACGGGGAGATGGGCAGGGGTGGATTTATAGGTAGGGAGGACGGGTGGGGCCCGTCGTATCGAGAGAGCCGCGACGAAGCGCACCAACTCGACGTTGTTGTGGGCTTTGTTTCTTTTTATTTTATTTGTTTTGTTTGTTTACGAGGGGGAGGGAAGTCCCGCCGTTTTCAACGTCGACCAACGGCCAGCTGTAGCGCGTGCGGGGGTTCCCCACACGTGTGGTGCCGATACCGGTTGTTTTGGTTGCACCTCTCGTAGTGGTATTGTAGAGGACTTTTTTGGATGTACGTATCGGATTCTTTTCGTATTGCTTACCTTTTTTATTATTCCCCTCAAGCTTCTATTGTTCAATCTCAGCTGTCCACGTGGTTCTTATGGTCTGATATTTATGGTATGCGTCCCGTGTTATATTATTTCGGCATCAGGTAGATTATTGTTCTCTCTCTCTGCATAAGGGTAGGAAGATAGAATACAAATTTGCCAATCGCAACATAATCGAAAGTGCAAGAAAGCATAGGTGAATTGCAAGATTTTTGGTTAAAAAGCAACTAGGTACAAATCAGTAATTGAGTTTTCCAGACTCTGAACTTCGCAATCAGTCCAACTGATCTGACACTGATAACTTGCTTAAGCTCCACAAGTCAATTGCAATACGAACATATTTTGGAATCTAATTAGAGCAAACTTTGTCTTTTCCAATAAGCAGAGGCTGTGAAAAGTCCTATACTGATGAACTTCAAATAATTGTCTCAAATAAAGAGTTTTAATATTATTGTTGTTGTGGATGTTGGGAATCAAGCGGTAAAAATATAAATTAAAAGCATATTTTGATAATGTAGATTGTGTAAAGAGCAAGAGAGAGAAAATGGTATTTTCTGTCGAAAAGCAATATTTGAAGCCAGGTTTTTAGACATCATGCATCACGGAAAGCATGTGGATCGAATCATATTCGATCAAATAAAAGTATTTGTCATACGAATCAAGATAGTAGTGGAATTTCAAGATTATAGCTAAAGACGAAATCACATGGATTTGGAACAATTCCCAATCCGTTTCATCAATGCACACAAGGAATTACCTTTGAAGCGTGTATGCAATCATGTAGTTTCTAAAGCAAGAAACCTCCTTTCTTAGTCCGATAAACAACACTTGTGGGCGCGGAGATGAATCGTGTATCTCCCATAATCTAGAAACGAAATACCTTCTTCGTTAGCCTTGGGGCAAGGGACGACCACAACATCAGAGGATGAGACATCGCGCGCGGGGGGGTGGGGGGGGGGTGGGTAGAGAGAGACTTGTTGCTTGAATTTAACTTTGGAAGCATGTCTTGCATCTCCTTATATATGAATTTGGACCGTTAGTATTACAAATTTAAGGATAAAATGAGCTCTCAACAATCTTTGGGATTAAAACTAATAACTAACTATTAGTTAAATCAATACATTAAAATAAAGAATGGGATATATATTATAATAAGAGACAGAGAGAGAAAATTTTCTCTAATCATAGTCGACATCCAACATGGTGGACCCTTCCTTGGACGTCTACTCTCGTTAGAGTAGGATGATCCTCTCTTTTTTTTATTTTCTTAAATTATCGTTGATTTTAGATCCAACTAATCATCCATTTATTTTTTAAATAAATGGTTTGTAACATTTACAAATTATACTTTTTATTAAATGGATCATATTCATTGGTCTAAAAATAATTATAAATCTAATTTACATTTATATTGAAATTTAATTCCAATATTAATATTTAATATAATTTGTGAATCTAATTCACGAAATTACGTCTCCAAAATAATGTGGATCATATCCACACTATTACATAAAATTATTATGGATCACTATCCACATTAATTTTATTGTGGATAATTAAATCCAATTTATTATCTCAATCTTCTCTCTTGTCCTCTTAATTGGAATTTGTTTCTATTGGAACAATCCATTAACTCTTTCATAGACAGTGTGCCTTCTTCCGAATACATGAAGATAGGGTCAGGGCAATTGTACTATCCATGTATAGCGACTTGGATATTGAGATATAATTCCATATCCAGATCTAAGAGGCCTATAAGTGTTGTCTGATTATATCAGACAATGTACTCTATCCTATTAACACATCTGGATCCTATTCAGACTGTCCAATATTTGGACCAAGATAGAATAATTAATTCACTGATAAAAGTCACTAAAATCCAAACATGTTGTATCACTCCCTTGAAATGGAAGCATCATTATACACAATTATTTAAGATCACATCACCCTCGAGTATTCCTAATACCCATACATCTTGCATACTAGAAGATCGTGATTAAACCTGAAGTTCTGATCTCATTTGAAATGTCTACTTCAGAGTTTTATCATCAAGTTTCTTATTTGAACATTGGGAGTTGGTATCGACGATGTAGCTTTCAAAATCATATATCATACCTATAAAATCTATCTTGTTTCCAAAACAAGATGACCATCGATTAATCTGATTTATCCCAATATCTCATAAGTGAGCTCATGTCTTCCTGTTTAGTAGTGAACCTGTATGATCCCTTCGAGATGTCATATTTACTCATATGTCCTTATATGCACACCAGCGTGCTAGTATATAGACCTTGATTAGGTCATCAACCTAATGGTCTGCCAAATACACACACTCATATGTATAGTAATACATATGTCTCTAGTCAAAGGATGCATGTCTATATCGTGATAGCATACAGCATAGGACTGTGTTATCTCGATCTTGCTAATTTGACTCTTTGACTCAGCTCATCCTACCTCCGAATCTCTATTCCTATGCAGAGGACCCGCATTAAGAGGTTGGTTGGATGTCAACATTTGGAGTAAAGATTGCCATATCCTTCTCTTGATAGAGATCCCTTCTTGATAATAACTTGATGGTGTGGTTGAGACCTCAATCTAATTATTTATATATTCAACTCAGCAACCTCTATGATAAAACAATTGAATCAATAGTTGTATGATCTCAAGATGGCCAAGGTACATAACCCTAATTATATAAAAGGATCCAATAAATGCATGCATATTATAACTCGGCACCAGCCTCTATGATACAACCAATCGCTTTTATTGATATTTAATTTTTAATAAAATTTATTGCATAAATGGTTCGCTAGGGTCTCACATGTCTAACAATCTCCCAACCCCTCAGAACCATTCAGGTACGATCCTTAAACCCATACTCATTACATGCTGGTCAAGGGGTAAAGGTTTGGTAAGGGGATCATCAATATTGTCGGCGGAGGCAACCTTGGTGATGATGATGTCACCATGTTTTTGTATCTCCCGAATGATGTGATATTTCTTTACTGCATGCTTGCTCTTTTGATGCCCCCATGTTCCTTTGCCTAAAACATGGCTCTTGTGTTATCGAAGAGCAACATGATGGGAGCCTCCGAGAAAACTATGCTTAGTTCCAATATGAACTTACGCAACCACACTACCTCTTTTTGTAGCATCCAATGCAGCAATGTACTTGATTTTAATAGTTGAATCAGTTGTGGTGTCCTGCTTCTTGCTTCTCCAGCTCACAACACCACCGTTCAACAGGAAAACAAACCTCGAGTGGACTTTTGGTCATCAATGTTAGATTGGAAGTTTGAATCTGTGTATCTTTAGATATGAAGATCAATATATCCAAAGACAAATATGAAATCTTATGTCTTATTTAGATACTTGAAAATGCTCTTCACTTTGCTTCAGTGTTACTCTCCATAGCAGAATTGGTAACAACTTACCACTCCCATTACATGCGAGATGTTTGGTCTTGTACACATCATAAATCCTTGATTTATCATCATTATTTGTATTTAGTATCCTCTCGGATTAAGTATTTCATTAACATTAACTAATAACTAACTTAACCTAACAAATAACACTCTATAATTAATTAACACTAATTATTATGTATATTATTGTGCAAATATTTTATGTATTTCTTTATTATGAAAAATCAAATAAAAATTAGTTTAATATTGTACATGATTATTTTAACATTAAACATAAATTGAAAATACAAAAAATTAAGAAAATAAAATAAATGTTTTTAATACATCAAAGTACTTGTAAAATATTATTATGTACATATGATTTATTCTCACATCGAGTTCTACATAAACATTATTGATCTCAATGAGATCTACAACTTTCATGTTAATCACTTTTTATTTTGACATTACTAACTATTATATTTTGATTTATTTTTCTATTTTTGTTCTAATGATTCTATTGGACCACATGGCTCTCGCTGGTTAAGCCAAATGGACCGACCCTTATATCCCTCCTGCCTCTTTTCTGGGTCATCTAATCATCTTGATGAGATGACCACGAACCGCCCATATCCACCTTGCTCCTGGTCATCTGATTAGATCGATTAGATACATTTGAACCGCCTAACTGTGCCAACTCTAGGTTGTTGGATATGAAGATCCACCATCCGGAGGCCACCGTCTGCCTCTCGCCTCTTCACATCATTGCAAAATAACCTAACTTCATTTTTCCCAACCACCTCACGCAATATGTTGATAGAAAATACTGAGGGTACCTGACGTTAGGTCCTGGAGGAGCATGCGGTTTCCAACAAGTCAGATACGGTAATAGCTATATATGACATATCTCAACACTCAATATCCGATCAATGCAAATCAAACAAACAATCAACCCACGACAATATATAGCATGAAAAATAGGTGAGATGAAATTTATTAAACCATATAAAATTTGTGTATAGTGTACAACTGTAGGGGTCGAACTACTGAGAGTAATAGAGGATATGTATAATTATTACTAATTAATAATAATAATTACTATTAATTATTTTTTGTACTTTTTGAGTTTTTTCTAATTTTTGTAGGTTTTAGTTTTGTGTGATTTTTATATACTTTTAATTTTGATTATTTTTTTATTTTTTTATCCTTTTTGATTTTGCAAATTTCTAGTTTCTTTTTGATTTTGTAGATATAATATATAATTATATGTGTTATATAAGTAATATAAGAGTATATATTATAGATATGATTTTATATTTTTAAATGTACCTAAATATACGCAAAATATAGAAAATAATATGTTTTTCTGTTTTAATAAGTTCTCTATTTTTGACAAGTTTTAGGGAATTTTAGCTAATTTTTAGGTATTTTGAAAGTAGTAAAATGTACAAAACAAAGAGAAAATAAATAGGGCGAATTATTTTGGGTTTTTAAAAATAGATAATAAATTCAAAATTTTCCAAAACTACTTTTAGTATGTACTATATATAATAAAGTAAATTTTAGATCATAAACCACTTTTGGATTTTCAAGGAATTTTCTCTAATTTTTATAGTTTTTTTTAGATTTTTATGGATTTTTAAGTTTTTTTTGAATTTTTTAATGATTTTTTGTACGAAGGTAGAATATAATAATATAGATACTATACCTTTTTGGAACTTTTAGAAATATTTTGATAGTTTTTGGTGTTTTAATAGTAAGACAGAAAGAAAATTGTGTTTTTTATTTTTAAAAATAGGAAATTACAATAAATGCTAAATAAAAATATGTGCATGACCAAACATCATGTTAGGTATACACTGTAATTTTTCTAAAAAAATTAAAACATTTAAACTATTTAATAAAAATAAAAGATAACAAATAAAAATACAAACTAGTAGGGACCTATTTACAATTTAATAAAACATTTAAGGCATTTAATAATAGGTCTAATAAGTCAATGGGTATGCTAGTAATTTTTATAGACCTCACGTGTCGCCACACGTGAGGCATAATGACATTACTACAGTATTAAGAAAGTTCAAGGGGTCCTTGTAAATTTTACCTAAAATATTACACAAATAAATATTTACAAGGTTATTTAGTAAATACAAAAAGTGGGTAGAGGGATTTGCAATTTAACCCTTAAGGAAACCATATAGCAGAGGGCACCACGCCACATCTATTTACTTACGCCCGATCGACGGTAGAGCGGGGCATTGTTTCATTCTACTTCAAGGGCCCATATTAGATATGAGCCTCTCCATGCATCCGATAATGTTGAAGGTGGGTGTATAAACAACCAAGAACACAACACTGGAATTTGTTCAATCTTTGATTTCTCCTCGTGCATGGCTCCTTCCTCGATTCAAATCAGTGCAACACCTTCTTGGGGCTTCACCGCATCGGCGGGTGTCCTCAAGTTGTTACAGAACCCATCGATGGGGGTCCTAGGCTCGTGTGTGAACTAGGGTACCTAGAGTTGATGATATGCCCTCGATTCCATGCTCCAGGGGCCTGTCTTTGACCTGCAAAAAAATCTATGGCTCGAGTGGAACACCCTCGACCCATTTGAAGCTGAAATGCATGAAGGAATGAAGGGGACAGGGAGCTCTGATAAGAAGGTGAAGGATAAAGCTCGAGATGACCTGATTCTTGTAAAATTCGGGGGGAAAGATGGTGTGACTGATGGAGGATATAATAAGGAACAAAATGGGGTGAAAGTGCGAGTCGAAATAGTTGATTTCATGGTCAATTAGGGCTCGAGCTTGAAGCTCCAACAAAAAAGATCTTGAAAATTACACTAAACTATGGACTAATTGTCAAAAATGAAATCTAATTTACGATGTAGGTAGAAAATATGAAATAAAAATAAAAGAAGCATAGCTCATACCTACAGAAGCAGGGAGCAGATGAAGGCTTCATCAGGAGATCTCTGACGAGACCTGGACCATCGATCTTCGACCTTCTCCACACTAACAAAGTTGGGGAAGCAGTTGCTGTCATGAGGAACTTCTACCCAGTGGCTCCTATTGGGGTTACAGAGGAAGAAGGGGATCAATAAGCAAAATGGGGCATGGAGGTTTATTTATAAACATGGTTTTTGGGGAAAGGGATGGTCGATTGCATGAAGTGGAGGTGAGGTTGGTGAAGCCTAAGGCTCTGGCGTGGGTTAGGGTGATGATGGTTGCGGGTTGGGGTTGCATGAGGAGGACAGGGGTATGGAGGAATGGTAGGAAAGTGGAGAAGAGGGGTCCTCCTCATGACTCTAACATGCATCAGAAGGAAATGCGTACAATTGACCCAAGGTCAACTAACGTTGGCTTCTTGTTGGTCCACGTGGACAAACCAGAAAAAGACTGGGCATAATTCCCTTATAAATTAGCTTAAAAATAATAAATGATTTTATTAAATAAATGTCAAGACATAAAAATTGTTTCTTTTTTTATGTACTATTTAATGAGTATTTTTATTTATTTATACAATCTTATTTATTAAATGTTAATTTTTACAAGTATACATTTAGGTATATTTACCTATGTTTGACATATTTTTTTTATTTTGTTTTTTAATTTTATTATTATGTAATTATTTATATATTTATATACATATTTACAAATTTTATTTCATTTTTCTAATTTTATTTATATACTTAAATAAATATGTGTATTGTACATTGTAGTTATAAAATGCCTATATATTTTAAGACATTATTTATTTAAATTTATTTTTATTATTTTATGTTTATGTTTTAATATATTTCAAAAAACATTTACAAGTATTTAAAAATATAGTAAAGGTAAAAAATAAAGAATGAATAAAATGAATAAAATGTGCATGTGCATGGGACAATGGGACCCTAGAAAGTCGACTTTTGCATCTTAGCTTCATTTTTAATGAAATCACATTCATTAGATAGATAATTTAATTTTAAGAATAATAAAGGTGAGTTGTCTAATTTAGAGTTAATATGGAGCATATATTGGTCTGTGAAGTTTGATTTTTGACTTTTTCATATGTGTCCCAGTCACACTGTGTGTTATTTTTATGTGCAATTAATTTTGTATCTATCTAGACATTAATATGTACAAGTTTCATGTAGAATATTTTATTAGTTGAGGTGTGTAAAATGAAAAATAAAACAGGG
This sequence comes from Ottelia alismoides, assembly GCA_037367405.1. Taxonomy (NCBI): domain Eukaryota; kingdom Viridiplantae; phylum Streptophyta; class Magnoliopsida; order Alismatales; family Hydrocharitaceae; genus Ottelia; species Ottelia alismoides. Next base: position 754,194 of record JAZKJV010001988.1, read on the forward strand.
TAAAAATGGCTATTTATAGGGAATTAAATTAGTGGTTTTGTGTTTTCGGTATAATTAATTGGCCCTAACTCCCCCTACTTTATTCATGATCGACCAAGTCAATATTAACTTGATCTCGAGGTTTAGGGTCATTCAGTATTTTTAATACATCATTACTTTATTCTTTTATTTTGGAATTAAATACATGTATTTATATAGTATTTATAACTTAAACCATGCGTGTTATTTTGTACAAATTAATGTCATTTATGTACATTTATCTAGGGATTTAAGATCAAAATGAAAGAATAGAGGTGATGAAATTGAGATTCATCCCCCCTATACTTGCCTTTACTAGTCCCTACCAAACACTTATGATAATGAGTGCATAAGAAAAAAAAGAAAAGAAAAAGAAGAGCGTGAAATAATTTTGACTTTTAAACTTATATAATAAAATTAAATTTTGGAGCTCAGTTAAGACCGTTAGATTGTTAGTTTGTTCTGAACCACATTCAGTTTAAGAATTGTGACTCAACATCCCTTAGGTTCTATGCTTCTCTGTCCAGTTCAACTCAACAACCCAGTCAGAACCATGCTTTCAGATGTATACTATTGTTACCTTGAAATAATAGGTACCATGTGTGTGAATTGTGTTTCCTAGATAAATGGATGAACTATCAAGTAGTCCCTTCCTCTGGTAAATTGTCCTCGGGAGATGGATATTTCCTTCTAAATTCAAGCACGTGCTAGGTCGCAACGAAGGAGGGGAAGCTAGAAGAGAGGAAAAAGAAGTGGAAACGGACCGGTGTAGTCACATTTTCTTGTGAAGGCTCGACCAGTTTGACTAAGTCTCCACCAGAATAGGCCTTTTCTGGAAGATAAAAATTTATGGAATTTTTGGTATAGGCTTCTTGGATATTTTCTTTGTTTGGCATTGCTATGTTTTCTTGTCTTGCCCCGACAGATGTAGAATGTTTTGTTCCGCACATGTTGTGGGATGTTGGAAAAATTGTGCTAGCATACCATTTCTCATCTGAAGCTTTTTTTCAATCCATTCTCCAGTTGTTAGATGTCCATGCTAACAGAGAAATAGGGGGTTGAAGTACTGGTTGTCAGTCCCCAAGAATGGCTCCTGAGCCACCATTGACGAAGTGACCTAGTATCATCCTGATTTAGACTCAAGATATTTCAACAATCCATCTTGGTTGAGCTACATGTGATGAATCTCTGTTTTATCATCACTATATCTCTTAATTATCCTCTGATCATAGACAATTCAATTAAATATGCAATTAATTCATCTTAATTAACAATTAACCCTCTTCTTGTAAATAATCCTAATTCCACTATAAAAATAACCCCCTTTTATTTTCTTATTTTATTTCCTATTAAACAAGTCCAAAAAATGTATTAAATATTATATATATTTTTTTGGTTTAAAAAGAAATTAAAAATATTAAAAATCACACAATATTTAAAATGTATTGTTTTCAGTCATAAAAAACACTCTAAAAAATTTCTTTGTTTATTTAATATTATTTGACTTTTTTGTCCAACATGAAACTTGTAGATCTCCTTGAGATCTACAACATTCAGAAAAAGAAAAATATGGAAAAATTCAAAAGGAAATAGAAGAAAGAAGAATTGGGAAAAAAAGTCAAAAAATTTTACCAAAATAAATATATACAATATTTAATCTATTTTTTTGGAGTTTTCTAGTAGGAAATAAAATAAGAAATTAAAAAGATAAGAAATA